>ML675610.1:12810463-12928060 GCA_007922155.1 Mesoclemmys tuberculata
CATCAACAGACCTCCTGCAGGGATGCTAAGAGGTGGAGGAGAAAAGAGAGGAAGTTACAGACAAGCCACCAGAAGACACTAATAGCGATAGTTTACTGGCAATAACGGAAGGCGTATGCGGGGGCCAACCACTGGGTCAGTGATGCATAACCTCCCCCAATATTCAGACCCCCCTGTTCACTAAGCTGTGAAAACCACCACATGAAGCTCAACTTCCCAAATAGCTATTCAGGGAACACAACACCCCTACTACAAGCCCTTTCATCTGATATGCTTTGTGAACACTCTTTAAGCCTCTTAACAGATGAGGTAGGTCAGTATTATTAAAATTTAACAGCTGGGAAAACAGGGACAATGAGGCTAAATGATTCGCCCCTTGGACATACAGTCAATCAGTAGTGAAGCTAGGAAGAGAAACCAAGAGTCCTTGCTTATAGTCTCCTGCTCTCATGGGTGTACAACACAGCTCCTCAAGAGAATGCTTCATCCTCTTTACTTGGGCTAATTGTTCTGAGAACCCAAGTGAATAGCTGATTAATAGATACATTAAAAATGAGGAGAAGGAGTAGGAGGAGAAAGGATCATATAACTAGCATTACTTTTCTGTTATAATGGTAATCAGCATGTTCTCTGGCCACTTACGGAGCAAGCACTGACAAGCTCTGAGAAAAGTGGGAAATCCCCATGTATCCAGCCATCACTGGAAGAACAATGAGTGTAAAGTAAGGAAAGTATGGGGAGTTTTGGAGTCTGAAATCATCATAGTCCATAAAGGGATGCAAAAAATCAGGCTGGGCACTGAGGGTAGGGGAAGTCTGCTGTAGCCTCTCTTAAGACTTGGGAGATCATTATCCAACACACACCAGCTAAATGATGTAATTCTGACCCTGGTTATTGATTTGTTATGCGTGCAGCTTACCCAAATACTGCTCCAAAGACACTGCCACCTGCCAGTCTGCTCAGGCCCAAATGCATTCTGAACAGGCCACCTGTAAAGGCTAAAACACACAAGCCATGGGCAAAAGGTGGGCCTCCACGGAGTCCTAGGACTGCACACAGACTGAAGGAGCTGCTCTGTCACTTTCACTCCCCGCCCCCTGAACGCCAAGCGCCAGTCGCCAGAGAGCAGAAACCAAATACTGAGCCAGCAGTGGTTCAGCCAATCTCTGAGAGACCTGTACAAGTGTGACAGTCTGTACCCTACATTCCCCACCTTTAGGGGATTGCCATAATATGGAACTCGGTGACTCTGAAAGGCAGCTTCCCTCACAACAGTCGCATTTGGTCCTTGCTGCCAGATTTCCAATTCAGATTGGAAGAGAAGATGAGAGTGGCAACCTAATTGGTCTTTTTTTCTCTCTAACTTCTCTGACATTAAAGGCAGCATAAAATTTCCCACTGTTCCAAAAGATTCCCAAAGAGCTGTAAGAACTACGTGTTTGGGGAGGACTACTAACCCACCCGTTACTGAAACAGAGCTACTTCTGGTGGAACACAGCAGTTGTTCAACAGCAACTAGTAATACTACTTAACAGTTTAAAAGAGGAAGTGAGGAAAAATATATCCAATTGGAACCACAACACATGCTGGTATAAAAATAACATACAATAAAAGACCCTGTTTTGTATCTAAAGCAAACTTAAAAATGATCTTTCCCCTGGAAACCTTTGTAAGCAGCAGTATTAGACTGTTACGAAGAGAAGGAAGAAATACGCCTCCTTTCCTCCAACTGATGGATTTCTAGTGCTCATTTCTCATTTTATGAGATTGAGGTACTATACACTATTCCTCTGCATTTATACTATCCAAGCACCTTTTACTGAAGAACAGCAACAAGCTTTCAAACATTAATTAAGCCTCGCAACTCCCTGGTAGGTTAGGTGAGTTTTATCATCCTTATACTACAAATGGGAAACAGGCACACAGTGGTTAAACAAAACAAAATGAGTCAGAGGCAGCAGAGAAAATAGAGCCCAGGAGCGCTGACTCCCACTGATTCAATCAAAGACTATCTCTTCTCTCAAACAGAACAAAATATAAAAATAAAAGCAGTCTCACCTCCTGCCACCACAAAGTGACTGATGGCCGTTTTATTGCGGTACACAGACAGACCAGTGCAGACTGTGCTGCAAAGATGGGGCACAGAAAGAGTCAGAAGTCAGACATGAACAACGAGTACGCGCAACAATAGAGAGGATTTCACTAAAGAATGGGGAGCTAATAAATTACTCCACACCCCTCTCCTCAGCATTTCTTACTGCCTAGCTTGGACAACAACCTGTTCAGCTTGCTGGCTTTGGTAGATATCCTTCCTAGGCACCAAACTCTCCTCATTCACTGTACAAAGGGGTTGAGGGTCTAACTTGCAGTTGTGGATTCCACTAACTGGCAGGACATCTAAAGTTAAGTGTTAAATCTCCTTCCTGGGTTTAGCCCCAAAAGTGAAACCAACCACTGTTTTCACCTGCCATGCTCAGTGAAACATCAAAAGAAAACTAAAGGTATTAACAGTGAAAAATAAATTAATTTTTTTAAAGTTTTTTTTAAGTATGGTTTTTCAACTTGATAGTGCCCCTTTAACACATAGCTGTCATTCTCTCTCAAACAGATCTCTGCAGGTACTTATCCTGATGTTTCCCCACAACCACAAGTATGAAAACTTACTTGAATATTGCCACAAAAGTAGCAATTCTCCAGCTCCAGCGCCAGCCATAACGGATGAAGCCCCTGATTCCAGCACGATGTGCAGATTGCTGTCGGGAGAAAGAGAGAGGGTTACAGGTCTTAAACTCACTGTCATTTCACTGCACACACATTTGCAATACCTTCAGGTGAAGATACTGGAGACACTGGATATTTCATTAAGAAGTCTCATCTTAATTTTACTTAGACTGATGGAATTGATACATTGGTGCCATCTTGAGGGGAAACAGCCCCCATTTATCTCAGCCATTCAACAGGAAAACTGTGAATTAATTTAAATGTTTAATTCCAGTTGGTATTTCCAATCCTAGTGCTGAAGGCAGTCATCTTTCAGAAAAGTAATGTCTTTTATGATATTGGCAGTCCAAGAATCTAATGGGACAGAAACTTGAAACTAGTTTCTAACTGATTTTAACTATGGGTTAATAGTCAATAAATACTAAATGATAAGCATTTGGCTTAAATATTAAGAAGGACCCTCAAGCATGGTAATTTAGGTCTAACATTTAAGTTTTATATAAAAAAGGTTTTCCAAGATGTAATATTAACAGAACTCTCATGCAATTTTAAAATATTCCAATTAAGACTGCTTAAATCCAAAACGACTTCTGCAGTGCTTGCAACCCAAATGCTATAGCACTGGTGCAAATGTATGACAGCCTGAAACAGACTAGAGATAAAGGGAGAAACTGGCTGCTCTAATTTTTTGTGGAAGGTGAGAAAACTGCCAAAACTACATAAATATTATAAATGATTAAAAGTATGTTTAAAGTTATTTCTATTTTAATATCCAAGTTACTAACATAGGTAAGATTTTTTTTTAAACGAGTCCTTTTAAAGACATGATCCAGTGAAATCTAAGATATTATTTTATTGTAGTTTGATATAATGATAAAATAAAATTACAATTTTTCAAGGGTTAAATAAAACCAAAAACAGTTGACAAGCAAAGAGGAAGGTACCAATCTGACAGCCTCACAATGCAGAGTAGGAGAGAACCTAGTTGCCATTAGAACACACTGGAAATTAAGAGACTTAACATTTTTGTAAGGCAAATTCTATTATTGCAAAAACAGCTAATTTTACTATAACTTTGAGTACATAAGCATGCAGAATGTGAGAATACCTCAGCACTTAATTCAGGTATGCAATTAGCATAGATGGTTACACAAATTATATACTTATGAATATAAATCAAAGAGTTTGGTAAGTGTACATGAAAATTACATATGTAATTATACTCACATTTTGTACACTCAACTGTATTAAAAAAAATCTAGCTCTGAAAGTCTGACCGCTAATGGGAACTGGATTATCAGTTGTACATTAGACCTACTAATGAGAAATACCATACAATGCTATAACTTTACAACAGCAATGCCCAGTACATGCCGCAGCTATTAAATTTTCGATCCCAAGCAGTAACAATCTAAAAATTCATATTCTAAGTACGTAAAATTTTCTTTCACATTTCAACTTTTTGGTCTAGCGCAGCAGGCCAATCTGTCTCCTGAAAAAGTTGCCCTGATTAACAGCCAACATCTATAGGGTTTGGAAAACCCCATGTTGCCTCCTTGCTCAGCTGTTCTCTTCTAAGTGTTTTTCCCACAACATGGAGGATGTATTCCTTTTACAAATGACCGTATCAGACACCTACCTCTGTAACTCTGATAGTGCATGTGAAAGAGAAACTAATTTTATGCAAAGTAAAAACCTGATTATTTTTGTACACATTATCCTCTGGAAACCTGGCTAATCCCCAGGTGGAGGAAATGTGGACTTGGCTTTTTCAAAGAGTTTTTTAAGTGATCCTGGTGGAAGGTAATCATCTAGGGGTGCTTCCAGTCTCACTCTAAAGTTAACTAATCTTAGGTATGAGTTCTGCATAAACCCTCTCTTGACCCAACCACTAGGTCAGATATGGGAGATGCAGTCCAGTACAGGCTCTTTGCTATAGAAAACAGGCTTTACAAGAAATGAGCAGTTTTGGTTCCAATATGCATGGTTTTGGTCCATACCACAGCATCCAGACGGTTGTGAAAAACCTCTGCTTGGCTCCGCTCAATATACTGTGTCTTCGCATGTTGAAAAGCTGGCAAACCTCCATATATCCAGCCAATGACTGCCCCTGAAAACGTAGCTCTGATAATATTGAGAGTTTCTTCTGGGTACTGCTGTAGTTCACTAGTACAAAAAAACAATGTTACTTGGAGATCTAGCATTTGGGAGCACTGCTAACCTAACAAAAGTCATTTTGGCCACAAAACATGTCACAAATGGGATCATCATTTCAGACACTACTCTTCAAATTACTGCATTTACTGCATTAAACTCATAACCTGCCATCAACATTAAGCAAACAGATAATTTTTTTAACCATTCATGAGCAGGACAGGACAGGACAGCTAAAGTGAATGTGGCACAGAATCTTTCATCTTTCATTCACAGATTCTTGTCTAGCCAAGATCAGTAGTGCCCAAAAATCCATTTAATCTAATGGTTGTTTGGAGGTCTATGTGAAATGCATTGGGATTTAAAAAAAAACACATGCCACTACAATTGTCACTCAAAGGAAGTCTCAGCAGAAAGTCCAAAGACTAAGTGAACCCTGGAGACTGTGCTGTCTCAGTCCCAGAAGTGACCCTTCCGAGGTTGAGTTCAGACATTTTGGCAGGACTGCGTGGAATGAATTTGTTGTATTTCAGTTTGGGGGAGCACAAAATTTTTTTTGGCATTTAAAAAAATTACTCACTGATATTTTTGCATGCTCAACCAAAAAACCACCAGACATTTTGCTTAAACTTAACACACACAAAAACAACCCCCCCCTCAAACTCAAATCTTTGGGCTGAGGCCAAGACTGGAAAGATTTACCCAAAAAGAAAATGTGTTATATTATGTGAATCTGAAACATGGCACCACCTTTACAACCATTTTGCAGCCTTCTCTTTGGTGGTCACCTGCATGAATACTTCAATAATACATTCATTCTTGTGGAATGTTTTGAGATATTTGAGTGAAATGTGTTGTATTATCATAACTACAGATGAAGTTCTCAGTTCTGTAAATTGCTCCATGTTGGCAGACCTCTGCACTAAGCACTTGCACAAAGATCCATTGAAATGAAGGAGACTTGAGGTAGGATGCTGCCTGCACGGACCTCTTTACAGGACAAACAAAAGGGCAATACAGAATATAGTAAGTAGTATTGCCAGTTATCGTGATTTTATTGTGAGTCTTGTAATATGGGGCATTCTTCTTAAAGCCCAAGTTCCTGGAGTCAGATGACCACAAGAGAATCTCAGCTTTCATTTTTAAAAGTTAAGTTTCTAGTCCTCCTGGTTGGGAAGAAAAGGTCAAAAACATGACTCAAATGCTCCCTGAAAACTGAGAATCCAGACAGCAAGTTAAAGAACCCAACACTTTATTAAAATCAACCTCATGATTTTCTAGAGCTTGGGGTTGGCATTGCTGTACAGACCATACTCATCCCAGAGAGGAATGTGTTTGAACACTGTCAGCACTACCAGGTGGTTTGTGCTGTTTCCCTGCCTGATGGGAACAGAGCTATTTTCCCTTATAATCATGTCACATTATATACTAGGTGTGAATTTGTGTGTGTCAGCCAGGGTGCACATCCAGGTGGCTGTGAATGATTCACCAAAGGGTATTGCACCAGGTGAAGGTGTGAATGGCTGTACAGGATGAGCACTGGGATGAGGAAGCCATGTAACCAGAGCAGCATGTGTGTGAGAGACGAATAGATACAGGAGAGCGCACGTGCATGTGTTGCATAGACAGATAGAACGACTAAATGAACAGAACAGACAACCAGACCAGTGTGTCAAGGAGGGAACCAGACAGGCAGACAGTGAATCACTGGGCAGGGGAAGGGAGGAGTGTACACTTTACCGGGCCCAGAGGCCCTGTAAGGCCCAGCCTAAGCTGCAAACCTCATTACCATGAGGAAAAAAATTGAGGCTAAATTGTAGATCATTCCTGAGAATATTTATAGAAACTTATTTCCCTGTATCTAGGTATCTATTGTCCAGATCTTGAGAGATTTGCTAGAGCCAATCAGAAGCAGTGCTAATGCAGTCTCAAGCAACATTCAGTGAGTTGCTGGGCCTCCTGGCCCAGCTCAGGCCTTTATCTAGAATAGAGAGCATGGGCTTGTGCAGTTAAACTAGGACTTGTCATTTGACATCTGTTTGACATTCATTTCAGTCCTAAAATATGTGACATCTAAGCCTGGGGAACTAGAAGAAGCTTCTAAATGTCTACTTCACAAGTATCCTACAGATCTTCCTGAGAATTTTCCTTGTGAAAAGTTGCACCTGAAAAAAATCTTCAAGTCTAATTTTGGCAAAGAATATGAACTACCCCCACTTATCTTATTAAATGAGATTTACAAAAAACTACTGCAACTAATTTTCAGTGAAGTGTGCATAGCCCTACAGAATTTTTGCACACTGCCAGTGACTGTGGCAGAAGCTGAAAGAAGTTTCAGCAAGCTAACACTCATCAAAAACTGTAGGCACTCTACAATGGGGCAGGAACTGTTCAGCCACCTACCTAGCTTGTCTATTGAGTGTGAACTTACAAGAGAAACTGACTGGGGGGGGCTAATTCATGATTTTGCAATGAAAAAGGCCAGAAAAATAAAGCTTTACAGTTAATTGGCCTAATTACAAAATGTTTGCAGTCACACTGGTCCATTGGAATAAAAAAATCAAGACACTGACAGGCTGTAATACCATTATAATGACCACAAAGTTACAAAATCATCTGCCAACTTGTAGGACTCTCACGCTGTGTACCGTTAAACAAAAATAGCAAGGGGGGGGCATTTTTCAGACAGGTAGACTATGTCACGGTAATTTCAGAATGCAAATTTTGTTCATGGCTCACGCGCTGGCAAGCATGGGACCAGCGTGCGTGCGGGGGGATGCCGTGTTACAAGGTTGTACTGGGCCCCCCCCACACTATGCGTGGGCCCTGCAGACAGGAGGGGGACACGGGAGGGTGGATAACCACAGCGCGTGTGGAGGCGGGTGGACGGACAGACAGGCAGACAGACAGAGCCCCAGGAGAGTGCGGGGGGGGGGGCTCGGCGCGTGTCCCTGGAGGCCCGGCCCGGCCCTACTCACTCGCGGTGCCAGAGCTCCCTGAGCCGCTCCCAGCCCGAGCCCGGCGGCTCCGTGGTGCCGAGGTACCGGGGCGCCGAGCCCCGCTCCCGGCCGCTCCCGGCCGCCTCCATGCCCGGCTCCCGTCCCGGGCCCGCCCCACACGCGCGCGCGCGGCCGGGGCCAGCAACGGACACGGCCCCGCTCGCTCCCGGCCCCGGGGGCAAAACCAGCCACGCGCTGGCGCCGGCGAGAGCGGCCCCGGCTCGGCCCCGCGCCGCCCCCTGCCGCCCGGGAGGGGGAAGGCAGCCAGCGGCCTGCCTCCGGCGCCCGCACGCTCCGCACTCGTCTCGCGGCCGCCGTCGGCTCGTCATTCGCTCGCTCGCTCGCTCGCACGCACGCGGCGCCGGGCCGGGGCTTTCCTTTGCAGCGCGCGCCGCACGCCCGGCCGCCCCTAGCCCCAGCAACGCGCTGCGCAAGCGCCCCAAAGGCAGGCCCGGGAGGGCGGCGCGTGGCACAGGTGGAGGGACCGCGGCTGGGCGTGGGCACAAGCGCGCCAGGCTGCGGGGCAGCGCACACGGCGCCCAGGCTGACAAACCGGGACAGGGAGGGGGTGCAGGTGCACGCAGAAGAGAAAGCCCCTAACATCGGGACATCTGGGCACCCTGGCAGCACCCGCGTGTCCATGCCCCCGTGCAATATCCCCACAGCAGCTGTGCCACCACGTAACTTGGGTCCACTGAAGTGTGTAGCGTGGACATGGCCTAAGAGTTACACGCACACACACTCCCCCTCTCCCAGTCTGCCTCCAGTCCAGTCCTCGCCTCAGCTGGCCCATCCCCCAGTGGCTTGGACAATGCATGCCTGCTGCTAACCAAGGAAAGAGCCTTCCACCAGCAGACTTTCACTCGGGCGCTTTCTTTCCTTCTCTCCAGAGCTTGGAAGATGCATGCCTAGCGCTAACGAATGAAAGAGCTTTTAGCCAACAGAAAGCGGAAAACAAGGCAGAAGGCCCGGCTGTCCAAGAGCCAGTGAACATATGCATGCTGAAGTGCACATCTCAACAATAAGGTTGCCAACAGTCACCATTTAATCACAAGCATCCTAATTGTGTTCCCTCTCTTCACCCAACCCCAGTTCCGAGACTCAGCTGAATTTTGTGAGCCTCAGCTTTCATTTAAAAAGAAAAAGAAAGAAAGAAAAAGGTAAGTTTCTAGCTCTCAAGGCTGTGGAGAAGAGCTTGGAAACATGACCCAAGAGTACCCTATGGGCTCAGAAACCAGAGACAAATAAAAAGACCTATCTCCATTTATTATTTTTAAGCCAATCACATTAAGTGTAGGGATCAGATTCATTATTTTCAATGCTTCTTGGTGATAAAATTGAAAATAAATGCAGCAGATTGTTCAAATCCAGGAAGATCCAAAAGATTGCACCTCCAAATCCTGAAAACCTGGACTCCAGGTTAATAGAACTTACAAGAATAAACATCAGTTTGTCTCTCAGCGTGCTTTCCAAACTAATAGACCATGCCCAGTACATTAGAGGGGGGCAATCTACTCCCAGGAAATCATTTGATTAATTTTAATCTCTTTTCAGTTTTCAGATTATCCCAAAGCAGAATGATTTCAATTGATTTTTTCATTATTTAAAAAGTATTTAATTCTTCATGGAACTGTATTTCAGGCTTTATGTTAATTGTGACCAGTTTGTGATGTCTGATTACTCAGTTAATTTGTATGGTCTTGTTTCTGCTTTTTGAGTGCCTGACTGAGAATTTTAGAAGTGAGGAGGAAAAACAAAAAGCTTTCATGATGGCCATAGAAACACATGCACAAGTTTTCCTTCGATTTACACTTTCTGCCAACATTAATGTAGGAGGGAAACATTACATGTATAAATATTTGTGGAAATCAATAACCTTGGAGCAAAAGTGTAGCTTTTATCTGAACAAATGTTTGTGAAGACATTTTGGTAATACAGGCCTGCTATTTTTACACACATAGCACCACTAGAACACAGCTGCCTCCAAAGTAGGACATGGCAGACAGCACATGGTTCAACGGGAAGGAAACGGAACATATTAATTTTCAAAAATTATTAGGGAATCTTTAATGTGTACACAGGGTGGAAAGGGCCTTGGTTTGTAAGGTTTCATTGCTCTCCCTTCTCCAGTAAAAGGCAAGGAACTCCATTTACCTGCTTCCAAAAGAGACAGGGCAGGATCAATCCTATTGTGATTTGAATGTATGGTTGAAGGAAATTGTGTTTCAATCCTGAGGCCTAAGTTATTCCTGCTATTGCCTCTGCTTACAGTTCTTTACATTACAATTCTCAGTAGGATTAGATATTTTAGAAAATACAAGAAATGAAACCAAAGCGATATTACTTTTTTCTGAAATCAAGAAAATATAATTCAGGGAAACCTTAACCATACTGTTCCCAGAAATTGGAGAAATAATAGAAGGTGCTGTACTTCCTCCTGTACGTCACACTGTACAATCCAGATCCGGTCCTGGTGTACTTTAGAGTTAATACCTTTTTTCTTCTTAAATTCTGAATGGAAAATTAGTGCTGATGCCCCAGAGACTGAAGTCATGTCCTACTTTTTATACCTATTCAAAATGCTAATGTAAAAGATAATTTTCCTGGCTCTTTACTTTGGCTATGTCATCCCTCTCTTTGTATCCCTCCATTGGCTCACCCCCTCTCCATCACAAGCACAAACTACATACCTTCACTTGCAAAGCCCTGCCCAGTCTGTCGCCACCCTTTCATCACCTATGCTATTGAGTTGACTCCTGACTTTGCATTGCTAATCATGCCAGCCTTCATCACCCACTTGTTACATTTTTTAAAAGCACCAACATGCCTTCTCCCATACTGCCCTTCGAGGTTGGGAGGAGCTCCCCATAAACACCTACAGTAACCCCTTGTTCTCCTTCAAATCCCTCCTTAAAGCTCCACTTTGCCATGATGCCCACAAAAAACTTGACAACAGTTAGCCAGCCGGTGTGCTAAGACCTCTGCCTATCATACTTACCAGTATTCCTTGGGCTCACTCATCTGTGTCTGTATTCACCTGTTGTGTAAGCTCTTTGGGACAGGCACTGTTTTTTTATTGTTTGTACAGCGCCTATCACAATGAGATCCTGGTACTTAATTAGGACTCCTAAGCACAGCTGCTCTACAAATGATATACTCACCAACTAGGGCAGTTTTAACACATTGCTCCAGGAATGTGTACAAATGCTACTCTGGAATGAGAACCCCCACCCCACCACTACCACCAGGGATGAGAAGGGACTTGAGTCTCCTTCCAATGCAATATTTGCCTTCTCTGCTGAGACTTGCAGCAAGGGGGCCAATTAGCCAAACCTGTTTTAGCGATGTGACTGCCTATGAGGAAATGAACTCAGTGCCACTGAAAACTTACCAGGTGATAAATTTTAATCTCTACCAATTTGGACAAGATTTGAACTAGTGACTGAAGGTACATCTACACTTACAGTGGTGTGTAGAGAGCAGACACTACACCTAGCTAGCATGGGTACAAATAGCAGTGCAGATGGCAAGACACAACTTAGAGTGCCCTCCTTGCCTGACACCCAAACAGTGCCTCCCACGTCTACACTGCTATTCACAGTGAAAGACTCCAGCAGCGGGAAGGCAGCAGGGAAAGGCTCTGCTGGAGCCTTTTCCAGTCACATGTAGGTACACCCCACAGTGACAAAGGTGGACACAGTCTGCCTTTCACTTTAGCAACACATTAGTGCCTGTACTCTATATGCCCCCTTGTAGACAGTTTTAGGTGCAAAAGTCTCCACTTCTCAATCCCATTCCCTATGGAGCTATCCATATCTTCTAAAAACATCCCCCCAAAGAGAACAAATGGTAAGGCATGTACGTATTGCTACATTCTGTTGGGCAGAACAGCTGTTGACTCCAGATCCTTTATTACAATAGAATCATTCTTTGGATTGGGAAATAATTCAGCCAATAAAAAGGGTGGTTGATTTTTTTGTTTTTAATCCAAAAGCACTTCATTAAAAGCAAAACCAGTTTAAAAATACAGTAGATAAATCTACTTTATCATTTCAGATAATTCTGTCTCCACATTAAAACGCACCATTCAAGTCTTTACTAAAAATTGTTTCCAATATTACACAGTTCTGACTCCAAGTTAGTTTCATTTCTTGATTTAATTCTTTGATATGCTGAGTCAGCCCAGCCAGTGGTCCTGTAATGGGTGCTCTGCACCAGAAATTGATGTTTACTGGCCAAGTCGAGTCCTTATTGCCCTGTACTGGGGCCTGGTGTTAGGGTATGTTTGTGTGTGAGAATTCTGCAGCACCCCAATCTGCCAGAAGTCAGAAAAATCAGGTCATGGCTTTTCTACTCCTCTGATTCAGTTGCCAAAGGAGGAGGGGGTAAGCATTTGCCTCCATCTCCCCTCTGTCTCTCCCCACCATCTCCACATACCTGTAATCTAAGAACATGGCCAGCCAATGAGTCACAGTGCTCACGAGAGGCAAGAACCTCTAAAGCGTGAGACCCCCCAGCAGCTGCTTACACTGTTGTTCCTCACAGTCTTAGCATTTTACTTCACTCTGCCGCAAACCCACCAGACAACTAAGGAGCTATGTTGAAAAGCTCAAAAAGAAGCGCTTCAGTGACATCAAATCTTTCATATCCAAAGCCAATGTGCTGGGAATCAGACAAGCTGATACTGTTAAGTACAGCACATATATGGTATAGAAGGGGACAGTCTCAATTCACAGAGACGGACAGTTCACAGCTTACATGGACAAGACATCCAATTTTTAAAATACAAGGTAAAAATGTCCAAAGGAATGCACAGACTAAAACCTCCATTCAGCTCTCCTTGGTCAGAAGACTAGTCTTTATACAAGGCCTTGAGATTATTTAGGACAAATACAAGGGAGGGGAGGACTACCCCACAGGGTGGTACAGGCAGAGAACAATTGGGCATTATGATATGATTGTGCCTCTCATCTGAGGATCACAAGCACTTTAAAAACATTCGTTCATTATCACAACCCGTGTGAGGTAGGTAGTTCAGCTGTTCAAAGCTGTTTTTAGTGTTAGCATCTGGATGCGTTACAGCCTTGGGTAAATATACAACAAAAAATCAAAACCTAAGATACCCATAAAGGTAACCTAAAACCCCAACCACGGCTGCTGCTGACAGGAAACGCCTGTACCCCAAACTGCCATCACACAAGTACAATACAATTGGCAATTTGCCCAAAATAGGAGTATACTTATTTGGAGAGAGGCACAAGAGGGTTTAAATGACTTGCGTGAGGTCATATAGGGCCTGGGGCCTGATCCAAAGACCACTGAAGATCCCCGAAGACCTCCACCCCTTACTGTAATGGACTTTGGATCAGGCTCATAGTGAGTGAGACAGAGGTGATAACAGACCCCAGGCGTCTTGAGTGCCAGTTCCCTTCTCTAAACACTAGACTCAACTGCCTCACTGACTACACATGTCCTCTAGGAGTTTGGGTCTAGCTCATGTGATTCAGTCTCACTGTATAGGAACTGTTTTAAAGAAACAATAATGCAGCCTGCTGTAGCCTTAGAGCAGCAGTTTTCAACCTGTTTTTCATTTGTGAACCCCTTTGGAAATCTATTGTCTGTATATAAAGTTGAATTCTGTCCAGTCAGTTTTCAATCTATGTCTCTCATGGATCCCTTAGAGAATAGTCTGCGGACCCCAGTTGAGAACTACTGCTTTGGTGTAAAAGATAATAAATCCAAGGGAAGAAGAGTAACAGAAGATACACCGGTCTTCGGATTTTCAGTGACCATCAGTCCTGGGCCTTCAGTTGGAAAGAAAACCACCACGGTTTTAAAGTTCTGTTTTCAAGTGTTTGGAGCCAATCTCATCATAGTTTTTCCTCTTCTTAACTTTGTACGTCAGGGCTTTAGCGTATTCAGTCAACAGAGCCTCCCAATAACAAGAGACATCCTCCATCTGCAAGTGGTCTGTGATGAACTGCTGCCCCCTGGAGGCAAACGAAAATAAAGTGACAGCCCAAAGTCAAACTTTGTTCCTTTAAGATGAAAAACCCTTGATTTAGCTTTTCTTATGTACCAGTTTTCCCAGATTTTTTAAATGCAGAAACATGAGAATTTGGAAGTACAGTGATATACAGTTTATTAATAATGTTAATCTGACACCTTTCATTACCACTGGCAGCTCTGAAGACTAATTATTCACAACACAGGTACAGCCTAGGGCAGTGGTGCCCACACTTTTCTGGTCAGACCCCCCCTTATCAGTAATGGAATTTGGCCATGCCCCTCCCCCACCTTTCCTGCGCAGTTGGCTCAGCAGATGCACTTGGGCTGAATGCAGTGCTAGAGGCAGAACTGGTGATGGGGACAGAACAGGAATGAAGGCCGAGCTGGCCCACTAGTGGGGCTGGGAGCAGAACCGGAGGTTGAGCTGGGGGCCGTAGCCCAGGGACAGAGTGGAGCTGGGTGGTGCTCCCTCCCTCCCCCCATGGGGGCTGCCCTAGGCTGCCTTAAATGTTGCTCAATTTGGGGACCACTGGCCTAGGGAGCGACACTAAAAGTTTCCCCTACATTGCCCCACCAACGAGCTCTGTTTGGAAGCTACTGCCAGTGATGGTGGTGGCATTTTTGTGAAATGGACACATAGTTCTGTTACCCTATTACTCTGATCTCTCCACGCTTCCTGCTTTCACTGCTGAAGATAAATACATTGTGTGCTGTTATCACCAAGCTGTCCCTGGCAGGTATCTCTTTTGAACATTATATGGTAGAAAAAATATTGGAGGATGGATGACTGACAATCAGGAAGAATACAGAATTTACCTCTCTGCAATGTCTTGTGCTATATCATCATTTTCCTTCACAAACTGCAACAGCTCTCTAAAATGAAAAAGAAAAATTGTTACTAAGTATTGGCTCAGTGCAGAATACCGCACACCTAGCTAGAACCTTGTGGCAGAAGTAGGTTTGGGGATCCTAAAACCAAACACATGAATGGTACTGCTGCTTTAATAAACAAGCATAAACTTTCATACCAGCCCTGGGGGCGGAAGAGGTCTGAATTCTAACAGCTGACAAATGTTTGGGACCATTGATGGCTAAGATAACTGCTTTCCTTTTTATTCTGCAAGTCTGAAATGCTGAGGGCATCTCAATTTTCACTTCTAACCTTCTTGTTCAAGGTGTACTGAACACTGGATATATCCTCCTGGCCCGGATCTCAGAACAGATATTGTTATTAAAAAAGTAAGGCATAATTGAAAATACCCTCAATAATCTAACTGACATTAGAAGAATGTCAACATATATTCTGTGTCTCCAATGAGCCCAATAATACGTTCCTCTTCTACTCAGCTCTAAACCATTGGATATTAGGAAAAATATTTTCATTAGGAGGGTGGTGAAGCACTGGAATGGGTTACCTACGGAGGTGGTTGAATCTCCTCTGTCTAAGGGATCACCAAATATTCTTTCTGCTTCTGGTGCATGCGCTACAAGGTAGAGCGCGGGTATTTGTCAATACAACCCAAGCCTGATCATAACTTGAAACCCATAGGTAGCATACAGCCCACTGCATGAAATACTCTGTGTAACACACATGAGATCATTGAGTCATTCTAAAAAATGACTGTAGTCTCCTACCTGACATCAGAGAGGTCTGGTTTGATTGGGATGTAGTGAACCCAAGGCTTCAGTTGTGGGTAGAAGAACTCCAGCCACTCTTCCCCTACATGAAAGACTAATGAGCCACACAAGAAAAGGTGTTTGAAACGGAAACTGGCTGCTACACCCCGGAAATTAAACAGGTATCTGAAAAAAAAAAATCAATTTAAACTAAGCCCATAACTAAGGGTATTTTTAATCACATTTTTAAACTTTGGCTTCTTTTTAAAATCTGAAATGCTAAGTGTCCTAACCCCAAATTAAAAATGTGTGAAGAGGCTAGGCTCTAACTAACTAAGTTTGCATTTTCCATCTCCCCTGCTTCTGATGTAAGAACTAGTGAGAAAGTGAAAACAGACGCTTCACTGGCCAAAGGTCAGATTTCAGGTTCCTTATTTCCTTGTCTACGTTTGATGGCATCGCTGACGTCTCCTATAGCAAACCAAAGCGGCATTTCTTATGCCATAGTGGTTAGCGAGATCAACTGTAGAGAATCCTGAACTCAGGGTTTGGCAGGGAAATAAAAAGGCCAACCTAATTTTAAACAATTTGTTAAAAACCACAAATAAATGCATTTTCAGAGTATTCATGTATTTATTAGTGGTTTAGGATCTAAGAAAGGCTTTTGTATTTAGTTTCCATAAAGCCCTTCAGTTCTCCTTTACATTCCAGACTTGGCCGACTCTTGAAACTAGCATTTCAAGAGGCCAACCTTTAACCTCTCCTAAACCTTCAACTGAGTCCACATAGGTGCCGAGGACTGGCTGCCTGCATGGATTCAGTTGCAGGACTGGAGCCTTAAAAATCAAATAATGCACTGAAACAAACAAGCCTAGAAATACTAACAATCACACAAGATTTCAGCAGCCCCTGAAAGGATTTATTGACCAAAACCTCACTTGTATTTGCAGTGATCAGCTAGAGGAATTTCCTTTGCAGGCGGCTTCCCAAGAGTGTCCTTCAAGAAAAAAAGACTTTAAAAAATTAATTCATGTATTTCCTGATCACATTTTGTACTAGGTTTCTTTTCAACAAATCACAAATAAGGCTGAAGTCTTTAAAGCCTCCCTGGTCATAGGAAAACCCTCCCAGTTCGGCTTCTAATTTCTTTAGCATCTTTGGGGGCCTCTCTCATCTCTGTCTGAGTAATATTCTCTATACCTTACAAACATTCTTAGAATAAGTCTCTTACTTCATGACTATAAAAAGGTTTGGGCTTCACCAATTCATTTTCCTCATCACTGTGTGCACTGAAATTTGAAAGTGAATAGTGCTGAGGAAACATATTGTTGGCTTGACAGTTCCTGAAGACTAAAGCCCTCCACTTGACCACAGAAGAGGTATCTAAGTCAGCTGCAGTGAGAGCTTCCTCCACCACAGAGGAAGGGTTGCAACATCCTGAGCAGATGCAGATAGCAAAAAGCCATGTTGGTCACTGACTCCCAGATCCTCAGCAGACAGACACGCTCAATCACAGGGGCTAAAATAACTTTGCCACTGTCTCTGGCGGCTTCCTCCAACAAATCCAAAACCTCAAAAAACAACAATGGCTTAAAACTGAGCAGAAAAAACTCAAGTTTTCTGTCTCCTAAACAGCCTGCTCTGCTACCACAGTCTGATTCTGAGCGATTGTCTTTGCAGACTGACAAGACTTTTCCTCACTGATAATGAAATACTCTGGTCCAGCCTCCTAGAAGCTGCAGGGGCAACATGCCCTCAGGGGGTCAGATCTTTCTTCTCAGAATGCAGAAGGTTGTTATGGGCAACGGTACCTCCATCTCCACAGCCCACATGTGTGGAGTCCCATAAGCTCTACCCTCCCCTCACCACTGGTATTCAGCACCTTTTTGAAACCTTGGGGGACTAGTCAGGTAAAATGGGCTAAAGTGCCAGCCATTTCCCGGTAACAGCACCCCACTCTACATCAAATGTGAGCAGCACAGTCTCCACAGTGCCTAGCCAAAAGCAGCACCTGGATAAAGGACAGCTGGCTGAAGCCAAACCCAGGAAAGAATGAGCTAAAGATGGTAGAAAAGGGAAGCACTTCAAAGAACTTGCCTCCACTATGGCCTCCCCCACTCTAGAGGGCACCTGTCCTCAGATTATTAAGGCAGTCTCTAGCTTTGGGGTCCATTGGGACAGGTTAAGGCTACTGGATGCTCAAATAATCACAAGGGCAAAAGCTAAAAAGAAGACCGTGCTTTATTCTATTGAACACAGAATTGGCTACTGCAATCCATGAATTCATAACTTCCTGGCTTGGTTATTGCAACTCTAGGACTGAAGCCATACAACCTAGGAAAGCTCTAAGTGGTATAAAACACAGGAACACCCCAGTAGCATCATTGGTCACCCTGAACATATCCTTCCAGTGCTCCACTCTCTCTATTCATTAGGGAGCACCTGCAGAGTCCACTTCAAACTCCTTTCTCTGATATTCAAAGCCCTCTGTTGGACTGACTTTAGCTATCTGTGAGAGCACCTCTCTGCCTGTAACTACGAGCTCCCACAACAGCTACGACCCACCACAACAATGAAACTATTGGCCACCAGGAAGAGGTTCACAAGTGCAGGAGATAGAACTTCACAGAACTTGTGTTACACTACAGAATTGACACCTGAAAGAGACAGGAACGACCCCGGCTCTCACTGAATTCAGAGCTACATGGAAAACTCTTCTGTCTGATGCCACTTTCTCTTTATAACCTCTTCTCTCTCTCACACAAATGCTCGTGTGCACACACACACACAAAATAAAGGAAGCTCATCAAGTTATGTATCCTAGATTGGGAAAAAAGAAGGCTTGTTACTTATTTTTAAACACTTTTGTGATACTCAGAGACTGAGGTGATGGGGCCATGCAAGTACCTACATTAGACAGATACAGCCATCAGATGGCAACAATCTGAACTCATGACCTAGAAGCGGCTTAACTAGTGACGTAGCCTCCCTAATATTATCTCAGTCTCCTAAGAAGCAATCTTCACATAAAGAATGTGAAATTGTCCTTTTTAAACTATTGTTTTCTAGGCTGCTTATCGTTCGTGGTTACTTTTTCAGATTTCCAGGCCTGGTTTTTAGTGTACTCAGCATCCACAAGTTCTGGGTTCTCTCGAGATAGAAGAATGAGGGGATCCCTCTCAGGGCTTGTTCTGCAACAGAAACAACATTCAAATCAGTCAGTGCCATTCTGCATGTCTCTAACTCTGCATGTCTGAATGACAGCCAACCAATAATAGGATTCAAGACAGAAACACCTCCTGGCCTCTATCAGATTGGCTCTTGTGGGGCCTGAAGGCAACACTGCCATGGGTACGTCTACACTGCCAGTGGCAAAGTCGCCGCCATCAGATTGACCTATTTGGATCGATTGAGCGGTCAGTGAAGACCCACTCAGTCAATCCAGAAGTTGACACTGATAAACCACTCCCCCCAAGTGGTGAAGAGCTGCATCGACGGGAACACAGTTCCCGTTGGCACAGTGCAGTGAAGACTCCACGCAGAAGGGAAGCACCGCAGTCGACGGGAGTTACGAAAGCTACTCTGTGTAGCTTGCGTAATTCCCGCTGACTGCCACCGAATTGCCAGGTAAGTGTAGACCAGGGTTAAGTGCCTGCTCACAATATCTGTAAGAGGGAAGACATAGTGGGGGAAGAGGGCAGAGGAGGGAGCAGGGGGCTAGGTGCACTGGAATAACTTTAAGTGATATTTTCTTATCCCATTTAGTTTTAAGAGGTATATGCTTTAAATGTTATTCAGAACAAATTAGCAAAAAAGCTATTTTCTTTGGATCTGATCCTGAGAGGTGCTGACTACCCTCAATTTATATTTAAATCACAGAGTTAAGAGATGTTTAGCATCTTTTGGGATTAGGCCCTTTGTCAGGAGTAAATTTAACATGCTACCCATACACAAGGGTATGACATTTGAATGAAATCTTCGTTCTCTTTGTCTTCTGAACGCACTATTGATAGTCGCACATTAACAGCTGTGTATTCTTAACTGCCCAACCTAAACAATAGTAGAGAGAGAACTAGAGGGTCCTTATAAATGCTATAGTGATTTTACCACTGAAGAGTGAGGGGAAAAAAACTCCCCACCATTGAGGTATCATTGCTGTAAGGATACCTGCTGATTCACTGAAGAGCACTACTGCAGAGAACTACACAATAAAGCATATAGATACCCAAAAAAAACGCAACGATACCAGACAAACTTTCCATGAATATCAAAATACTTGCAGTTCCCATTGCAAAGGAAGTGAAACACAGAACAAAGAGTCCTTATTCAAACCAGCTTATTAATTAAGAAATCATTGCACACCCATCACCACTATTGTTATATGTATATTTTATTACAATAAATTAGTTGAAAATGGCAGCTAAAACATAGCATGTAAAATGAGATGATGACGTACAATGTGGTGAACCCCATTTGCTTTTTAAAAACATATTCTGGTTACATATTTTGTTTAGTACTGGAGAGACCAAATTTCATAAGCTCAGAGGGCTGACACTACAAGGTACTGCCACTGAGAGCAAGTCTCCCAGCCCAGGGAGACAGGCTCTAGGGCTGGCGCTAGCACGGTAAAACACACCTCTGCTAGTGGCCACAATGACCACCACTGCTATTTTTAGCATGCTATAGTGTCCAGCTATTTATCCGGGCTGGAAGGCTCACTTCCAGCCACAGTGCTGACATACCATAAATGCATTCCCATGCAGCTCCGCCCCTGCATCTCAAGCCAAACGCATTTTGCTTTCTTACTGATTGAACCAGAAACCAGTAATTGTGCCAAACTTGGTCAGGTACTTTTCTTCTGAGGTGGACAAAAATAGCAATGGCCACATGGTGGAGAGGGGCTGGGGATGGAACAAGCAAATATTTGCTGTGAAGCACTATTTCCCTTTGCAATATCACCTACACTTAGCATAGGAAATGTCATGGCACTGCAAATACTGCTTTTTAAATGGCAGCTGCTGTGTCAAGAAATACTTAAAGGTCCTCAGAAATAAAAAGCTAGTGTATCTTCTCCTCAGCCTTATTTTGGTCTTAATTAAGCAAGCACTGTTCAGAGTTATATTTCCAGAATATCCTGGAGTTGGAAAATGCTCTCACCTGGATCCTCGAAAATATCCTTTGGAGATTTTTTTCTTCCATGGCCATTTTTCAGCAGATCTGGAAACATTTTTTTTTAAATATGTGGTAATAAATAATTTAACACAAGCATGAAAAAGTGTTATCAGTTTCTGCAGTATGGTCACATTTCATTATTCTTGATGGTTCGATGGGAACCAATTCTTTCATCAGAGCAGAAAAACATCTCAGTTAAGCCCAACAAGATTAATCTTTCCCAAAGGTGTTAGTTCTCTAGCCAAGATGTTATATGGACACGGGTAAGGTAACATTCTATACACACAAAAATGTGTATAGAACGTTATACACACAAAAATAAACTCTTGCCTGTGTTATCAGTGACACTGTAAATTATTGAAACTTAAATAATTTAAAAACTCTAGTTCACATTTCACTACTTATGCTGCTGCTTTACTCTTTTTGCATTTCACTGAGCATAGATCATGCAAATCAATTGGGAAATTTCTAGGCAATTTCACTTCCTACTTCTCTTATAAATGCAAAATACTGGTAAATTCTTAACATTGCAGATTAATGTTTTCACCAACAACCTTCATTTTAAATTTAAACAAATCACTAAACCATTAAAAAATCAAAATAAAGTTTACACATAATGCATGTGTGCATCCATGTGTATGTTCACACACCCATCAATACACGTGCACGACAGAATTCTTACTCCACAGGATTAGTTTTTGTAACCCTTGCCCTCTCTTCCCCAATCTCTTCCCCATTGTTTGTTGCTCTCGCTTGTTGTGCCTTGTCTAAAACATAGGCCCCAATCCTGCAATCAGCTCCAGCAGACAGACCTTAGCACTCACAGGGAGCCCTTATGAAGTCACTGGGACTCCATACGGGTGGGAAGATCTGCTTGCATGGCTCTGATGGTAAATTTTTTATGGCAGAAAGCCATTTTTAAAATAATCATGCCATGAAGTACCTGGTATAGCTCTATGCTTGAGAAATAATGATTTCTTTTTTTAACGCTTCTCCACAATTTTTTTTAAACCTGTATTTTGGGCCTCAACTGCTGCCTTGGGAATTCAAGCAGGAAAACATTGAGCACTGTGCTCTGGTGCTAATAGATCTTTGCTTCAGAATGCTTTGCTTCTTATAGCATTCCTATATTTTCTCACTTTCCAATAACATAAGGGCAAGTTTATACTACAAAATTAAGTAGGTCTAAGTTATGTTGATGTACAGCCACTACAGTAATGAAATCGTTTTTGCATGTCCACAACTCATGTTGGCGGCGCACATCCTCCCCTGGAGCGCTTGCACCGATTTAACTGTCAATGTGAGGCACTGTGGGATGGCTTCTGAAAGGCAGCAACTGTCGACGTAAGCAACGCAGTGTCTACACTGACACTGTGTCAACCTCAGCGCTAGACCTCTCACGCAGCTGGAGTTATTAAGTCATGGTACTAGGTGAGTTACATCGGTGGGACCTAAATTTTAATGTAGACACTTACAGAGTTAGTTCGACATAAGCTGCCTTACATGGACCCAACTCTGTAGTGTAGACCAGACCTAAAATGCTGCTCTCTGAAGGAGACCAACCCTGAGACTGACAAAAGAATCTCATGGGCAAATGAAAAACACAAACTTCTCCTGTCTTACTAATCAGCCTTAGTCCAATGGTGACTCTGGTATGTCTACACTGCAATTAGACACCTGCGGCTGGTTCGTGCCAGCTGACTCGGGTTCACAAGGCTGGTGCTGTGGGGCGGTTTAATTGTGATGTAGGTGTTCTGGCTTGGGGTGCACCCCGAATTCTGGGAACCCCGCAGGGTCTTAGAGCTTGGGCTCCAGCCCAAACCCGGAAGTCTACACTGCAATTAAACACCCCTGCGCAGGCCAGCCACGGGTTTTTAATTCCAGCTTCGAGCAGCTCCTGTCTCTTCTCCTGTGTAAAAACAGCCTCCGAGTGGAGGCAGATATATTGGCTCATCTTCCTTTTCTCCAGTTGCTTTCACAGATACTCACGATCATTCTTGCAGCGAAGGAGCCTGGGCTCCTGCAGAAGCAGCTAGAAACAAAGAAGAATCAGCACCATGTGTCAGACTCATGCTAGATCTCAGCAGGCCAAGCTTAACAATGGCTGCCTTATTGGCCTCTCCTGCACCATTGACTTTGATGGCAATTATGACACTGACTTTAATGGCGCAGCACTGGGCTCCTGACGCATGAAGAATGAGTGCATTGTGTGAAGACACGTAAGCCTATTATTTCCTATTGCTGCAGCACCTGGAGTTTCCTTGGAGGTCTCCCATCCAATAGTTCAACCTCACTTAGCTTCCGAGAGCCAGTAGACCAGAGCACAAAATTATTTGGCTTCAGAAAAACAGACCTAACAGGCTTAGAAGATATTGTCACCATGTTGCATTAATGCTAGGAGGTGCTCTTGTATAGTTACACTGTGCTGTTTCTTTTATATTAAAAAAATTCCCCTCTCCTATACTGTACCTTCGAAGATCCTCTCTCATTAGGTCCCAGCGCCCAAGACCTGTGGGGTAAATTGGCCAAACAGCAGGTCCGCCTTCCCAAAATGTCCAGGCAGGATACATGATATCATGGTACTCGGAAGTCTTAAAAACAAGAAAATCCTATTCAAACCTTCTGAAGAATGATAGGAGTAGACAGCTATTATGGGACGTCTCAGTAATTCAAACTCTGTACAGATAAAGAGGGCTCATTTTTAGGAATTTTTTAAATACTGTCAAACAAATCCTGCTGGCTACAAAGATGGCAGCAGGTACACAAGTGGCCACGCATTTAGCTAAGTTTCACCCCCACTATTAAGAAGAGGAGCAGTTGGATTTTGTTTAAAAAAACGAAATAAATACAAAAAGGTATTTAGCCTGTCCACATGATAGGGACTATTTCTTGTAACTAGCCTGAACATAAGCTTCCTGCCCAGCTAGCATTGAACAAGCCATTCTTGGGACTTACCTGGCCTTTTTCCGGTGCTTGGGGGAAAAGTTTCAATCAAATGCCCTCACATATGCGAGGCACAGACTGCAGTTTTGTTATCCATGGAAGAAGAACCAAGCTTCAATTTTGTTTGTCAGTGTGTTGCTCTCACTTATCATCCATCCCACTGGCAATGTAGGAGCACTGTCCTCGTAATACTGAGTGGCTACATGCCCAACAACTAAGGAGCCTGGTTTTGTGTGTGTATGTATGCAAGGGGGAAAGATGTGCTGTACGATTTGACGGACAGTCAAACCAAGTATCCTGCCCCAGGCCATGGCTAATACCAGATGCTTTAGAGGAAGGGGGAAAGAGACCCATCCTGCACTTGATTAGTCGTGCAATGCTACTTGAAGAAAAATATCCTTCCTAACCACTAGTGACCAGTTAATGCCCTGAAGCATGGCTTTGATTACCTTTTTAAAAGATATGTATAGCTACAAATGTTAGTATTGGTTATAAAATAGGAGGTACAGTTATGACCATTTCCTGCCACACTTTTCCATCCAGGCTGCTCTTTAATCCACTTCAGACTTCCTGGGGATCACCCTACAATTCACCATAAGGACACAATCTCTTAAGTGATGCCACTTAAATTCACCAGCAAAATGGTCCCTATCGGAATTGAGCATCCGACAGTCTATCAGCGCTTCCCCACTGATTCTGTATGGGCATTTATACTGCACCTCATACTCCCCCCAGCATCTGAGCAGCTGGTTCCATGTGCAACATTCCATTTGAAATAAAGACAGGATTTCAATGAACTCTCCTCATTTTTCACAGGTGCGATGTAATCATGAGGCTACAGCTGACTGGCTCATGGCTGAGAGAAAAAGCCAAGGTTACTTTTCTAGACTATTAATCAAGGGGACTATAATATGCAAATAAACTCAAAGCAACCGTATGGTGATTGGCTGGGTTTTAAGAGAGGCCATAAGCCCACTCCCCTAACAGTGTTCTTAAAAACCACACCATAATTGCATCAAAGATCTAACAGCTGGTAATGAACCCCAGGGATATTGGCATTCTAGTCCAGAGGTGGTACACATCACCCTGTTGTCAGGCAGATGAGACACTTCTCTGGAAGATGAGCTCGTGAGGGAGTCGTTCCCTACAACAAATTTCTAATTCCTTGCGCTGGAGAGCTAGAAAGAGAAAGTCTATAAATATGAGGAGCAAAAAAACCCAGGTTTTCTAAATGAAAGAAAAGGGTAATTTTGACTCAGAACCTCTGGGCATTGAAAAAAGAAAGTACATTGTGGTAATCCCCCTCTTAAAAATTCCTGTGTCCCATCAGGAAAGGAATTTATACCCCCATCTATTTATACCCACTCTTGTGGCTGCAATGAACGACAGCACTGGTTCCCAACCTGTGACCTGGGGGCCAAAAGTGGCCCGCGGGGTCTTTCAAAGTGCCACACAGCTCCCCTCCTGCTGGCTGCAGAAGGGAGCTGCTGCCTAAGGACCCAGGTGGACCGTGTTGCTGCAGGGCTACAAGACCGGTGCACGCTCCTTGCTGCAGACAAAGGGACAGGAAATCAGTGCTCCTCCTGCCCCCTGGCTTTAGCAAGGAGCATGGCAAAGCACTCTGCCTGGGTCCCTAGGTGCTGGGGTCCCAGGTAGAGCACATGAGGCTACTGGACACATGTGGTTTTCCCTGCTGCAGCCAGGGGGACGGAAGATCAGCGAGGAGGCAACCTCCTCACTGAATTCCTTCCATCTGGCTGCACTGGAGGGGAGAGGGGGGAAAGCTGCTGATGGGAGCAGCCAGAACCCACCATGCTTGAGGAGACGGGCAGGACTCTAAAAATCAGTGCTTTCCAGTTTGGCCTGCACTTAGCCGGTCACCCACAGTGACTTAGCTCGCTGCCAGGCCATGTGCTTCAATGTGAAGTGACAGTCCCTCATCTACACTAGTCCTTTGACTGTGAGTGTGAGACATACTGTGAGTAATTTGTAGGTGTAAAATAGTGAATGTAAAAATGAGCACCGTAGCATCAAAATGTTCACTTTAAATATGCAGTGATTTGTAGTCCTCAATGCTGTACACATGAATACATTTTTATTAGTTAGACTGGTGGCCTTTCAGAGTTGTAAAAATGATATTTATGGCCCTCGAGCCAAAAACGGTTGGGAACCACTGGACTAGAGGATGAAATGCAGGTCACAGTGTCCTCCCGTGTCACAAAGGTTCCTGTGCTCTCACCTTACTGAAGGAGAATACTGGGATGACTGGCTTCATCCACTTGGGGACCTGGGGGTAATCTCGCACATTGATCACCATCTCCATGTCTGGGAGGCGGCCAATGGTCTCCAAAATGAAATGCTCGACCCCGTTACATCTGCAGAGAATTGGCATACAACGAAAAGCCATGAGCAGAAGGCAGGACCCTGGTGTCACCAGGCCTTCACTCCCCCCGTTACTGTACTGAAAGGGTAGAGCTGAAGAAGGCGGAAAAGAAAAGCTACAAGGGGGAACAAAGCTGGAGGATGCAAATATTAAAGTATGAGATGGCCAGGTTTGGGGCTAGTTAGAAACAAAGACAGTGAGGTAATTAGTGCTTTGTCCTCTCCATAAACTACTGAGACTCTTCTGTGGCGTGGTACTCCTGCCTGCTGGCTGGGTTTTTCTATATATACAATAGACATTTACATAGTATCTTTCATCAAAAATCCCCAGAAGCTCTCAACAAAGTGCACAATCTGCAGATACAGAAACCACTCCACCCACCATTGAAATTCTGTTTCAGACTGCACATCACCACCCAACTGCTTAGCACAGGAAATCAAGACTACCGCCTCCAAGTGAATCTGACTGGGGAAGCTAGGGAGGCAGAACGCCTGCAGGAAAAAATGCCCCAGGATTGCTTATGATGATAAGTGGTCAATATCTTAGCTTTAGGTCTCATTTGAAAGATGCCATCCCAAACAGGACATCAGACTGGAGCAGGCTCTATGGGGACTGAAAAGTGGAGTGGCACCAGCTGAATCATCAATGCCACTTCCTAAAGAACTTGGGCTTTTATAAAAATCTCCCATCCAAGGACTGACCTAACCCAACCACGTTTGGCTTCTGAGATGACAGCTCAACATGTGGTGATAGGAAAACTTGGATATCAGAACAATGTAAGTGTTAAGTAGACTCAGGGCTTGTTAATTTGAACATTTCTCCTTGTCCCCTTTTTTTTGTGAGGGGATGGAGGGGAAAGTGGATAAAAGGACAACTCTTCATGAGAGCTTCATGTACAGGCTATGAATGTACATACCGTATTTTTCGCTTTATAAGATGCACTTTTTTTCCACCCAAAGTGGGGGGAAAAAGTCAGTGCGTCTTATAAAGCGAACGTGCCGAAAATCAAGCTGGCCGGCACTATTGCAGGATCGTGGGAGCTTTCACTAAGCCCGCACGTACTTACCACACAACTGCCGGCCGGGTCCACTCCATAGCAGGGGAAGAGGAGAGAGAGAGAGAGGAGAGCAGCAGAACTGCTGCTGCTCCCCCGCCTCCACCAATCAGACTACCATAGTCTCCTGCTGCATCCAATTTTAGAAAGATGTCAAAGCAGAAAAGGCTAACATATAAAATCCCTTTTAAACCGGAGGTAGTAAAATACGCCAAAGAAAATGCCTTGATAAGTGAGCTTGGTAAGTTCGGACAGTAGTGAGGAGTTTTGGGGGTTTCCTGATGACTAGAGGTGTATTGTTCTAAGATAAAAATCTCTCCTCATCTGTTAATTACAGTAATAATGGTTCTTAATGCTGCTGTTGACTGTTGTTCATGTTTACATATTATTCTGCTATTTTATTAAATATTTTAGCCCACCTTTTGGTTCAAAATATTTTTTTCCTATTTTCGTCCTCTAAAACCTAGGTGCGTCTTATCATCAGGTGCGTCTTATAAAGCGAAAAATATGGTATATTCCTAACAACTGACTTCCTGAAATGATCATTGCTTTCTCAGAAAATGTAATGGTATAGTCCTTATTTAGCATTCAAGCCCATCATAGACAAGTACTTCATCTAATGAGTGACTGGAGAAGCCACAACCACAATGCAACAGATCAGAAGAGAACCACCACACATAGTAACATCGCTAAAGAGATTTCTCCTGAGTGGGAAGGATCGGCCAATAGGCTGTGCACTAGCAGAAGACACTCCAGTTCAATTCCTGGAGCCAACCCTTTATTCTTAAGCACCTAAGCAGGGAAAGACTCCTCATCTGTTACTTTCTAGGTGGGCAAAGGCCAGGAGCAAGCACCTCAGGTCACTTTGCAGCAGGGCGGAAGGATTTAAATCAGGACAATGTAATTAACTGATTTAAATCATAAATGTTTTATTTTTTAAAACAATACCTTATTTAAATCAGGTTGACAGTCTGTAAAACTAATTTGAAAATTTGTGCTATTGCAACTTTACATTAATATGTACAATAAACCAGATGATAAATGTTTGGTTTTTAAAGATGCCACTACTGCTAGGACACCACTTTTGAATCGTACAAAATAGCCATAAGCAAAATCCTCAAAATATTGAAAATTAAGACTCTTATCCTGCAAAAACGTATGCAGGTGTGTAACTTTAGTCTCATAAATAGTCCTATTGCCTTCCATTAGTCATATATTTGAAGTTTAGCACATGTGTAGAAGTTTGCTCTATTACAGTGATGTTCCTTTAGTGGAGAGGGTTGGATGCAGATGCCTCAGAGGCTAAAACTGTATTTTCGTTAAAAACTTTTCTCTTAGAAGCAATTTTGTATTGAAGTGACAAAGATTTTGATACTATATGAAGAATGAAAAATTACACTATTTATACTTTCAGTACATTAAACTTATTGTGCACTCTGTAATACACACAAGTGAAAAGTTTCAAAAATAGAAAGAGAATTTCTCTAAACCGAGATTTATGGTGGGATTTCCAAAAGCACCTAAGTGACTCGGAAAGCGCACATCCCAGTAACTTCAAATGGCAAACCCCTAATGGAGGAGTACAGTTTGGCCAAAGCATTTCAAGCTTTCCTGACTTTTGGAAATGCAATCTATAGAAAGGTTGAGAGGATGTTACTGAGGCCCTGGACTTGTTATTTTCAGCTTAGATGAGCATTTTAATCATGGAATCTCCTTAGCAGAAAAAAAATCTATGTAAAATCTGAAATTCGACTAACAGTTAAGAAATGAATTAAAGAAACAATTACAAAACTAATCTGTTTTAGTGATTAAAGATTATTAAATGGGAAAAAAGTCAAAAATTAGCAATGCATTACAAAATACATTTCTGAATTTTTTTTAACTGGGATCTTTCACCCACCCTGCTTTACAATAAGCCCTCCTGGTTAACTGAGGAGCAGCACTGAGGAACTGTGAAGGCATCTGCCTCCAACCCTCTTCACTAAAGGAACACCACTACAGTAGAGGGTAAAAATACAGGGAAAATGGATGAAAATCTTCTCTATGGATCCTTTCACTCCAGTGAACAAAAGTTATCTTCCACACTATAAATGTAGACTGGATACAGTCACTAGTCCTCTCTGACCCTCAACCCAACCTGGATCCAGGTTGGATCCTTAATTTGCAACAATACAAATTATCTCCTTCAACCAACCTTGTGCCCCACAAAAACGTAAGTCAGCCTTCTCTGGGACTCAGCAAGCTACTCTAACTGCTTGTGCAAAGAAGTGTGATTTTAACATTTTTTTTCTTTGTCTGACTAATTCCAGTGTATAGATTTTAATCCAGAACATGCTTCATCAGGACCTTGCCTCACAGTGGGATTGAGACCTGTCAAACATCTGTCTGCTCAGTAATGATTACATGGCCGGTTCTGGAATAATTTTTGTTTCCCTCTGGGATGGATGAGATTTTCTGCATTGTTCTCACCTAGCAGGGAACATGCAGTCACGCTCACGGTATAATTTGTTCTTGATGATCTGGTAGTGTGTCCCAAGCTTTCGGCTCACCGCATCGGACAGCAGCTCCTTGGAGATGTCTCCTTGAAAGGGAGCCAAGTCTTGCTCCCTAACACTGAGAAAGAAAAGACACCACCTGTCATTAGACACATTAGGGAAGATATTACACTCCCAGTTCTCATGTTTCCTAACTTTACTCCTATGGCTTTCTTTTCTTCCAAGTACTCCACTCTGTAAGCTGCACATTTTGACTCTTCCTTCTCCTTCCACTGTCTTCATTTAAAAGCATTCTACTGTTTAGAGAGGTATCAGATAAACATCACTGGAAACTAAACCCCTTATCCATGGGCCTGTTACAACACAGGAAGCAGTAGTGCCTGTTTCCCAGTGCGGCAATCCTGCTCTGGAGGGGCCATCAGCAGGGGGGCAAAAGGCGAGTTTAGACTATGGCCCAGTCAATCATCTGCTTTACTGCCGACACTGACAATAAGGAGGACAATTAGGAGGGTAGCTTGTGTGTGTGGACATCCCTCCCCTAAGAAACAGCATGAACCAATAACTAATTTTTCTGGAAGGCCATCAGAAGTGTTTCCTTTTTTAACACCAATTTTTCCTCCTTGGGTTCAAGGTATGAGAGCTTAGCTCTCAACCATTTCACAGCTACGCCTCACACATCAATGCATGGCAAGAGTATTCCCGCTAGTGCCAGAGGGCCCATCAAGCAAGCAACGAAGGCTACCCTCACCTTTGATGGCAGCTGCAATTCTCCTTTATACACGGCCTGTAGCCCTCCAGTGCTCTGCCAATCTGGTCAGTGAAATGTTTCCAATTTGCACCTGGAAGAAAGAAGGAAGAAAAAGACAACATAGTATGTCCATTATATTATCACAGCAACTATCAAGAGATGAATGGGACTTCCAGTCCCTGAAAGCCAGCTGGTATGACAGCAATGGTGCATGTCAAACCCCGCGGCACACTTCTGTACTATTCTTATCCCTGTGTCTAGCATATTACATGGCGGTGCTATCTCTAGATGTGAGTGGGAGTTGAATCTCTATGTTTATTCAAACTGTGACTTTACCATTGAAACAGTCAGCAAAGGAATGTTGTAAGGGCCGAGACTTTGTTGTTGTTTTTTGGCTAAGCTTTGGCCATGTCCTTGGACTAAGCAGTAGCAGCCATATCAGGAAAGGCAACAGCCATAAGCTAAGTAGCAGGTAGTCACATCTTCACAGTCCTGAAATTACTTCAAAAAAATATAATATTAGGCTGTTAAGAAGGTGCTACTGTCCTAATGGTACCTACCACCACCAGATAAAGAAACAAATCTTAAGATGCTTAAAGAAAACTTTATTTGATAGCATTCTGCCTGGCTAGGAATCACTTATCAACAGTTGTGATTATAACATTTACACTTCTTATTGTTTTGCCTGTATGGTACCCACTTCTCTGTTGTTTATCTGAATGATTTCTGTCTCGTTCTTTGACTGTTTCTGTCTATTGCATAACTAAGATAACTAAGTGTGATCAATTAAGGTGGCCAGGTATGATTGGCTGAAGAATTATTTTGCAATATTTTAGGATTTTCTGAAGAATTATTTTGTAATATGATTGGATAAAGTTATAGCTAAGCAGGACTCAAGTTTCACTATAAAAACTAGGGTCCAAAAGGAAGACTAGCTAGAAGAAGAAAGGGGAACAAGAAGAATAAACAGTAAAGACCTGAAGGAAGAAGTATCTACTGCCAAGACACCGCCCAAGATCAGAGCTGCTAGAATCTTCTGCACGACCGTGATGTGCAGCAACCAGAATCCAGATGAGACTGACCTTGCCTGGCCAACAGGGAAAGTTTGTCCGCCTGATCAGGATTGGTAACCATAGCATTGAACGTTTAGCATGTGTACTATGTTTGGTAATTGTTAATAAATAAAGGTTAAGGTTATTACTGAGTTTTACACAGTAAAAGATCACTGGTAAAAGATCGTGCAAACCCACAGTAGTATATACCCAAAGCCCTACAAATTTGGTAAAGGGTGTGGGTACTCATATTAACCAGGTTAGTTTCACCCTAAGCCCTACGAATTGGGTATGGGTGACCCTGAGGCCTAGAGTGTGAACTGGCTAAAGGTAGGTGCCTTTCCCCTAGAGCCTTACGGACTGGGAAAGGGTGGGGGCGCCTAAAGTAACCAGGTTACGTCTGGAGCCCTATGGATGGGAAAAGATGGAGTGCCCTAGTGTGTGGGTAACAGTGTCAGATGTGACAGTGATTCTTTTAATGTGGATTTCTCAATCCGGACTGAGAAAACAGACTCAATTTACATAAGCCACTGAACGGGTTTTAGGTAGAAATTACTCTGGCTGCTGCTACAGAGAGCTGGATTTGAACCTGTGGCTTAAAGAAAAGTATTTAACTTGCACATGATATCTAATTATAACACGATCCAATGGCTAGAAATTGAAGACAGACAAATTCAGACTGGAGATAAGACATAATTTTTAACAGTTAGAGAAATTAACAACCTGAACAATTTACCAAGGGTTGTGGTGGATTCTCCATCACTGATAATTTTTAAATCAAGATGAGATGTTTTCCTAAAAGAGCTGCGCTAAGAATTATATTGGGGAAGTTCTATGGCCTGTGCTACACAGGAGGTCAGATTAGATGATCACAGTGGCTTTGGAATCAATCAATCAACTCTCATTTGATTCTTCCCCTCTTCTAAGAGGGACAAAAAGAAAGCTCAGTAATGTCTACCCCTTACTCTACCAAGTTCCAAACCTTGGATGCTTGTCATGGCATTGTTCTTACTCAACCAAACAGCTCAATGAAGGGACACGTGCGACGTAGGTGCTATAAGTTACAAGGACTACTTCCAAGCAACTGATAAACATGCACAGAGCCGTCTCAAGAAGCAGCATTCCGAACTAGCTGGGTTACTCTTCCATTGCGATTGTAAAATCTCTCTGTCGCAAGGCTGGCTAGCATTTTAAAGGAGATGAGGTTCATCCTGACTTGCATCTAGTTTTTCACCTCCCAGGTGATGGGTTAAGATTTGGCTGGTGATTGGGTCACATGACGGTTGGTAGCCTGAGGTGAGGCTTCATAAAAGAGGAAATCTCACTGCTCAGGAATGAGATATCAAGGGTCAGGGCAGGTCTTTTCAGAGATGCCTGAAGTGAGCTGGCTGGCACAGTAACGCTGCTTATAGAAGTCTGGGGAGCTGAGGCCTGATGCAAGGGTAGAGTAGACACAGACCTACAAGGAGGCTAACCCAGGGTCAGAGAAGCAGCTCTTCACATCAGCTAGATCAGGGTTTCTCAAACTTTTTTTTCTGGGACCAGCTTTGAAAATATTTCAGGCTGTGACAACCCCTCCAAAAAAGCAACAGCCTCTCCATGCCATGCCACCCACACCCCTATGCCATAGTACCCTTACTTCTGCACTGCTGCTGGGAGCAGCACTGCCTTCAGAGCACCTGGACAGGAGCTGCTGCTCTCCGGCCACCCATATCTGAAGGGCTCCGGCTGTCAGCAATATCTGGGACTGACAGCTCATGACCTCTCCCCCCCATAATAATCTCACAACCCCTTAAGGGGTCCCAAACCCATTTGAGAACCCCTCAGCTAAATAGACAGACCTGGTTGGAGCTACTTGCAATGAGGGGCGGTGGCAAAACTCTTAAGAGGAAATAGGAATCCAGGAGAGGCATAATGAAGTGATGAGCTTGGAGAAGAGTCTAGCTTTGAATTAAACGATTTCATGTCCATAAATCAGACCCCAGAGTGGTGAGTAACTCAAAAGCACTAGTTGTGGAAGTTTCCTTGATGGGGGAATAAGAGAAACTAAGGCAGCAGTGGATGAAAAAAGACCTTGTGTTCCTATGCAATATACAGCCATCTCCAGTCTGTCTGAACTTTCAGGCTAACCAAAGTTGAGTGGTTAGCACCTGGATTTTCCTCGTCCAGAAGAGTATTGCCAACTCAGTGGGTGTCAGCCTTCAAAGTGAGTATAAAAGCAATCCCCAAGCACGGCGCTACATGACAACATGTCACCTCCAACTACTTCATTGCGGGGAGAAAATGGTCCTAACCATCTGTAAGGATCTTACAGTATATCCTCTATATTTATAAAGAGTTAAGTCTGTGTCTCAGATAAAAGGCAGGTTGGGCGATTTAACATTCATCTACTTCAGTTCCACTCTAGTTTCATTTGGATAGAGCAGCATTCATACCCTGTCTTAAATTCTCCTCTAGTGGTTCTGCGTGGCTATGCACAACTGCCACTTTCCACTTCAGATGACTGCACGTCAGCAGCGGGTGAAGTGATTGATTCATATACAGTGTGCAAAAGTATCTTGGGAGACTTCAGGTGCTGTGCATAGGCTCTATACGCCCTACTTTTTGTACCGCAGGAAGACCCAGAGCCCCCACCGTGATGGGTGCTATACAGTAAATGACTACCCCGGTCAGAGAGCTTACATTGCAATTAAATAATGCAGGTAGCCAGCCCCCTCTTTCCACCAGCAAAAGACGGGGGTCTAGAAGGCCGGGTCTCAATTCTTGAGAGCAAGACGATCCTGAGTTTACAGGAGCAGGAAATACTTCATAGGATCTGGGGGAAAGCCCAGGCGGCTGGGAGCGGTGCAGGAAAACTAGGGCTGCTAACCCTGCCTGACAGCGATCATACGGAAACCGGGCGGCCTCGGGGGCACCTCGGCTGTAGAGCGCGTCCTGCGGACCGCACGAGTTAAGCGCACGGCGGGGGCGCGGCCCCTCTCGCCGCCCGACTGCGCGGCACACACCGAGCTCGCCTCCCCGAGCCCAGCACGCTCCCGGCCCCGCCGCACGGGGGGGAACCGGGCCGGCCCGGCCCCGCCAACGGCGGCGCGTGGGCTGAGCGGCGGCGAGGAAGAAGAGCCCACGCGGGACTCGGGAGCAGCTTGGGTGGGCCCGCCGGCAGGGGGAACAGGGCCGAGATGCGGGGGGCGGAGCGGCGGCGAAGGCCGCACCGGGGGGAGGCGCGGGCAAGGGAGCGCACGCAGCGGAACGAGCGGGCCAGGGCCAGCGGGGAGAGCTGCAGGCGGCGCGGCGCGGCGCGGGAGGGGACAAGGCAGGGCCGCGCGCGGGCTCGGGGAGCTGGTGCTGCTGGGCGGGACGGGCCCCGCGCGCCCTCCCTGAGAGCAGCCGCTGCTCTGCGGCCCCCCGCCGCCTCTCACCGGCCGCCGCGCTGCTCCGCGGGCTGAGAAGCGCCAGCTGGGACACGGCGGCCGCCCGCAGCGCCCAGGCCACCAGCAGCCCCATCGTGCGGCGCGAGGGCGGGCACGGGGAGCCGCCGCCGCGCGCCGTCCCGTTCGCCGCGCCTGCGCGCAACGCACACCCGGCCGCGGCCGGCCCCGTCCACCTGAGTTCCAGCCGGCCGCCGTCTTCGGGGAAAAAATGTCAGGACAGTGGAGGGGGGGGAGGAAGAGGAAGCGCCCCGCACAAAGATGGCCGCCCTAGCCGGCGAGCGAGCGCCCGCACAAAGATGGCCGCCCTAGCCGGCGAGCGCGCCCCGCACAAAGATGGCCGCCGCTGCCTTGAGCGGGCGGTTCCACCCTGGCCCCGTCGCTGCGCAGCCTCCGGGAAAGAGACTCGCTTAGGCCTGGGGGAGCTGCAGGTGATTGGCGCCCTTTTCGGCCCGTGCCGGGCGGGACAGACAGGGGGGCGCTGAGCTCCTCGTGGGGCCGGTGACGGCGCCTCCCTCCCTCCCGGCGCGGGTGTGTGCAGCGGGCGTGCGGTGTGGATGGGAGGCCGCCTGGGCTACCCCCAGGGCCCTGCCCCACCGATCAGTCTCCCTTCCTGCGGCACGGAGCGGGCTGGGGGTCGCCTTAGCGAGGGAGCGAGATTTGCTGGTGCTAGGCGGGGTGACTGACAGCTCCCTGCCACCCCCGTCCCTCAGCCGCCCCAGCCGCCCCTGCGGGGCTCTGCCAGCCCCCTGCTCAGGCCCTGTCACTCATAGTAATGGGCAGGTTTGCAGTTCCCCCCGCTTGCTTGGTCCAGCTCCCGCTCCGGTCCTTTATAACACTGCAGCACAAAGGTGTATGTCCAGTGAAACAGTTCTACGTTCGTTATCAAAAGAAGAAGTTTTAAGAGACTGCAAGAGCAGAACAAAAATGGAAAGGGTTACATGTCAGACAAATGATACAACATGCTCCTTGGCAGTGCTTAATTTGTAATGAAATTGGTGCTGGGGCTCAAGCAATTTTTAAAATTTCATAACTGATGCAGCAAGCCAGAGGTGCAAGGGCTGTGAACTGCCATGTGTAGAGGTGCCAAGGCTCAGCCCTGGCACAACTTAATTACTGCTCCTAAGAGCCTGCCCTTAACTTTTAACAGGCTAAAATCTTTGTCTAATGCACTTTGTCACCTAAAGCTTCTTTTCAGCATTTCCAGCCAGGGCAGGTTGGGATCCCATTTTCATCAATATAATGCCCGATTACCGCCCAGTTACTTCCTTAAGTCCAGGATGACAGGCTACTGTTCCTGTCCTCCAGTTATAGTCCAAATACACCTGGCAGTGCATTCTGCTGTTCCCTTCTTCCTGATAAATCTGAATTTAGCTCAGAGCTTTATCTACATGTAAAAGACTGCAGCTGTGCTGCTATAGCACTTTAGTGTAGATACAACCTATGCCAATGGGAGTGGTTCGCCCATCAGAATAGTTAGTCCACCTCCTCAAAGAGGTGGTATGTAGGTTGATGGTAGAATTCTACACTGTCTACACAGGGATTTAGGTGTGGATTTTTCACACCCGTGACTGACATAGTTAAACTGAACTAATTTTCTAGTGTAGACCAGGCCTCAGACTGGTGACAGAATGAGACAATACTCAATTTACATTTCAACAGATAGATGATAAACAGCTCTGGTCTGGCAGGCAACCAGTTTCTCACCTCTGCTGGGTAGTAACATCTTGATGTAAACTATAAGGACATATTTTCAGTATATAGACATAACTTTTAACATATCATCAGTACATACATTTCACAATGATATTAATGACCAGCATGATCCTGGTTTTCATTTAAGATTCTACATGACAGTCTTTATAGATAGATACTGTAGGCTTCACTGGAGCCCTAGGCATGGTTAATAATATGAACCAAAGTAAGCCTGGCCTTGACAGAATAGTAACACACTAGGAGTCAGCAAAACAAGTAAGCACATTCCTGGCCTATGAGAGGGTACAGACACACAGACAGTTCTCAAGTAACTACATAAACATACCTGAGAGATGGTACAGGAAAACACCACCTTCTCATAAAGCTGAGGGGATGACAGGATGAGGATGTTACATTCAAACAAGGTACAGGATAATAACGAAAAGCATCTGGAATGTAAAATGTAACCTGTCTGTATCAATGTATAAAAGGAGAGGGGAAGGAGGGACTGGCTTAGGGGATAGCATTATGTGATGTTGATTGAGCTGCTACCTTGCCACAGGCATACATGTGTTAGCGAACCTGTGAACATTGAGCCAGTGCACTAATACTGTGCTTTGTCAACAGTAAACCGGGCCAAGCGCCTTTCCCACTGAACCGAGCCTGTGGTCTTTCTTTATGAGTAACGTCAAGGTCTGCTGAGTCGACATGCTGCACTCTCTCGTAGTGCAGCTAACATCAGAGCGCCAAGAACAGCAGCAGTAGCAGCATTAACAACACTGCAGCACTAGCAACACTCCTCAGCTCTAACAACAGATACTCTGAAAGCAATGTATTAGGTGCAGTGAGTTTGTCAGGCCTGACAGCAGTTGCTGTTAAAGAACAGTGAATCCTTTGCCAGTTAGCATTGAGGGGTTCTTAGGGTCACATTTCCCCAGCAGAAAAGGCAGCTAGATGCACATGTGGCCAAGGCTTCTTTATGCCCTACCTGCATGGCCCCTGGGGCACCCCCCATTGCAGAGGTCTTGTATGAAGAGAGCCTGCCCAGCCCGAGGGCACACTCACCTCCCTCTGCCTGAGTGCTATGGCACAAGCCCAGCTACAGGCCATTTCTGAGCATGGGAAGGAGTGCAGAGAGTCACAGTGAATCAGGGCTATGGCCTTCAGGAGTACTATCCTAGTCAGCTGGCAGGTACCTGGGTGCAGCAGGGGCTGGATGCCTGCTCCCCCTCCACCTGGCTGGAAGCTTTGGTCAGGAGGCTCAGAGACCCTTCAACCACCCCAAAAACTCTCCACCACTCAGGTTTGGCCCAGCCATCCCTCTGTTTTCCTGAGTGATGCTGTGACTCCGTGTGCCCTGAAGCAATGCCCCATGCTCAAATTTGGCCTGCCCCTACCTCCCATCATGACAGAGTGGCAGCTGAGCCAAACCTGAGTGGCACTGTGTCCCCAGACCCACCCATCAGACTCTCTCACTGACTCAGACAGAGACAGGCTGATGCACACATGTAGCTGACACAGTGATTGTGGCTAATGTCATTGCATTTTTTAATTTGGCACCCAACACAGAGTTGGGTGACTTTTTGTTGTAAATGGGAGAGTATACCTGACATACCAGAAGATTTGGTCAGTCTGACAGGCAGCTGCTGCCTGATTCTATCATGAGGGGATAACTTTTGGTGGCTGGCTGCAGCACCATCCTATGAATTTCACTGTGATGATGACAGAACTCAGTGCCGTGACCTCATAGATGATGTCATCATGTAAACCAGAGCTCCTCTCCTCAGTATTAAAGACATGATCCTGCCAGATGACCGGCATGGGATGTGGGCCTTTATCATAGATTGAGTCTAGAGCAGTAGATCTAGCTGCTGTTCCCACTCACATGGCCATTTCTGTTATTTCCATGGTCATCCTGGCTGCCGGGTCAAAATTTGCTGTCAGGTACCCTGTATGCAACTCCCACCCATTGGAGTCAATGGGAGCTGCACACACACATTTGAGCATCAATCAGGGTTGATATCTCTCAGTATTGCCATACCCAGTTGTTTAAAAATATGATTTTTTAAATCATGAGATGGTCCTTAAAGTCATGTGATTTTTAATTTTGGGTTGTTCTTGTTGTGGAGTTTTTGAGATATTAAAGGGTCGTGTTTGCAAGCTTTCCTCTGTGACCATGAGGTCTAGAAACTCTTACCTTACCATAGGATTTTAGGAGTCCAGAGCTTTAAGAAACACAACAAATATCATGAGATTCATGCTCAAACCATGAGACTTGGCAGCACTGCCTCCAGCAACACTTGGAAATTGTTGAATTTCCAAAATTGCTTCTAAAAAAAGAATTTTCCAAACTGTTTCACAATTAATTCATCAACCAGTTCTGTCAGCATGGTTAGTCAGCCCGCAGGAGGTAGGCTTACTAGAACAAAGGTCTGGAAATCTTATTACTTGTACAAGCAGTCAGTTCAGCCTGATACTGCTATGGCATTTGGAAACATCTAGTTCACACTGGATACTCTTTGGAAAACTTCCACAGCATAGGCAAGATATCTGTCACTCCCAGACAAGTAACAGAAGACTGGGTACTAAACTAATGTTGTTCCAATATTTTAATAGGGTAAATGGGATCACCAGGATAATTATAGGCCTGTCAGCCTGGCATTGATTCCAGGCAAAATAATGAAGTGGCTGACATAGGACTTTATTAATAAAGAATTAAAGGAGGGGTCATAAAATGAATGTGACTCAATATAGGTTTGAAGAAAAGAGATCCTGTCAAAGTAACATGCTGTCTTTTTTGATGAGATTATTAATTTGGTTGATAAGGATAATAATATGAATATAATAGATTTAGACAACTATAAAGCATTTGACTTGGTACCTCATGACAATACAAAATCAACATGACACACATTAAATTGATTTAAAAACTGGCCAACTGACAGGTCTCAAAATATAATTGTAAATAGGGAATCACCAATGAAGGGATGTATTTTTAATGGTGTTCTGCAGGGATCGATTCCTGACCCTCTGCTATTTAACATTTTCATCAATTACCTAGAAGAAAACAAAATCATCACTGATAATGTTTGATTTGACACAAAGATTGGGGGAGTGGTAAGTAACAAAGAGGACAAGTCACTGATGCCAAGTGATCCAAATCATTCTGTAAGCCAGGCGCAAGCAAATGTGTTTTAATATGGCCAAAGGTAAAGTTATACAGGTAGGAACAAAGAATATAGGTTAAGATTGGTCTACACTGGTGGCGGTGGTTGACAAGCGATATGCAAGCTACATAATGTAGCTTGTGTATCTCCCATTGATGTACTTATATTCATGTACCTCACTGTCTTCATGCAGCCTTACTCCTTTGCGGGAGGTGGATTATTGGATTCAACCAGATAGTGCTCTCTGATCAACTGAGGGAGTCTACACAGACCTGCTCAGTCAGTGCCGCTGCATTGATCTCTGATCCTTGTGGCAGTGATGACATACTCCCATACTTATGGGATGGTGGACTCTACCCGCGAAGCAGTGACTCTGAAGAGGACTTGAGGGTCATGGAGGATAATCAGCCGAATATGAACTCCGAGTGCTCTGTTGTGGCCAAAAGGGCTAATATGATCTGTGGATATATAAATAGTGTAATATGGAGTCAGGAATATTTATATTTGTATTTGGCACTAGTGCTCTACTGCTGGAATACTGTGTACAGTTCTGGTGCCAACAATTCAAGAAGGAAGTTGATAAACTGGAGAGAGTTCAGAAAAGAGCTACAAGAATGAGTAAAGGATTGGAAAACATGTCTTATAGTCAGAGACCACAGGAGCTTAATCAATTTAGTTTAACAAAGAGAAGATTAAGAGGTGTCTTGATCTATAAGTATCTACTTGAGGAACACAGACTTGATAATGGGCTCTTCAATCTAGCAGACACAGGTATAACAAGATCCAGTGGCTGGAGGTTGAAGTCAACAAATTTAGACTTGAAATAAGGTGCACATTTATAATAATGAGGGTAATTAATCGTTGAAAAAACTTAACAAGAGTTGTGGTAGATTCTCCATCATAGGCAAATTTAAAATCAAGATTAGATCTTTTTCTAAAATATTTGATTTAAAAGATTTTTAAAGGATTTTAAAATCAAGATTAGATCTTTTTCTAGGTCAAACAGGAATTAATTCAGGGATGTTCTCTAGCTTGTGTTATTCAGGAGGTTAGACTAGATGATCACAGCAGTCCCTTCTGGTATCAGGGCTTGTCTTCATGTACAGTGCGGCAGTGGCGCAGCTGCTCTTCTGTAATGCTTTACTGAAGATGCCACTATGCCGACAGGAGAGCTCCGGCATAATTAATCCACCTCCCCAAGAGGTGGTAGCTATGTCGATAGGAGAAGCTCTCCCATCAACATAGCGCTGTCTACACCCAGGATTGGTCAGTATATGTCGCACAAGAGTATGGATTTTTCCCTTATACTGATATAAGTCTGGTATGCAGATCTGGTCTCATAACCTAAGTCTCTGTGAACTTGCTACCTATTTTTAAAAGTGCCAGCCAATTTGAGAGGGCTGCATTATTGTTTTGAAAACCACTTTTTTATTGTTGTTGGAAACCATTAGAGATAAAAATATTTTGAGACTGATGCCTTGTCCACAGTGTCTACCATTAGCCTATGTAGCTATGTTATCTGAAACCATTTAAAAATATTTTGTTAATTATGGTGCAGCTTGAATACGTAGGGGTAGAGAAGCATCTTTCTCTAAAGATGTTACAATTTAGATAAAAAGTTTCAGAAAATAGATGATTTCTGAAAGTAATATTGGCCACTCCCTCTTATTTTTTCTCCTTCCCCAGCCATCCCTCATGTGTGCTTCTGAGCCTGCATATAAATAAATATGGGAAACCAGTGATAGATAAGGAAGTCTCAGAGCAACTAGGAACTACCCGATATTCTGAGACACAGGAGAGTGGGGTTTCTGGGAAATGTGGTAATGTTATAGTCCTCGCCTAGGACAAGGCAGGCTTGGAAGACAGGGAAGTATATTAATCCTGTCCTTTCTAAAGACATGTCTACCTTACAGGCGCTAAAATTCTACAGACCCAGAAGTAGATGCTTCCTACAGTAATAGAAGGGATTTTGCCATCTATGCAGGTAATCCACCTCCCTGAATGGCAGTACAGTGTCTACAGAATAATTTTGCCAGTGACCTACCTGTGTTTACACTGGGGGTTAGGTTGGCTTAACTATGGTGCGTAGGGATGTGAATTTTTCACACCTCTGTGCGCTGTAGCAATGTTGACCTAATGTTTAAAAGCAGACAAGGCCTAAGTGTGAAACCTGGAAGAAATAAGATGTACTGAGGGACTTGCCTGAATGTTATAGGTACATACAACAAGCTTTTTCTTTGTTTTTCCTTTTGCTTTGTAATTTTCTTTTTCTTAAATGCAGGTATCTCTGGCACTGGTCTCATCTGATTTCTAAGAAACACCAGAGAAGCTGAAAGAGAAGGTAGCAAGGAAGCATCAGACATGCCTGGAACAAGCTCTTAGTGTGTGGTCCTGGAAAAGCTAGAGAAAGAGAAATTTTGGGCCAGGTGCTGGCTAAGAGAGGTTTGGACTGTGGTATTTATGGCTGTAAGCAAAAATCCTGTCTCCTGTTATTTGATTACTGCTATGTTCAGGAAAACAGAACATTCTATATTCTCTATAAATGAACAAGATTGCATTAAAGATACCTGATCCCATCATAGATTTCCCCTTCTAAGTGGAACAACCTGCAAGGCCCCAAACTTTGACTAGCAGCTTGAGTCAAAAGTGGTAACACAACAAAGAGTGAGAAATTGGAAAATCTACAGTGTTCCTCATACATTGATCCCAAACTCTTCTTGCCATATGATCCTCCCCCCATAAATCCATTAAACCTAGCTGGCTTCAAGACTGTGTGTGATTAGTTTAGGGAGGGTATAGTATGATGGGGCAGCCTAATTTGACAATTGACTGATCTTTGACTACTAGCAGTAAATATGCCCAATGGCCTATGAAGGGATGTTAGATGTGGGGGTTCTAAGATACTACGGAGAATTCTTTCCGGGTGTCTGGCTAGTGAGTCTTGCCCACATGCTCAGGGTTTAACTGATCACCAGATTTGGGGCTGGGCAGATTGGCAGAGGCTCTGGGTTTTGGAGGTTAAGGGGGGGTGGTTTGCCTTCCTCTGCAGCACGGGTCACTGTACCTTGAAATCTTTAAATCATTATTTGAGGACTTCAATAATTCAGTCTCAGGTTAAGGGTCTATTACAGGAGTGGGTGGGTGAAGATCTGTGGCCTCGTTGTGCAGGAGGTCAGACTAGATGATGATGATGGTCCCTTCTGACCTTATAGTCTATGAGTCTATAAATCAGGAAAATAATCAACGCCTCTCAATGGTGGTTGTCAAGAGCAGTCTTCTCGCTTTCTGCTTAAACAGAATCAATTTTTCTGTTCCTCCTTGAAGCTGTTAATGCTGCAGCTGTGCCAGTGATGTGAATAGTCCTAAAATTAAGAAAGTAAGAACAGCCGTATTGGGTCAGACCAATGCTCCATCTAGCCCAGTATCCTGTCTTCTGACAGTGGCCAGTGTCAGATGCTTCAAAGGGAATGAACAGAACAGGGCAACTATCAGGTGATCCATCCCCTGTCATCTCATGTCAGCATCTGGCAGTCAGAGGCCTAGAGACACCCAGACTTGGGGTAGCATCCCTGACCATCTAGGCTAACAGCCATGGATGGACCTGTCCTCCATGAATTTATCTTATTCATTTTTTAATCCAGTTACAGTTTTGGCCTTTTCAACATCACTTGGCAACGAGTTCCCACGCATTGATTGTGTGTCGTGGCTTGAAGAAATACTTCTTTTGGTTTGTTTTAAAACAACTGCCTATCAATTTTAAACCTGCTGCCTATAAATTGTGGTGGCTAGCCTTATCAATCTTACAAAAGCCTGAGTAGGTAAGCATAACATGAATGCCTTAGATCTTTGTCACCTATACAGTTGCCCAAGACCCTTGTCTCCCCTGGGGCCTCCCTACACACCTGATCCAACTGCTATATTACTATTAGTAGTGTTGTTCTCTGCTTGCCGCCCATTTCAAGTTCCACAACATCTTTCCCCATTGTTGTCTCTAATCCCCTCCTCATGGCATCTATGTCCTGTTTCACTGTTCTTGTGGTTGTCTCTTATAGGTTGCGTGCAAACCTGTCACAGAGCTAGTAGGACTGTAGTAAATGGCTCTGCAGCAGAAGACTGTCATTTGCAGTGTTCTCTTTTAGGCAGGCCGCAGGAGCTGTAGCCAGCAGAGATGTTCAATAACCACTAAGTCTTTCCAGGGTCCAACTCATTTGAGCTAAATCTGCCTTAATGGTCAAGTTTAAGATGAAACTCTTGTGAAGCTACAGATGTACGCTCTCTTCCCCTCACCCCAGCCTTATGTAATGAAAGTACCCCCAGGCTATTGGAGTTTGCTTTTGGAATATGCAGTTTTTCTTAAGCTTGAAACTTTCCCAAAGAGAGTTGGCTGTGAGCCTAATTGGAACCCCTTAATTCTCAGTTCAGACACCAACCTTGCCTCACCTTCCCCTTCCCTCGTCTCCCCAATTTCCCCCTAAACCTGGAACTTTGTGGAAGGAACATCTGGCTGTGATCCTCAATGCCTTGTTTCAAACATCATTCCTCCGTCAATTTTTCTGCCAGGACAAGTACCAACAGAAACCTATTTTCATTATGTTCCATCTGCCTGAAGCAGAAAAGGAGTTGGCTGTAAACCTGCAGTGTGCAATGTCTTTGCCATATAGTCATTATCGCACAGAAGACAGGTACTTGGGGAAGAATTCTGAGACCTCAGGGTCCAATAGAGGAAAAAGCTATAGATAGTGCCCTGCGGCCAAATCCAGACCTTGAGTTTCTTCCAAATTCTGAGATTCTGGTTTCACTCCTCATCCCTGACATCTGCTGTGCAACAAAGCTAGTGCTTCCTTCTCTCTTTGTCCTTTAGCATGTCAGGTTGTATTGAACAGCAAGTCCTAGGTATTCTGTTTGGTTCTTCAAAGAATGGACAGGCCTTTCCCGCAGACCTAGACCTTCTATTATTGTCATGGGTCTTTTGGTTTTATTCCCCCCAAAATCATGAGTTTAAAAAAAACAAAAAAAAACCCAACATTGTGATTCTTGGTTGGTCATCTAACTCGTGTGGGGCCAGGGGGGTAGGGGGGCGGTGTGACACCTAGTGTTTTCAACTGTCAATTTACAAGTAAGTAAAGTGACTTATTTTGGGGGATGGGAGGAAGGGCACTGCATGAGCTCTGGATAGGAGATCCAATTGAGATAAAATTACAAACTTGCATCAAATATTGCCTGATAGTGTAGAGGCCTTCCAATCCCAGATTGCCAATTACTGTGCCCTCTCAGCCCCACATTTGTCCCTTGGTCTCTGTGCACCTTTTCTCCTCCTGCAGCTCTGGAAGCTCTTAACCTCCCCTTTCTCCCTGAGGTGGCAGCAGAGCACCTCCAGAAGTTCTTCACCCCTCACTTCTAAGTCTGGTGTTGTATACAGAGAGACAAGCTGCCCACTGCCATTTTTTTCTCTTTTCACAAGAAAGGAAGAGGGAGAGACCCTCCCTGAGTGGTTTTCATTCACTCTTACAGATGTATGGCCACAATAGATCAGTGGGACATTTTGTACATGGTATTCATTGCTTTTGGTAGAACACCTGCCTCCGTTCAGTCATCTTCAAAGGAGGTGCCCGAATAGCTCTAACAGAGTGGTGGACTTGCAGACTCTGCCTGGGCATGCAGGGCTCTTCTGTTGAGACTTCCAGTACCCAGGGATTGAACTCTGCATAGAGATGCAGAGGTATTTTTCTGGTGCCCTATGTGTGTGTGGATATCCTCTATTCAGAGCAAGGTGGAAACTCCAGTTGTTTAGTCAGATTTCTTCTATAGGAGGTGCTGCTTTTGCTGTGTAGCATGTGTGCTCATATAAATATCAGTTTCTCCACAATTGTACATACTTTCTCAATAGAGAAAGTTTTGTTCTGAAGCTTAAGACACAGAAGACAGTACAAAGAAAAGTGTCAGGCTAGTTCCTAAAATCTGGCTGGCACCTTCCTAGCCAACACTCTCTCCCAATGCACATCAGGTGTGATGCTCCAATGATAGGCTTCAGCCTGAAGAAATGTCATCTTGCATAGCCCACTGAGCATGTTTATGGAAGTAGGAAGCAACACAACTAAGTAGGCTGTCTGTTACAACCTAAACATCTCTATTAGCCAGCACTGCCAGTAAAATGGAAGCACTGTAATCCTTAATATGTATCATTCTTTATGTGGCACAGCATTGACTTCACTCAGAGACTGATCTGAGATGTCAAGTTACAGAAACACATCATTTACTTTATCTGAAGTGCTCTCTTTAAGACCAAACTGACAACATGCACAACATTCAGTACAATTTCCCAGCCAGCTCATGGTATCAGTCTCTGATATAAACATGCCAGTTCACAGAAAGTTGCATTTTCCAATTTTTCAGGCTGAAACTGTTAGTTGCTCAGTACTAGAACTCCCTTGCTTTCTCAAGCCATGGAACCCTTTAAACCAAGAGAAACAGCTACAAAGTGGAGAGATCCTGGACTGTGATATTCCACATTTCAAACTTACCCCGCCTAAGTGCTAAATTTTAGTCACAAAGAAAGCATTCTAATATTGTCTGGATTCCATAGCGAAAGTATCAAGATATGGAATCAGGACCTAGATAACACAATCATCCAGGAGTCATATTGATCCTTGAGACATATTTGTTATCCCACTTGAGTAAATCTAAAGATTTAGGTATTTTAAGGGGCATATACTTACAAACCAAGTGGAAGTACTATAGAGTCTACACATGCATGACATGGAAGCAATGTGGCCCAGGGAACAGTGCACTGGACTGTGCTCCTGGAGATATGTGTTCTATTTCCAGCTCTGTTCCTAGCCTGCTGTGTGATCATGGGAGAGTTGCTTCATCTCTGTTAACTTTTACCCAATAGTTTTATCTATTCACAATGAAGCTTTTCAGGGCAGGACTTGTTGCTGTGTGTGTAATGGGGCCCAATCTCAGCTGGGCCCTCTACGTGGTACTGAAATACCCAAATGACATTTCAGAACTCTATTGATACTAGTAGGCTGACTTCTAAGCTTTTGCCTCCAACAACAATTTTATCAAAAGCATCTGCTGACAGATCCTATAAATTGTTACCTCAGCTACTTAATTCACTGTCCAACAGACATGTCTCTGAAAGCTGCTTTCCTCTGAATTCTCGAACTTCCTTACTCCAGTGTAGAGATTTTAAATTCTTGGTGAGCTAACAGACTTTCTGTCAAAATAAAAATGATAGGAAAAATATCTAATCCACCAATTTTATTTCGTCCACCACAGATTCACAGGCATGTCTTTCATCTGCTCCATGTAATAAAACACTTTCTTCCCCAAAAGAACTGTTAGCGTGTTGAGGATGAAGAATAGATGGTTGCCTCATCAACAGGAAATAAATCTAAAAACATGGTTTTGTTTCCCACTTTCACAGCACTGGTGCCAATGCTGTGCCAGTTCCAGCTACTTTGTAATGGTGCAAAAGAGCTGGGAATTGGCCGCAGCAGTCAGTTAAAAAATTCCTCTCTGTCAGAATGGGGAATTCTCTGCTGGAGCTTGCTCCTACCCCAGCCATCTCAGCACGGGGTTTGGGGCAGGGCACAGCTCCACTCAACCAGTCTATAACTGATATATGCTCACCTAAAGAGGAAGGACGGTTCAATGCTAAGGGGGAGCTGGGTTCAATTCTCTCTTCTGCCATAGATTCCGTTTGTGCCCTTGGGCACAACATCCCTTAGACTCTGTGCATCAGTTCCCCATCTGTGAAATGAGGATAATAGCACTGCCCTTTCTCACAGGGGTGTTATAAAGATTGCGAGATGCTCCGATATATGGCAATGGAGACCCTATGAGTACCATTGACAGATAGCCTTGTGTTAGAGCTGGAGGTAGGGAAGCTATCCTGTTCTGTGCCAAACGCATTGTCCCCAATTTTCTCCTGGTAAGTAACTAAGCAGGTTTACCAATATTAAAATGTCATGCTTCTTTTTTTTTTTTTTGGTTTTCAAAAACCTCAGAGCAGCTCTTACTTTCCCTAATTCTGCCAAATAAGCTGCTTCTGAGGAAGCATCCTACTTGCAAAGCTTGACATAACTCTGATTGTTAGGTTGAAACGTGTCAAAAAAGTCAGGGCTTCATTCAGCTCTGCTAAAAAATTCTGAACTTCTGAGCCTGCTCGATGGACTTTTCCATTGCTGTGCTTTTGATTCCTCCTTTCCCTCAAATTAATGGTTCTTTACAGCCCAACGACTGTCCATGTTGTATTACAAGTTTCAAACATCAGCCACTTTCACTGAAGCACTGTTCAAAAAATGGTGGTAATTTTTTTACAACAGAAAGTGTCTGTCTTTTATTCTCCCATAGCTCTGAAGTGCCTGAAAAGATTCTGTCCAAATCAAACTTAAAAACAAGTTGCGCTTTCAACCAGGGAAAATTTCAGCCACAAAGATTAATGTTACAGGAAGTTTTAAGAACAGGTGGATATAATAGAAGCTGTTTTACCACCTTAATAATAGCGAGTACTTCCTACCCCATGGCTATATGGGAAAACTACCGTATATGAAGTGAGTCACATGGTTCTCTTATATTGAAAGTGCCAAATAATTAAAAGATTAGTTATTTAAAACTGCAAGAGATAGTGAATCTCACCCAAAACTTCCTATCAAGGTGATAACAAAAGAGGTGCTTGTGATTTCATGGCACTTCCCATTACATTTATCCAGTCAGGAGTTACAATGTAATTACAAAGTCATTATGTTCCAACTCTTTCATGCATGTCAGAGTTGGAAAGCAGGTCTGCTTGCCTGTGTTTTTAACTTGCTTGTATGCGATACAATTTCCTTCCTTAATGAAGTCTCAGGACTCTGAGCTTCTAATTTAGGGATGGGATAAAATGAGTTATGATGTCACTTTCAGTCACTGGAGAACTCTTCTAATGTATACTCATACCTACTGTTTGTCTTGTGAACACACTGGTTCCTTAACAATGCCCATCGCAGCTAATTTGCAACTACAAAGTGTAAACACTGACTTCTAAAGTTTTTTAATAGAGCCCCATGCAATTTAATTATCCATTATTGGCACCTGTTTTCTAAAGGTGATTAGGCTGAGGAAATTAAACTTTGCAAGAGCAAGGTCTCTGGTGGCAAGAAGATGAACAATTTCTTATTTCAAAGTGGGATGAAAGGGACTCCTGTGGGTCATGTAGCTCATCCCTCCTTTCCTAGGGTAGGATTTCCCATTACATTAAAATGTCTCTTATTTAAACTTCCGCTAGAACGTTCACTCTGGTTCAGTTCAAACTTAAACTTCATGTTTATCGTAGGAATGGATCAACCAGCTCATAAACCCTAAACTGGATCAGAACCTCTTCCAAGTTTGAAAAAGTTCACCCACTCCAGTGGGTCTCTTGCCTTCATTGAAATCCGTCCTGGTGGCACAGCAAGCTTTTTGATCTCTGAGATAGCTGGCATCCTCAGATTCTTGAGTCCAAAGCTCTCCATGAGGTCTGAGGATAATGCAAGCTGGATTCTAAGACTTACTTCTAGCCCAAGTGAAAGAATTTGGGCTAGGTTAATCCCTACCACAGCTTCACTGACATCAATAGGGTTACACCGGGGATGAATGTGGCGTAGCTTGATTCTCCACTAAATGTTTACACTCATTTTGCACAAATGTGAATGACTATACTACATAGACACTTATGCCTCAAGGACCGATCAGAACACAGCAGAGAGCAAAACATGTGGGAGATGGTGATGGTCCTCAATGAAATATTGAAGGAGAGAAAGTATGTGGGAGTGAGTGGTGGGGAGGGTCTTGGAAATGTTTTGATATTTGGAAGAGGAATTGGTGAGACAGACAGGAAAGGGAAGGGTTGTGAAAGAGAAGGGCAAAGTGAACAATGCAAAGTGAAGAAGGGAGACACCAAAAAGTTGGTGTTGTCCAAACCTAAGACTTGAAGCTCAGCATCACTCATTTGTACTGAAGACAATATACCCTTATTGTTTTTTACTGGTAAAGTTTTGGATGATAGTTTATCACAGAGAGGTGTGCATTCTCTGTGGATATCAAATGCCACATATCCAGAGCTTTCCTCCTAACTCATTAATGTTTTGGGTTGATGAGGAGTAAAGCTAGAGTTTTGGAGGCAGCCTATTGCTCCTTTGGGGCCTAATCCAAAGCTCTTTGAAGAAAATGGGCATGTTTCCCTTTAATGAACCTTGGGTCAGGTCCCAAGCTGGCAGCATAGGGCACTTACGTTGATAAAACTTCTACTGCACCGCCACACACTGTACAAAAATTACTCAATCACTTTTTAGCTTAAGGGAATACCGATAGTTTATAAAGGGTTAATAAGTGCCATAGATGTTAATATCTGACATGAGAAGTAGGTGTTAGAGATGATTATAAACACGTCCATAAAAGGTGTTTGATAATCAACCCATCTGCAGTCCCCCTAGCTGCTTATAACCATCTATAACAGCTACTGATGATGCATGTAACATGATCATAATGCCTACTAATCACTGATTCACACTTTAAAAATGTATCCTCACTATACAGTGTAATAAAAACTCTTAAATGCTCAGAATGTTAATTCTCCACTTGGACTATTATCCTCTGCTCATGAAACCAGGTCCCTTAGGTACAAATCCAGATATACAAAGCCTGGAGAGGGAAATTTAGAAAAAACTCAAATGATCTAAAGTCTCTTTTAGACATAAAAAAAAGTCAGAACATCAAGCTCTGATACTAGGAGTTTCCAGGGCTGGAAGCAAGTTTTGGACCCTAGAGAGATGGGGATTTTGTGACTGAGACATCTCCCAGTTTTAGACCTGATGGGTCATGGATATCTGATCTTCAATTTTTCACTGGTTCAATACTAAATATTATCTGTCCTGGCCTAGGGTAATTTTGAGGGGAAAATTACCCCTGAGGAGAATGTGGAAAACATTCCTCTGGCATACTGTTGGTTTGACTTTGTCAAGTGTGACACCACTCTGGGTTTCAGAAAGTTTGAAGTTCTTTGAGAGGATGGAGATAGCCCAGAAGGCAGAATGAAGATGAGTTGTGTGATAAATGCAATTGATCAAATTGTTCCATGGTCAAGTTTTGGAGTGCAGTCTAGACCAGTGAGAGGTTGTGTCACTGCCTGCCCTGTAACCCTGGGTGCCTTAAAATGCTCTGCTGCTGTAGCTGCGTTGCCTGGATGCGTCCAGCCAGCAGATGAGCATGCACTGAGTATTTGTGTGATTAACAGTTGGGATCAGCAACTCTGACTCCAGCAGCCTGCTTGTTAAACCACAGCCACGCTCTCTTCTTCAACAGCCTTGATTATTACTAATCAAATGATCTCAGCACATGCCTAGTCCTGAATTTCCCCAAAACCATCTGCCCTGAAATGTTCTCTCCTGGATCACTCAAAGAAATAATGATGTTCTTTTGCTTCTTTAAAGAAACAATACCACATTATAGTATTGTGATGTGGCAATGCCACATTATGGTATATGACTGTAATGTGGCAGCTTGCCAAATTAACTGGAGTTAACAATCACTTCAATTCAGTTACAGCACTGGGCTGGTTTAGGTTAAAATAAAACAAGATTATTAAGAAGAGGACATAGGTTAAGTGATGCCAAGTAAAAGAATTAAAGGTAGAGATGGTTATAAACAAATAAAAGTGAAAAGCATGCATCTAAAAGACTCAAACTTAATATAGCAAGGCACAGTCTTTGTTTAAAATGGTTTCTCTCAGCAATTATTCTTTGTCCAGCATAGCTGACTATCTCTGAGTCAGGACCTCGCACAGAAGTACAAGGTGCTGGTTCCCCTTGTCTTCCTAAGGGAAAGATAACTTGGGGTTCTTTGCCCCTCTTTTTTACAGTGCAGTGAACCTTTGAAATTAATTCTTCTGAAGTTACTCTCCCAAAATAAAGTTCATGCAAGCTGTAAGGAAGAAGACATGGAGTGTGGTGGTAAAGGAAGTTCAAGGATGGTTTCCTTCTCTGCTGGTGTTTGTTGTAATACAAATTGGTCTGTTCCTGCCCCCTCCTATCCAAATGAATGGCCATTTGACATATGATTGTCAGTTGACTCTGATGACACCAGGCTGGAGGCATTGTCTTGTTCTTTGTTTACGAGAAACTTGGTGACCCTCTCTCCAGAAGTGTCTGATAAACACATTTTAGTTATACATTTTCTTCATATTTGTATGATCCCGTGGATGTTTAATGTATAAACCCAACACACGAATATTAAAGATCAGTGTGTTTTAGTTTTCCAATGATACCTTACATGACACTTATTGGATATGGCATTAATGAATTGGGGTTCATTGAACGGTCAGGGAAACTGCAACTCACCAGTGAGTCCTTTGCCCTGTTGCATTGGGATGTTGTTAGGATCACATCCACTATCTGCCTCACATACATGGAGGTGTCAATTCCATAGCTGGATAGTATGTGTTTATCATGCACCTTTCTCTGCATCACTTGCCCACTAATCCACCTGTCTCACTTCACATCCATGGTGGTGATAAATTGCAGAAACATATAACAAGCTGGATTTAAGTTGTGGATAAAACTAGCTTGAAAACCAATATCCATGGATAACTCTTGTGGGTAAAAGGGCTTTTATCCTTGGTGATGAACACACTGAATATGTCCAACTTCTTGAGCTTTGCATAAAAAAGCATTTTAACTATTTTTAAAAATTCAATATGTCTTTTCTTTACTCTCACTATAGCTTAAATATTACTAATGGGATCTTGTTCAAATTTTCAGCAGAGGCTGAAAGGGGGTTTAGAGAAGTGTGAGAATGATTAGGGGCCCTGAAAAACTCATATGGAGATGCTGAAAAGACTGGGAATTTTTACCTTAATAAGGAAACTCACATAGGGGACAGGATGATAAAAGTAAATTAAACAATGAATGGTCTAGAGAGTGTAGATCAGGAAGGTCTGTTCTCTCTTTCCTGTAACACGGGAACAAAGGGAAATTCAGTGATGCCAAAGATGGCAAATTCAACATTGACAAAAGGCTCTTCCCCCCCGACTCAGTGTGTAATTAGATTGCAGAACTCATTGTCACAGGAAGTCAGAGGGGTTGGATTTATAAATGAATAACATGAATATCTGGAGTTATAGACAGGGATAAAAGTTTTGGAATCTGTGTGAAGCCTCATGCTTCAGGTCTCAAACCAATCCTCAATTGGTAGGGATTAGAATAATGCCTTCATTTAGGGGTGGGCAGATTATCCCACTTGTGCCCACTGCGGGGTTTCTCACCTCTTCCTCTGAAACATCTGGTGCTGGCCACTGTCATAGCCAGGATCCTGAACTAGAAAGATCACTAGCCTGACCCAGGGTGACAATTCCTATGGCAGTCCAAAAGGGAAATTTCTGTCATGACTTGAGCAACTGAAAACAGGGGGCCTCCTTCTCTGCTACCCTGCACCTTGGAGAGTTAGCTACATCTGAGTAAAATGGTACCAACTCAGGAGAGCAGCCTTTGCATAGATGACTGCACAAAGGCGCAAGATGTGAAGCCAGCTCCAAATGCTTTAAGGAGAGTCCCATATCTGAGCACAGGTCTGACCTGCATGTGCTGAAAGAGCAGTTATGGACCCCCACCCAAAGACAAATCTTCACACACAGATCCAGGGACACAATCCATCATATATTTTGCTTCTCTTATAGCAAGCACAGCTCTGCTAAAACTTTCCCGGCCAGGGCTTTTTCTCTAAATGAACAGAACTTTTCATTTTATACATTCCTTACTGTTTATCACAACACCAAAAATAATAATTGTCTAGTCGCTACATATATCCCTGAGATATTGTTGTGAACAGCATATGTCCCAGAGGTCCCGGACACATGGTTAAATACTGCTTTCGGAGGGAAACCATAGCATTCCAAGAAGAAACGATTCTTTTGTTTACTGGTAAGTCATGCAGTGTCAGATGTTGGCACAAGCTAGAATTTCTCTCATTTACTGTATTGTGTGCAAATGATAATATTTTGGGTTGTACTTGTGTTTGGTCCTGGACCTGTTCTTTGCCAGAGCCGCTTGTAGTACCATAGGATACACCTTATTTGGGGTACAGGAAAACCACGATCTAAAGCAAACATCAGAAATGGGGTTTTGATCAATAAGTGAAGCCTGGTAAGTATTTATTTCCACGTTACTTTTCTTTTTACTGCCCCTCTACACGAAATAGTGTACGGGCTGGATGCTGCCACTCTTACTCACGTCTAGTAGTGTGATCAGTGACTAGCCTGACTGGAAATCAATGTGACCGATAGAGGAGCAAGTTGTCACTCCATGTGAATAAGGGGAGCAGAATCTGACACTCTGTCAGTAAATTTGAAGCCAGTTTAAATTTTTTAACTGGCTTGTTGTCAAATGATGACCTGGATAACAAGAGAATACTAATCCTGACTCTAGCTTGCTCCCAAGTGATTCCTATGTAAAACACCATCACACTTGGTACTACCAAAATATTATGGTAGCTGGCTCCTGGTAGCACCAGTACTGTGTTATGCACTGAACAAATAGTCCAGTAAAGGCTTGCAATGCTTCCTGATCTCTCAACCCTAGAGCTGGCAAATCCCATATAAACAGCTACAATAAAAAATTCTTGTGAAGTCTGCGCTCAGGCACATTGCTACTGTGATGCTAATGTGACTCCTGCTACACCAGATCAGAGACTAAACTGAGGAGCTCTGTTTGCAAGGATGTCAGTGGGGTTCTTTGCACCAGCTCTGATTTCAAGTGAATTTTTCTCAAGTTCCTTTAACTTAACCAAAGCACCTTAGAACGTGCCCTTCTTTCTGTGGATAGTTGTGTACATTAGACCCCCCTGCTCTGAAAGAAGAGACCTTTATAGTTACAGGTTAACTTAGGGCAGGTCTACACTTACAAAACTGCAGCTGTGCCGCTATAGTGCTTCAGTGAAAACACCACTACATTGAGGGGAGAGTTTCTCCCATCAGCGTAGTTAATCCACATCTGTAAGAGGTGGTAGCTATGTTGATGGGAGAAGCTCTCCCCTTGACACAGTGCTGTGTACACTGGCGGTTAGGTCAGTGTAACTGCATTGCTCAGGGGTGTGGATCTTTCAGACCCCGGGGCGGCATATTTATACCAATGTAAGTTTAGAGGGTAGACCTGGCCTCAGAGTAAAAACAGCTGCTTATATTTGCTTCCAGGTATTGTAATATAACACAGAACATTCCCACTTCCCAGGCCGGATCTCATTTTATAAGCCATAGGGGCAGGTATTTTCCATTTATTCCCTGCTCTCCCACTTTAAAACTGTAAAGACCACTAGGATTGAAATGCTGGAGCAGTAAGCCCATGCAAGATTCAGATTTCTTATATTTCCATTGCCTGCTTCCCCATGCCCTCCACCTCTCTCATTCTCTTCCTCACAGGGGAAACTATCCTTCCCTTACCCATCCTGCACCTGTTCAAGTCAATTAAGGTTTTTGCCATTGACTTCAATGGAAATAGAATTAAACCCATAGTGCTAAATTGTCCCCAACTCCACCTGCATTAGATGACTCTCCCTTTATGGAAGAGTAGATCCCTGCTAGCCATTTTAATTGCCCTTCTCACTGTATTTAAGAGCCACTTTTTTCACTAACACTGATCTATAGTCACACTGATATCTGAAAGCATTGGAGGGTGAAAATAGTATACTAACTGCTACTTAATGTAATATTTCTCCAGTAATTCCTCTAAAAATATCTTCCCAACTTCATCGCTTTCATTGTGATTGGATAATGTATCATTTTCAGCTGATTGAAACATAAGGCTTCAGTTCTTATTTACAGTAACTTTGCAATCAAACTGAAATGTCAGATCCTGGATGTTGTTTATGTATATACAAGCTGAAAGAAAGACAGAAAGAAAGAAAGAAAGAAAGAAAGAAAGAAAGAAAGAAAGAAAGAAAAAGAATATCCTATGCAACACAGCTGGTTTGCAAGGTTTAACTTTAACTGAAATTATCGCTCATATAAATGTCCAGATGGATTTTATTAAGACAGGTTTGGACTTAGCAGAAATCATATTACATGAAAAAATATTCCTTAAAGAACATACACACAAAACTGAAATAAAGGAACAATTTTTTAACTCTGGAAGTGTAGGTAGAAACAGTAACAAACATATTGTGGTGGATGGAAGTAACATATTTATAGGTCAAAAAAGGAAATTAAAAATTTTGGAATTAAAGTTTAACTTAAAGAAACCCAAGCATGTACAGGTCTGGAAATACACAATTAGGGCACCCAAATACCCTTAACTCTGTCCTGTGGGGGTCATCATGGTGGGGAGGATAAAACTAGATGTATCTTTTTAAATTGTTTGATTAACATTTGACTTCAGATACTAAAATGCCTTAATCATATGGTTATTGCATGGTGTCACTACAGGGCAGAGTTAAAGTTGTTTCAGTGCCCTAACTACATATCTAGACCTTTGCATGTCTGTATTTAAGTTTAACCATAACTCTGAATTTTGTTGGTTTATACTGGTTGCTTTTGGGATAAGTACAAATCTCTCAAATATGTCTTATCCTAAATGTACTGGAATGTGCCATCAACTTTAACTCCTTCTTATCAGAGTTTTTCTTTTGTCTGGGAAATAAGCATGCATTACTAACTATAGCAACCAAAATTCTCTTCCCCTTGCCCTCCTATTGTCTGTCTTCATTTGAAAAGTTTTGCCCATGCTTAGACTGTAAAATGTAGGGAATAGGGACCATATCTCTTATACATTCTGTACACTCTAGTTAATGTATTGATAACATAACAATAGCTCAACAGGGTCAGATCCTCAACTGATGTAAATTTGTGTAGCTCCACTGATTACAATGGAGCAAATTCCAATTTCAATGAGTAGAAGCTCTGGCCCCTAACTTGGTAGGTTCTTTAGAAAGGCAAGTGGTGCTCATGGACTGTTCTCGTTTCCACATTGACTATTTTTCACATCCTTTTCCTTGGCAGATTTAAAAAAAACCCCAAAGCACTGTGTAATGGGAAATCAAACTCTGATTATGGAATTCATTTTCCTGGGCTTTTCAAACCACCCCAACCTTCAGATTTTATTCTTCTTGGTGTTCTTGGTTATCTACACAGTAACCCTCCTGGGGAACACACTGATCTTAATCCTGACAAGATCTGATCAAACTCTTCACACACCTATGTATTTTTTCCTTAGTAATCTGTCCTTCTTGGATATCTGCTACACATCTGCCACAATGCCAGTCATGCTGGTAAACTTCTTCCGCAGCACGAAAACCATCTCATACACCGGGTGCATTGTACAACTGTTTTTCCTCATTACTTGCACCGGCACAGAGTGTGTCCTGTTGGCCGTCATGGCTTACGACCGATATGTGGCTATCTGCAGCCCATTGAACTACTCAAGCATTATGAGCAAGAGGCTTTGTGCACAGCTGGCAGGGTTCTCATGGCTGTGTGGCTTGGCGAATTCCCTGGTGCACACTCTCCTAACATCAGCCGTAGTCATATGCAAGTCCAATCAACTCAGCCACTTCTTTTGTGATGTCCCGTTGCTGCTGAAGCTCTCTTGCTCGGAGACCTATGTCAATGAAGCTGTGCTTCATTTGGCTAGTGCCTTGATCGGATTGAGCCCTTGTCTGTTCACCGTGGTCTCCTACGGCCACATCATCTGCGCTATCCTGAAGATCCGCTCAGCCCAGGGCAGATTCAAGGCTTTCTCCACCTGCACCTCACATCTGATCGTGGTCGTCATATTCTACAGCACCTCCAATTTCAATTACAATAGGCCCAGCTCAGGCTACTCTCTGGACATAGACACCTTGGTTTCGTCGTTGTATTGCATTGTGACCCCCATGTTAAACCCGGTTATCTATAGTCTGAGGAATAAAGAGGTAAAGGGTGCATTGAAAAAAATGGGCAGAAAACATTTCGCTTCAGTGGCCAAGTCCAGAGGAAGGGAGGGGGCATGCCAATAACTTTAGCAAAGAAGAAAGGTATCAGGGCATGATAATCAGGGTTTGTTGAACTGCGTGGAACTGAACTGTTTTCTGACTCTCAATCCACTTTGTGGGGCCAGGGTTAACAACCAACAGATTTGCGTTTACTACTAATTCTTATTACCCCTGAAGCCCTTGACTGAGATAAGGGCCCCAGTGTGTTTGGGCAGTGGCTATCACAGAGTGAGATACAGTCCTGTTTCAAAGAGTTTACAGTCTAAGGCCACAGTCCTACAAATTACTCCATCTGGGAGGACCTGTGCACCTGCAGGGAAGCTTCGTGTTTGCACAGAGGTATGCCTCTGCAAAATAACTTGTGGAATGGGGGCACCAGATCAGACAAAGGGAAGTGGAGGAAGGAAGTATTATCCCCATCTTACAGGTGGGGAACTGAGACACAGAGATCACCAAGGTCACCCGGGAAGGCTGTGGTGGAACTCGATCTCCTGAGCCCCAGGGCCCTGTCCTATCCTTCTCCTCAGTGTCTCCTTAATCTTAAGCTACTCTATAAGAGACTTCTCTTGGAGAAGCCCAGTCCTTTGTGGAGGACTAACAGGGATGACGTCCGGGAGCGAATAGTGTCTGCTGCAAAGGCATCAGAGAGCATATGGTGCAGTTGCAAGGACTATCCAAACTGCAGTGGTCACTGGCCAAGTGGTACGCTGAAGACCTGAGCGTATCTTCAGAACAGAGTAGATGCTTGTAACTGTCCATGCCTTCCGTATAAGCTTCCACTCTATGTTCAAAGCTGGGTTTCCTCAAAGGACAGCCTCTGCCTGTAGTTTGGAATCCAGAATGGAGCTGAGCTCCTTCATCTCCTACGGAAGTTAGTGAGAGTTGCAAGGGCTCCCCTTTTCTCTGGATTTGGCCCCACATGAGGGAATTAAGCCTGTGAACTTGGTCCAGAACTGCCCAAATGCGTCCGGTGCTGAGAGAAGAGGCAATGTGAGGAGCAGGTTCTGGGGCTGGGAAATCGAATGCTCTCCTGGAAACTTGATGACTCTGTCTGAGAAGGGCAATCTGATTCTCCTGCTCCCCACCAGATGGGTGCCCAATCGCCTACTGCTTTTAAAATAAAGAACAGTAGATGGACACAATGTGCCCATAAAGCAGACAGGCAAAGATGTTTCTTTGCAGAGGGCGAGTAAGACCTGGCCAAGTCCTGAGTCATAGGTTACTGTAGTAAATATGGTTTCTGTCTTGCGCACAGGAGAGCTGGCTGGATTCATTTAATTCATTTCAGGGGGACTAGAGTCTAGTGGAAATTTCACAGCCCAGATTCTGCATTGGGGGATGGCTGCTTTGGTCCATGCCACCAGTGCACAGAAGCTCCGAAGCTAGTGTAAACAGCAGTATTGTCCCAATGTAGCGGGATCCTTGGGCAGTCCTGTCCTGCCTATTCCTCGCTGCGGCCAACACAAGGGATGGTTTTTGCCTCACTCGTTGCACGCTGCTGTACTGGCCCCTTGGAGCAGTTGGCGTCAGCCTGCTCTGCCATGCTGGGATATTGGCCCGGTTCACTAACACTTGCAAAGAAGGCCTCTCATCAGAGTGCTGCCTGCTCTGATCTCTGCTTGTGCTCTGATCTAGGGGAACAGATGCCAAGGGAGTGTTGGTGCAGCCCAGGATTGGACACATGGGTCACAAGAGGACTCTCTCCCCTCCCCTTAAAACAATCTCTTCTGGTAGCCAAGGTCTGGACCTTTCGATGTCCCAACCAGCCAGAGGTGGACAATGTGAGGGAAAGGCTCAGATTGGTGGCACATCTTCCAGTGCAAGTAAAATGGCCCCTCATTTCTCAAACAACATTAGTGCAATTAATTGTTTCTACCAAAATTCGTAACAAGCTTACCCTGCCTTTCTGCCCCCCTGTCCCACCCTGCTCTTTAGTCTGGGACTCAGTCCACTTCCCCTGCGTTCCTAGGACTTTGCTACCACAACCCTCTGAAGAGCTGGATATTTCCGTGGGGGGTGTGTAGCTGTGGCTGGGGTGGCAAGGAAGGCTCCATAGCACTCAGAGCAGGTACACAGAGACAGCTAAGCAGAACGTGGTGATTCCCTAGCATAGAAGGCACTGGCGTCTGAAACAGTGGCTCAGCTACAAATCCCGGGGAGCTGCCTGGAAAAGAAGGGGCATCCAGGAATCCCCACGATTTTCCAAGCAGAGTAGCGTCAAGAGCCTGTCCTCAGGCTGTGTCTCACACCTCTCGCCACATGATGCACCGCACTCAAAGGAACTAATTGTAAGCACCTGGATCAGGTCTGCATTTACACTCTGGCCGCCCTCACACTGCCAGAGTGGTGTAAATGGGCCTACGTGAATAATGGTCTGGGATAATGGCATTATGTGTTCTGAAGAGCTCATGGCTTACATCCCCTACACGCTGCACGTGGCTTGGGGAAAGGAGGCAGCGCTTTTCTCTTCCCAGTACTGATCGTTCAATCTGTGTACCAGTGGTCCTGGCAGCTTCGGCTTTGGTGTAGCCTCGACTGCCTGACAGCCCTCGAAATTCAATCCCACTGAAGCCCCAAACTGCTGGGAGAGCAAAGGGTCCAAGTAACAAGCTGTGTTCCCCATTCAGTTTTCATGGCAGTGAGATGAAGCTCGTACAGAATACAGCTCCCTACCCACCCCCAAAAGGAGTCTTGCTTTGCTTGTGTTGGAAGCTGAGCCCAGCTCTGCAGCTCCAGTTGTATGCAAGAGCTTTTCAGACATCTCTCCTGCTCTGTGACTTCCTACCTACTCTCTGATCTTAGCAAGAAATCCAGCTTTTAGCTCTTGCTCATGCCATTTCATTCTCTCTCTCTGCTACATGGTGTATACAAGGCCTATGTATAATGTCATTATTCAGCCACGAACATGGACACAGATCTTTTCTTTTGCTGCAAACTGTGCTATTTTTTTACATAACAAAATAAAAACATCAGTATGATAAATGCTGCAGTCTAGAAAATAACTGATTTTAGACAGTTGTGTTAATATGTGGAGAGGTCACTAAAGATGGAGGTGGAATACTAGAAGTGAACCAATCTACACATGATCCATCATCCATTCAAAAGAACCCATATGAGTAACATCAGACTATCCTTGGTCTTCGTCAGAGCTGTGGTTGAGGTTGCCCTGCTGGACACTCACCAGGTGGCAGTGTTTGGGTGATGCATCTCTGCCCATTCCATCTAAGCAGCCTCCAGGCTGTTTCTAGCCTTTCAGGCTCACTCCCATGGTGTAGACCTCTTGTCTGGTACCTCTGCTCAGAAGTGGGAGCCTGCATTCCAACTGCCATAGGTCCCAAGGCCAGGGCTGACCCCCTCAAGTCTCCCCCCAGTAGTTTAAGCACACCACACCCTTTCCCAGAATGCCACCCTTGGAGTACTCTGGTGTACAGTTTGTCCATTTGAGGACATGTGACAGTTAGAGCAATGAACTCTGAGGCTTTGCAAAGTAACTTAAACCCACACCCCTTATTCCTAGAGAGAACACAGAGACTTACAGATCTAGGCCAAAATCACAAGCACGTGCATTAGTGCTCACAGCATCCGGTACCTTTAGGAGGAAACTTGAATTCTTTCCCTCCATCTCTGGACTCCAAAAGTGAAAGGACCACTTGGATCACCTACACTGTTTGCTGGAGAAGAGGTTCTTAGCATGGACAGGCAAATGTTTTGATGGCTTGGGAATTAAAGTGTTTGATCAGGATTTGGGAGATCCAGGTATTCTTCCTAGCTCTGCTATAGTCATGTTATGTGACTTTCATGCAAGTCATCTAATCTCATTCTACTTCATCCATTTCCCCACCTGAAATATAGGATAATACTTAATTGGAGGTGTATCACGGAAAACATGTGGCGATCCTTAGATGGCAGGACTAGAGAACAGCAGAATGTCTACTCTACCCACAGGCAAGATTCCTCTATGTCCAATGAGCCATTTCAGAAATGATCCCTCCAGTTCCCATCACCTGGAGAGCAGAAGAGACACCCACTCATTTTATGCCATTCCCTTAATGATTTAAGAGATTTCTCAGGTTCATCACCCCTGCAGTTGATGGGACCCCATCACCACCATCACCACCATAGTATGGGAGAATATTTCTAAGCTTTATCTAGGAACATATGGCCCTCACCAGTATAGTATCTGAGCATCTTGCAATCATTCACAGACTTTATCCTAAAGCTGGGAGGTATTATCCCCATCTCACAGAAGGGGGAAACTGAGGTACAGAGTAGACCAAGTGACGTGTCTGAGGTTACGCAGGAAGTCCATCACCAAGTTTGGAAATGAACTCAGGTCTTCCAAGTCCCTTTCGAGTGCCCTATCCATGAGATCATCCTTCTTCTTTATCTCACTCCATGCTATGTGCCTCCTCAGTTAGCAAAAGGGACTTTCCAGTTTTTACAGCACCACCCTTGGGACAGGGTAGGTTTTGTGAAGAGTTAGTACAGTTTCCATTACCACATCCAGAATTTTACAGATTATTTCTTAACCACCATCTGTCTAACTATGATCAGGCTGCAGCTCGCTGTCCGCATCATGGAAGAGGTGAGTTTTGAGAAGGGATTTGGAGGAGAAGGTGGTGGCTTTCCAAACTTTGACTGGGAGTTTTTCCCACTTGTAAGGGGTGGCATGGGAGAAAACACTTCCTGGAGAACTGGGCAACGAGACTGGCATCGTTGCAGAGTGGTTGAGTTATAATATTTATCAATGAACAAACGTTTTTTGAAAACAGACATTTCGATGGCACTCATCACTACAGGCATAGGAAACAGGAGGCAGTGTTACTTGCCCAGATGACACAGGAAGTCTGGCAGAGCTAGGAACCGGATTAGGGCGTTAGGAAAGAGAGGAGGGTTTTTTTAAGGGAAGCAACCCATCATAATATGGAAGTTATTTATTACACTTATTTTGGAAGTTCTTATGTCCACTAGAGGGCAGCACAGGCTAGTAATAAGGAAGCTCGTGAAAAAACAGCTTATGAGCTGAATACCTAAATGGCTATTTTCTTAGTAACAGTGGGCATGGCAGAGTGAGGGTTACTCATATTTTGATTCCATATTTATATTCCAGTACAAATCAAGCACCCAGAAGCTGACTATATTGAGCTGGGTTTTCTTTATTGTCTCATCTCTATTTTCTTAGTTTCTTTCCTCTTTGGTTTTTGTCTTTATTCTATTCTTGCCGTCCTCTGCCCGCCTGTCAGGTTCCTTCTGTCTCCCTCTGTCATATGTCTGTATCAGAGCATGTTTTGCTCACAGCCACGCAGCCCTCCCTCTGTGCAGCTCCCTCCATGAAATGGAGCTGAACAATTCCACAAGAGCAGCTTCTTTTTTTTTAATGCCATATGCCGAGATACCACTTCTCTTATGGTATGTTGAACTCATTCTGGAACCACACTGGCAATGGCAGCATTGTGGTGTTCCTGCCAATTCTTATATGGATCAGAATGGAATTAGAGACTGAATAGTAACAAAATCTGGCATTGGGTTGCACTAATATTTTGTCAACCTGAGTCAAATTTGGGTGGATCCTGCCTGGACCCTGCCAAGACACACTGTCCTGAAAGTAACACAGTAATCTTTCAAGAAGGTCATCCATCCATGTGCTACCTGTAAGCAAGGGTTGGCTGGGTCACACCATGTCAACTACTTGCCTCTGCCCCCTTTTTTTAGGCTTCCATCTTCTGCAGAATCTACCTTTAAAAAATGAAAATAATAAAATCTGAATCTCTAGCCCTCAAAGTTGCTAACAACCTTGAAAAGGTGACACTGATGTAAATCAGTGCAGTGAGCAATGCCTGCCTGCATTTGTAGGGAGCCTGAAATGACAGTGACTCTGAGAGGCCGAGTCTGGGAGCCACCCTAGTCCTCTCAATGCTCAACTGTCAACACTTAACTATTTCACTGCTGTCCAAACATGTCAGCAAAGCGGGAGGGTCACAGATCTACACAACCCACGGTGAGCAGAGTCTCATTTTAGTGGCACAAGTGGGTGACGCTTGGCAGATACCACCACTTTTTCCCTAACTGGCCCACGGAGGCAAAAGATTAGAGGGGTTAATTGGAACCCTAGGGGTGAATTTGAGCCCCATAAAAAGGAAGCTGATGCATGGAGGCCAGCAGGACATTCAAGCTCCTGAACAATGGTGGCCTGGTCTGCTCTGACAGAGTTCCAGTGTCAGTTCGTGACTCTTTCCAAGAGCTGAGGCTATCGGCATGTGTCAGTTGGGCCTATGGCTCTATCTGGCCTGCCCATGTGTATATCTGAACCTCTCTTAGCAGGAGCCCAGACTGAGGATGCCTGCACAACCCAGGGGACCATGTTTTTGATGCGTGCACAGTCTGCGGTGAATGGTTTCATTCTGGCATTTCAAGTGGGTGGCGGTTGGCTTGCAGACAGAGCTGCATAGTATGCAGCCAACTCTCCTTCTCCCCTCATCAAGTCATCCCTATAATCAAGGCTGGATTTCCAAGTAGACACAATAGGCATGTGTCTAGGGGCACCTAAACAGTGGTGGATTACTGCACAAGCCAACGGGCCCCAGACATTTTGGGGGCTCCACACGAGCACTGGAACTCTGGCCCTACCCCCTGCTCCACCTCCTCTCTGCCAGAGCTCCTCCTCTTCCCCTTGAGGCCCCACCCCCTGGCCAGGCTGGAAGCCAGAGCCCAGGGCTGACCATATTCCCCCTCACCCGGAGCTGGTCGAGCCATTCACCCCAGCCCCTCTACCCCCACCACCTCTCCCTCATGCAAAGCTGGCCCAGCCAGCCCCACTCTCCTCCATCATCCCCCCAGCGTGGAAGGTCAGCTGTAGGTGGGGGGGCAGGGCACTGAAGAGGCTATTAAAGAAATGCAATAGTCATAGGGAAAGACACAATGGATTAGAAACTGATTATAGTACTGCAAATCCCAAGCCATCAAACTCAAGCCCCCAAAATCATGAGAACTAACATTTCTGAACTTTCAGTTCAAGTTTATTTGCCTTGTAGGGTTCTTAACCTTTGGAGTTCATTTGGGTTACTATAAACGTTTCTCCCAACCATGAGGCCTAGAAACTTTCACTTAAACAAGAAAAGTTGAGGTCTCACAAAATACAATGACTCCAAGAGCTCAGGCTTTAAGACACTGCAGATAGTGTGAGACACCACAAATGTTGCCAGCTTCCATGGTTTTCAGTTAGAACAAAAACAAGGAATAAATGGTCAGTTTCTGAACAAGGGGAATAGTAGGATGCCATCATGTTGCAACAATGCATCGATGGTCTTGAACATGATTTATTTATTGTTTGAAGAAGAGGGAGAACAGTCATGTGACAAAGCTGCAGAGGGCAAAATTAGATTAGGCAAAACTAGAGAAAACCACCAGGAACTCCAGAAATACGAGGGGACTGGCAGCATGAGGACAGATGAAAGTAAATGTAAATAAAGTGCAAGTGAAGCACATTGGAAGGAGCGGCTTGAACTACTCATACACACTGATGCGTTCTAAATTAACTGATCTCAGAAACAAGATCTAAGTGTCACTGAGGACAGCTCAGTGGAAACATCTGCTCGATGTGCAGCGATAGTCCAAGCAAACAAGAGGATATGGTATAGTAACAATGAAATATAGAATGATACTTGGTATTATATAAACTGATGGGAGAGCTTCACTTTGAAAACTGGGCTCAATTCTGGTCACCCTGTCTTTGAAAGGATCTAGGAGAAACAGAGAGTCTAGAAAAGAGCAAAAAAATTAGAAGCATGGGTAGAATTCAGTACCAGGATAGATTAAAAAGATTGGGTCTGCATAGTTAGGGGAGTGGAAAAATAAGAGGTGACATGCTTCAGAGAGAAAATTAACAGTGTAGAAAGGGTAGATTGGGAGCTCCTATTTGATTTCTCAAGACACAAGAATACGGAGATACCCCACAAAATTAAAAGGCAGCATTTATAACTGACAAAAAGAAATTCTTTATTACATAAAGCACTTTGCGATCTGGTGAAGAGTGCTCTCTGAGACCTGCGTATTATAACACAATGAACCTGTGGAACTCATTGTGACTAGTCATGGAGACTCACACCTGCTAAACTTTCAAAAGGAGTAGATGAGGATAACGAGAACATCTACAGTTATTAGATGTGATAAAAAGTTATCAAAGCAATATATTCTCCCGTGTAAGGAAATCACTAACCACAACAAGCTAGGAAGAAATTTCCCTTATGAGCAGGATATCTGTGCTCTCCCCCACTCTGTTAAAAATGTGCCTATTACAGAGTTTCTTGGACTTCTTCAGAAGCATCTCATACTAGCTATGGCTGAAGAGAGGTTACTGAATTAAATGGACTGTTGGGCTGATCTAGTAAGGCATTGCCTGTGTTCCTGTCCCATGCTCTTCAATTTTAAGACTAGGAACTAGGAACTCCTGATGACCAATCCCTGCTCTGACTCTTAACACCCTCTGTGAATGACCTTGGGCAAATCACTGAACCACTCAGTGGGCTTTTTTTAAAGCACCTAAGTCACTTAGTTGCTTTAAGTCATTGATTTTCAATGAGACTCATGCTTCTAAGTCACATAAGGTAGCATTTTCAATAGCATCACTGTTGAAATTGTACAGATGGGAAAGGGGAAACTATAAAACTGTCACAGGATTAATCAGTGCTCAGTGAAAATTGTTCAGGCTGTGATGACCCCCCCAAAAAGTGGTGACCCCTCGAGGGCATGCCATCCTTACTGGCATGCACAAGAGATAACAGCTCATCACCTTCCCATAATAACCTTGCAGCCCCCGAGAGGTCACAACCCCCAGTTTGAGAACCCCTGAGCTAGCACAAGACGGTGGAGTGTGGACGTAACCAGATCGTATAAGCCCGACGGGGACCCTGGGTTTGTACTTGGCTCATTCTGAAGTCCACACTGTGCCGTCTTCTCTGCTATTACTTGCACTAGCTGGATTCAAGCTAGCTTAGGTCTGCTAGCCTGTGCACTGCTTTTGTTGTGTCAACATCCAAAGAGGCAGTCCCTGCTCAGTAGAATTTACAGTCTAAGCGTACCTTAGTTAATTGTTTGGCCACCTAGTAGGAACAAGCCCGCTGATGCTGTGGTGGAGAAAAAGAGGCTTGCATCATATCTGCTGCATAGACTTGTAAACTCCTAATTCTGCAAGCAATTATAGCTCTGCTACCATTAAGGTCGAGTGTGACTTTTTAATAGATGACTGTTCTAAGTATTCTAAAATCTGTCTGTTGTTTCAGATTATCTTGACATTTGCTGTGCCTCATGGGGGTGTGGGATAGGATTAGTAGTCCAAATGAGGATTCATTTGAGCCAGGGGTTGCTGACGTATAGCCCCCTCAAAAAATCATGTGATAACAAACAGACTATGATTTAGCTTTAGAAATATTGTCAAGGAAATTAGCATTCATTAAATAGAGGGAAGATGAAAGACTAGTGAGCAATTAAGATTAATAAAATAATGATCGTGCTCTTCACCCATTTCCTAAACAATGGGACTGAGTGTGAAAGAAGGAAAGCAAGTCACTGGGTTGTTTAGTCAAGCGGTTCCTGATACACAACCACCCTAACATGAGCAGCTCATAAAATTTGCAGATTCTTGTAAGTTTTTTGGGGTGCAGAGCTAGGCCAACAGGGGGATCGGAGCAGTGTTGGGGAGTGCTGGCACAGTGTTGGGGGTGCAAAGGTGTCAGGTGGATACTATCTTTCTGCCAACCTAATGGGTGTGCTCTGGCACAACTACTGAGGGCCAGCATATCTCAGACAATGATTCCTATTAGTGTAAGGAATTATTTCAGTTCGATGTCTAGAGCTTGGACGAAGAACAGGGTTTCCAAACTGTCATTTTTCTGTGATCCCTCAGTGAATAAGAGATCATCCTTAAAGGGATCTTTGTTCTCTGGGAGCTCAGAAGCACTCACAGAACAGAACCATAGGGGAAGAAAGTCGGGCACTTTCCCCTCCCACGACATATGCCAAGTGGTGGGAGAGAAGGGAAGTGGAGTCATCCGTGCTCCCCTCCCTCTACTAAAAATACCCTCCACAGTTGCTCCAGTAAGCCCATGGAGGGAGCTCAAAGGCTCTCCCTCCACAACTCCTTGATCAAAGAAGGAACTCGGAACTCCTCTCTTTCCCATGCTGCCTCCAGCAGTGGGTAAAGGACACCTGGCTCACCCTTCCCTCTACTGCTGCTTTTAGGAGAAAGGGGAAGTCCGTGCAGTGGCGGATGTAAGGAGGAGTGGGGGGGTTTCAGCTCTGCTCCCAACCCTCTGACATCCGTGCCCCCTTCATTTCTGTCCCCCACCTTCAAAACATACCCCACTGACCCCATGTCAGTCCCTTGTTCCTACGTCCTTTACCTGTTCATCAACCTGAGGGGACCTTGCCAATGCCCACTCCTCCATGGAAAGGAGGAAGGTCCAGGATGCCCTGGACAAACAGAGAGATGAGAGACAAAGAGCTGATGCAAGGGCATTGAAGGGACTAACTGCAGCCAATGTATTCTGAGGCCGGTTTAACCATTGCCAAGGAGCTAGAGGAAGTGGAGGGGGAAAACTGGGCTGTGGAACACAGGGGTGCTGATAATTTATTTTTAAACATACAAGGAAATTAGCTACCCAAACATGTCATTTAATGCAGAATGAAGGTTGCCCAGTGGTGCCTCATGCCTTTCCAGAATGTTGAGTTCAGCTGCTCTCAAGCTTCTGAAAACCAAGAGGTGAGCTCCTGCCATTCTTGCAATGCCCAACCTGAACTCTTCCCTCCTTGAGTGATGGCAGAATGTGCAATAGCAGACTAGTCCTGTGCCCTTACAGATGCTACAGAACATTCCAGGAGCAGAGCACAGGGTCACTGCAGGACAGCATCTAACACCTTCTTGCCACTGGGGAAAAGGCTCATATAGGTCAGGCATAGTGAACAGGCACGATCTACAGCTGGCCTTCACTCAAACACTGAGCCTACGCACACAATCCACCCCAGACTTGCAAAATGTTATCACCCCTTCTCCGTTGCACTGAAGTTTCCTTCTGAGACATTGCCTTCACTGACCTGCCACTAAGGCCTGGGGACCTCAGTCGTGCATGCCAATCGTCATGACAAGAAGACCCCTGTGTGCTGTTTCTGACACAAATTACAGAATTCAGATCCTTCAGGCACATCTATGCCTCTCCTCATGTCACGGCGAAAACTCTTCCAGCCTGCTCCGGCTGTCCTTCCACCATTCAATAGAATCCAGTGAATGTGACCGGAGTGCAGGCAGATAAATGCTGCAGTTCAAATCTGGAACATGGCACTAACAACGTCATTGTCTCATAATCCTTCATGTCTACCACTTATGTCATCAAGACCTTTCCATTCCCAGCTGATATTGGAAAGGGAGATGTTTTGACTATTCAGCCATCCCCTCTAGCTGTGTCAGAACAGTGAATATTGCAGCATACGTAGCTGGAATGCTTTGCTTTTCTGTGGCAATCATCACCATAGTATGTGAGGATTAGCAAACCTTAGTGAACTTAATCCCCCACAACACTCCTGTGAGCTAGGGCAGTATTATCCCCATTTTATAGATGGGGGAAACACAGGCAGAGAGACATTTAGTGACATGCCCAAGATCACACAGGTATCTTGCGTCCAAATCAAAATACATAATTGTCACTACCCCACCCATACAAACATAGAAGCTCCTGATTAGGTCATGAGACTCACCTGCTCTGCGAGGAGTGTCTCCAGCTCCTTATCTCTCAGCTTCACAGAGCTGAGGGTGGAGCTGCTAATCAGAGGGAACCACTAAGCCTAAACAGGACTGGAGATCTGGATGCTTAACCTTTAAATCCATGGCTTCCCTGGAAGAAGCAGTTGGTTCATTTGTACATTTCCAGTATATAATTATCAAATGAAAAGACTCTGAAAAGTATTTCAAATCATATTGACCTAGTCCTGTGCTGTTTTATTTCATGGTGGTGCGTTTTTGAGGAGCTAAAGTAGCTCAAATAGGACCTAAAGATGTGTCGTGTGGTATGCCTGGAAGGGCCTGTGCAATTATAACGCGCTATTTGTATTGTGGTCGCTCCTACACACCACAATCAGGGATGGAGACCTTGCCATGTGAGGCATTGCGCACACATTAAAAAAAAAAGATTTCCTCTGCCCTAAAGAGCTTGCCATGGGAGTATAACACGAATGAAAACAGGGGGAGCCAGCGAGCAGCCAGGGGGAACACACAGGGTAACAGTGAGGTGACGCTGACAAGTGGTGGCCAAGCACACCAACAATTTAATGCCTGCGCATGCCTAGACTGAATGAGATCTTTCCGGAAGCCTGAGCAGTCTTGGGGTGAGCTGGCTACTGTTGGCTTTAACAGCAGTGCTGTGTTTTGCGCCTGAACACTAATCAGACATTTCAGCTGCAGCTTCTTTCTCCTCAGCCTGAACTGGACCCTGATCAGGCAGCCGAACCCCCTCCCCCACAAGCTGCTGGAAAAGGAACTGACTGTGCTCCTCCAGTTCAAATATCTCCCTCCCCATGCCTCGGGCTGGAGTGGAGGGCATTAAGTAGCCTGGGCGATATCTTTTGCACATACCACAATTTAACATAACATCCCTCCATTTCCCAGAGCTCTTTGTACCAGTATTAGGCACAGTCATAGAACTAAAAGTGAAGTAAAATTGTAAAAGTGAGGGCAGCTGTGGCTGACCAACTGCTATTTTCACATTCTGTCTGTGGTTTTCAGTCACTGTGTTGTGACATGTTAGCGTCACCCTTTATTAAGTGATAAAGCTGTTCACCAGACTTTGTCTCTCTTGTTTTTTCCCTTTCCTCTCTTCCGTCACTCTTTTCAAACGAGAATCCTAGGGTAACTTCCTCTCCCCATTATTTTCTGTTGTTCCCGTCAGTCTGATGACTCCTTCTTGTCTCTTCCTCTTTTCCTGTGTTTTGCTCTTCTTCTCCCCTTATCTATTATGAGAACCCCTCCTTCCATTCCTTCTATGGCCCTACCAATCTCTTTCTTCTTCCCCATCCATAGTCTCTCCCAGCTTTCTTTTCTAAGCTATCCCCCTTCCAACCTCTACAATGGCTGCATATGTCTGTCACCCGCTCACTGCTGCACAAACCCGTCAGCACCTATTTATTGCTTCTTCCATTCACTCACTGCCCTTCACACTCACCCATGCAAATACTCATTCGTGGCTGGTCTACGATCCCACAAACAACCACCACGAACTGCTGCCCCCTATCCAGACATCAACCCACTGACTGCTCTCTGAAGCCTCCTTCCCCAGTCTGCTCTGTCTGTCCACCCTAAACTTTATCTCCTTGGATTCCCTATCTTTCCTCCACTCATTCCTGAGGGCTACAGGCCTGCTTTTCTCTTCCCTTCCTCATCCCACTTCTGGGGCCTGCGTCCCCTCAGCATCTCTTCCCTAGGCCTATCATCTTTGTTGTGATGAAAACAACACATAAGCCTTGCTAAATTTAAGTCAAAATGAAAGGTGAGACTTCTGGGAAATTATTTATTTCTTAATTAGTGTTAAGGAGTGAGACTAAAGTACCTAAATCCAAATAACCATTAAAGCTGCCTTCATGTGGCCTTGAGCAGCATTGTAATCACCTCCTTGTACCAAAACAAGTGTATGGTGTATCTTGGACTATGCAGATAAAGGGATATTTTTAACTATATATACTCTTTCAAAGCTCCATAGAACTTCTAGCATTTCCATCTTTCCCGCCCCTTGCTTTGTTTCTTGATTCTCTTGCCATTTGCTGTGACTATTTTCTGTTTTTCCTCTAGATTAAGGAATGGGGATTGTGGGTTTAGAGGCTTTTCTTGTAGCTGTAGGTGTAAATTATCTAGCTTGTGTCTGTAATTGGTTTAGTAGCTCTAATTTCTCCCTCTTTATTTTCTTTGAATTGTTTGTCAGTTGTTGTCTCAGAACTGATGGCAGTAATGGTGGTAAAATGGTTTGACTGAAGGAAGGTTAGTCTAAACTGTGGCAGGGTCACATATGAGGTGTTTTTTTCTCTCCCGTCAGTTCCCAATCCTATTCCCACTGAAGGCAATGGAAAGATTCCAGTGGGAGTTGGATGGTAGCTTTAGCATCAAAATACACAGTGCTTAGAGTACAATACAAGACTCTAAATCCGTCAACACTGTATGATTGAACCGTTCAAAGGCTAAATGTTACAGATAACTGGTTTTTAGTTGTGCATATTCCTGCAATGGGTCACTGTCTCCACACTAACCAGTCTGGCTTGTACAAACCAGTTCAGCACACCCAGTGCTCCTTCCAGTTGCTGTTCTAGTGCACTGTAGGTCTCCCAAGTAACTATCCTGTATTTCCTTGTATTCTTCAGAAAGGGCTTCTAGGATAAATTGCAAAATATTGTAGCAGTGCCATGATCTTCTGCAAAGCTGGACGAAGATTTCAGAGCTCTCTGGAGATGGAACAGAAGAAGGTAGCAATCTCCATCCTGGACCACACAACACAGTCAGATGCTGCGCCATCTCCTTGCTGTGGCTTCAGTTAGAAGTGGGGCTTGCTGAGCAATGCAGAAACAAAATGGTCTCCGGAGCCCAAAGATGGCACTGGGCACGCAGCTGTGAGTGAGGGCTGCCAGAATGCCAGAACTAGTGGACTCTGTCTCATTGAGTGCAAAGAGTCTAGGCTGCAACTGCCGATGCTATCCGGAAGCTGGGACAGTTGAGATGCCAACACCACGGTCTCATTCCATCCCAGCTTCCATGCAGAGCTGAACACCTTTCCTAGGGCCAGGATCGCACCCAGTGGCTGGTAGAAGAGGGTCAAGCTGAAGATCCTAGAGTGAGGAGGGATAACTGCAGAGCTGCTGACTGTGAAAGGAGACCTTTTCCTCTCCCTGGAGTGAGCAGCTTATCCTGCCATGAGAATGCCATGCTGTCGACAGAGAGCTCAGGTCACCGTGGACAAGAGAATAGGAGTTGTCCTGTGGAAACCGGTAACCCCAGGTGATCACTGATCAGTGGGACATCCATTTGCAGCTGGGAAACGCTGAGTCGGGGCTGCTGTGCTGAAATTGTGTATGGCAATATGTAAGCTACTGCAGGAGCATGTGATGAACACACAAAACATCCCTGAGATCACTGTGCGGTTTTACAAGCTGGCTTTCCCATCCAGAAACAAGACCATTGATGGCAGTCATTCGTACACACTCATGGGGTTTTACAATCTGGATTTCCCAAAGAGAAACAAGGCTATTGATGGTAGTCGTTCCTGTCTGTACCCACCCATGCAAGCCAGTACAATGTGTCCTCTGGAAAGAATACCACTTCCCAATGATGCAATCCCTAGTGGATTGCTGCAGTTGGTTCCTAAATACATAGGTCTGATAACTTGCATGTTGTCTTCATTGTCAAGAACTATGTGCAGAACGGCATACGCTTCACAACCCACACCACAGACATCTCAAAGGCTTCATACCCACCTCTGCCTCCGGCTTATGAAACCGTAGGATGATTTCATCAGCATCACTTCATTTGAGGCAGGGGCACATGGTGAGTTAATGTGAGCATTTGGAAGGCTGAAGGCAAAATGGAGGTGTCTTCTGATGATCACTGCTATAGAAAATCTCTTATTTATCCTCTGTTCCTATTATTTCAACCTGCTGTATTGTGCATATGTTTTCTTAGAGCAAAAGGGAAATGCTCCATACTAAGGAGAAAACCAAAGCTGAGGAGTCAACAAAATTTAGCAGAAAAATCAAGTATCTCTGGTTCAGGGCTACACAATAGCTGCTATAACTCCAGGTCCTACCACTTTGCCAATATGTTGGGGCTGCCAACTATGTCTTGGGGACAGTGGATGCTTTGAGTCAGAGTGTGCTGTAGAAGAGGCAGGTCTGTCTTTCTGGAGCTGTCCTGTGCTTAATGAACTATACAAGTTCTGATGTTTGTCTTGGTGGAACTTAGCACTGCGCTTCATCTCAAGATAGGCCAGCCACTGGGGCACATTTGCATACACTAAGATGTTCCAGGTAGCGGAGTTCAGCTCATACTAGATCTCCACACTGCTCCATATACCAAAAAGGAGGATGCTAACCTCCATCTTGGACCAGCTAGCAGCACCATCACAGGAAGTCTTCACGGCAGCAGGCATTATTTCAAAATCCAAAAGCAACGAGTGCAACAAGAACATGGCTCTCAAAGAGAAGTGGATGCTGGCAACAAGGCGAGTACTATAGTTAATTGATGTCATGCAGCGCATTGTTTTCAGGTAAAAGTCTTCCTGGACTGTTGCACCACAGAATCCCTGGGCAGGGAGCAGAGTGCAGAGGGACCATTAGTCACCATCTTACTGGGAGGCGGGCAATGGTATTGTGTGACTGCGCTGGGTGGACCAAATAAACTGGGCAGCTGCAACATCTCATCGCCTCTGTTAATGGGAAATAGAAACAGCTCACCCTAAATTGCTATGAGTTGGGACACATACAAGATTTGCTTGGGACTTGTGCAATTGTAACTGTACTGGTGACGCTTGTGAAACATTAGGAAATCTCCCTTTGTATAGACATGAAGTATTCCAGATACTTGTAACAGGGACACCAATATTTTTTAATGCCAGTGGAGCTTGGATGAGCCAATATTTTATATAGTAAAGTACAACCAGTCACCCACCCTTCTCTCTCACATTTGTGAGAAGGGAGAGCTCTCCCTCTGCTATGCTGCCACAGCTGTGGTCACCAGGGGCCCTTGAGCTGGCCCTCCCATCCCTCACTATAAAAGAGCGGGGGCAGCTGGCAGGGCGTTCTCTGTGACAGTGCCAGGACTCAAGAACCTGTTCCCCCCTTGGTCTGAAATTACCTAAATTTGATGATCTTCTAGGCATGCTGGAAGAGACCTCTGGTTTTTTTGGATAATGAATGGGTGGAAAAGAGCTCTTTTTCTTTGAGCTGTCAGTTCTCATTTTTGAATAATTAGTTAATGCTTCTGGGGTTCTGTTATCACGTTAAGCGTGTGTTAGAGCACCTAGAGTCTTGCATTGGCATTTTATTATTTAATTGTAAATAAATATATGCAGTAAACCAAATGCCACTCTTTTTGCTCTCTGCTGTTTCACCATCGCTTCTATCCAGAGCTCTCAAGCATACCAGATTTTACAGAACGTTCTGCAGTTGAAGCTGAAACATGACGTTAGGTAAGTTAGATGAGAGAGTGGCTCCAAATTTCTTGCAGCCTAGGGGAAGGTGCACTGAGCTAGGAACCAGTAAATCATGAACTCTGGTCTGTCCTCTACTGACTGCCGTTTGTATTTCATAGCCCTTACAACTGACCATGGCTTCGTACCCTCCCCTTCCAGATAAGCATTAGCCCCTCTAATTTTACAAATAAAATAATGGAAAAGTTTCATGTGGTCACATCGGGTAGTGCTAAGATTAGAACCCACATCTCTAATATGGTAAATGGATTTTAGCCTGTCACCAACACTGTTTTTCAGGCCCAAGGTGCTACACCTTTGTGAGTTGATGAACCTATCTCTAGCTACTGCTCTGACCTCTAGCTCAGTGGTTCCCAACCATTTTGAGTGAAAGCCCCGCTAGTTCACACTAGGTAAAACATGTGCTCCTTCGACCTGCCCCTCACCGGACAGAAACAAACACATATAATGATAATAATAATAATAACAACACTAAATTACATAAATAACAATAATAAATTACTTTTACCTGAGCAAAAAGCTAAGACATCCCTAGCACAGCCACCACCGTATATCCCATGTGGCCCCGCCTCTTCCCATCCCTCATGTATTGAGGGTAATGGAGGCGGGCCCTGGCAGGTTGGCCAAGGCTGCTCCAGGCCCCCACCGGCAGAGGGCTGCTCCTCTCCAGCCAGGTGCACAGCCTCTGGAGGACTGGGGGTGCTGCTTCTTCGCTCCAGCTGTGAGGAGCTTGGGGGGGTGGGGGGATTGTGACTGGCCAGCACAGAGCTTGGGGAATGGAGGGTGGCTACTCCTCCGCTCCAGCTGGCGCGAAGGTCAAGGCTGCTATCTAAATGACCTCAATATTACTGAAGCCTCATAGACCCCCTGTAATCTTCAGCATCCTCCAAGGAGGTCCCACACCCCAGGCTGGGAACCGTTGTTCTAACTCACATTCCCTTCCCAGACCAGGATTTCTGATTTCCAATATTCTGTGGCTGTCTGGCAGACAGTTCATAGCTACCTGGCAAATTGTGAGTCAAGTCACTCTCTACTAGCTGATTTCCATACCAACAATAATTATTCCTATAGTTCTTGTGGGAGAGTGCTTTTACAAGGGATCTCAACAGCCAGGGTTCAGTCTTTACAGTGACTCATTTAGGTGGACCTTATATTTGCATACAAACTTGTTTTTCCAGTTTTCTGTTTTTAAGGGCTTATTAAATTAACACACTGAGAACATCCTTTAAAACTAATCCTTTTTAACAAATCTGTCAAATCTGGTGCAGCATGCAACAAAAGATAGGTGTTCCACAGTGGGGTCATTTTTGACACACTTTGATTACTGGCGTCTCATGTGGGCAGGCTTGAAAGTTAAGGGGTATGTGTCTATCATAATATGAATCAGGAGCAGCATGAGAATGGCAGGCATGCGTCTTCAATGCTTTGACTGCAGGTGTGAAGGCAGTACAAGGTTTAAACTAAGTAATGCTTTCATCAGCAGGGGAATGGATCCTGCTGCCCTTCTTCTGTGCCTGTACCTCATCTTTTCAACTTTGACTGCTCTTGTCAATCTGTTGCTGGTGGTATTTGCTGCCGGGAGCTGCTACTGATCTGCATGCTGTCTACTTGCCGGGCCTACATTTTGTGGTAGCTACCCACAGGGTAGCCAACAGTCCTACATTATAAGGGAAGTCTCTCATTTACATACGAAATTGCCTGTCCTAGACTAAATCAGCATGGAATGCCTTTTAACGTTTATTTCAACCAGGGGTGAAGTGCTGTTGGAGTGGTCCGGAGGCCAGACTGCTCCAGAAGCGCTACACCCTCCACCTGAAATGCAAGATAAAAGGCATCTGTGACGCTCCCCAGGGTTAGCCAGGATTGGGAGGCACTTGCTCTTAGCATGCAGAAGTTTTGTCTGTGCCTGCAGTGGGTCAGCACCCTGAACCCACCATCCTCTGGCAGCACAAAGCACTTCCTTCCAGCCCTCCGCAGAACTAGCTGTCTCTGTACAGGTAGCAACGGGCACACACCAACTCCAGAGTCCTCCAGACATTCCCTGTAGTGTCCAATCCTGGTCCACTGAACACTCACAGAATCATTAGGCCTGCTGTTCCCAAAGGAACAGTACACCGCAGCTTATTGGTTACATCTAAGAACACAGCTCTGCTAAGCACACAGCACTTAGATAAATTTGTAGAATAAGTTTAACAAAGAACAGAGATTCAAGTGATAGTGAGGAAGAATCCTGGAAACAAATGGTTACATACAAAACAAAATCATAACATGCTGTCTAGAGACTAAACTTAGCTGACAAGTTCTCCTCCTGTCTAACGAAGTTTATGTCACCCAAAGTTCTCGCCAGCATTTTCAGCCAAGCCTTGCTAAGACCCCTATTTTGTGATGCAAACTCACAGTCCGTTAACTTCCTAGGCGAGAGTTGACAAGATGTCTTCCCCAAATATACCAGAACATCTCAAGACAAGGTTCCACCCCTGCTGCTTCCCTCTTACTGTTATTTTTCTCTCTTTGATGTTTTTTTACAATCCTTCATTAGCATTCGGTTCAGACTGGTGAGTGGCGGCCCATTGTGAGTCACACAACAACCAGTTCACTTGCAAAGAGACAGAAGGATAAACATCTCTGGTCTGAAAGAAAACCTGCTTTTCACCTTTGCTGATGACAAGTCCCTAGACACTGACCTTAAGAACATAATTTTCAGTGTATGTATGTAACTGCTTGCATAACATCCATACATGCGTGTTAGAGGTTGGCTGGCCCCCTGCGATTGAAATAGGTCTAGCACTCCAGTCCCAGAGCAGGTGCTCTTAACTGAGCCAATTAAGCGGATGGGACTGCAGCTGGGCTGTAAATGGTCAGATGGCATTTGCCATTTAGAGAGGGCAAAGCTGGAAGGGGAAACTGTAGAGTGAAACTGCCGGGAGAGGGTCTCCTGCAGTAGTCCCTGAAGAAGGGTGTTGGGGCTGGGAAGAAGACTCTAGCTGAGACAGTACCTCAGGGATGAGGGGCTGTGCCCAGCTTATGGCTGGGTGGACTTTTGGTTTTGTGTTTTCTTTATTTGGAACTTTGTAAATAAAGAAACCAGACCCCAGGAAGGGCTGTGACTCAATAAGAGACTGTGTGGGGTTTGTTTAAGGAGCCCTGAAGAAGGGGAAAAGGGGGATGGAGCATAGTAGGGGCACCCCCTAGCCACCAGGGATGGTCAGGTGGGAACCACCATGTTACTATACGTTTTGCAATGATATTAATGACCAGTGGGACTCTAGTTTTTATGTGAGACCTCACGTGACACTCTGTAGTGAACTAGAATGCACATACCAGACCCAGGAGGTCCGTGCAACCCCGATGCACCCCCTCTGTGCCCTCTGAAGCATTAAGGGGGTTCTGAGTCACAGCATCCTGTACTGATTTAGGATGCTGACAGAGAGGTAGCTGGGCCAAATTTGAGTGGTGTTGCTAATAGAGAAGTGGCTGGGCCAAACAGGAGTGGCTTTGCAACCTGGCGCATGGGGCTGTAATGCCACTCACATTGAGCCTGGCTGCCCCTCGGTCATTCACGTTCCATATTTTTGAAAGACAATGCTGGCAGCCACTCTTGTTTAATGTCAAGCTGGTATTTGATTTATTGGTAAAGTTATTTGCTGAAAGACAATCACAACAGATGTTTGGACTACTTGTAAGACTACTGGCACTATACGCTTGTTTTTAAAAACTGCTGGGTGTCCTAACTTCATGAATACCTATTAATTTAATTGCACACATAATTTGCACGTTCAGTTGCCTTGAGCGTGATTACCTGTTTTGCATCCAAAAGTGCAATAACTTCATTGGCAAATTACACGCCTTTTTACTCGTCTGGTCATCCCTGTGCATTTCCAAACCATTGGCTCTTGGGGGTGGAAACATGGACAAGGACTTGATACTGCAGGAGCAGTGTCCAACAGTTTCTGGGAATTCCAAACTGTAATCTGATGCACAAACGGAGGGTGGTTATAGACGACTGGCTGACCAGGTCCTCACTCTCCCTTGGGTTTCCAACCACCACAGCATGTGCTGTAGGTTTGCTTTGCACACATTGCAAACTTCATCTTTTCTTCTCTTTTTTTAAAGGCATTCCACTGACATAGCTCTGGAAAATGCATTCTTCTCAAAATCTCACAAGCACGATACTTTCACCAAAAGGGGCTTTTTCCGTCTGACTCATTGAGGCAGATAGGAAGTCTCCCGAAATGTCACAGAAAACTGAATCAGAATCACCTGGGGAGGAATGGCAGCGTTTTACACCAACATGTCCTCACCAGTTTGACACAGCTCTGTTCCTCTTCCCCTTGTGCAGCTTGTGTTGCTAGGAGAGGAAAGCTCTGCCCTCATAATGAGTATGCTAGCAGGCTCTGCTGTTTATTCAGTTCAGCTCCACCTGTTGGTTACAACTCCAAACTGCACCATTTCATTACATTGCATTACACAGCCATAAAACAATGAAACTGCAACATAAATGTTTCCCCCTCCGTGTGAAAGGACTTAAGGGTACCCTTATACTATACTGGTTAAGGAACTGCCATTTTTAATAGTCCCTTTTCTACCTATAACCACACTTTAAAGAGTACAATAACCTTGCGAACAGAGCGTTCTAAGAGCATCTAGCCTGCACTTTTGCCAACCCTGAGTGTTCAAAAATCATGATTCAGGACCTCCAAAATCAGGAAATTATCTTAAAAATCATAAATATTTCCTAAAATACACTTTGGGGTTGTTGTTTTTGTTTGTTTGTTTGTTTGTTTTAATTTTATTTCAGTGTTTTGAGCATTTGGATGCAGATTGGTCACATTTTTCAACTTTTCCCCACAACCTGGAGGGCTAGAAACTTACTTTTTTTAAAAGTGAAAGTGGAGATTCTCACAAAATCCTATGAATCCAGGAACTAGGGTTTTAAGAAAAATATCTGATATCATTAGAGATGGCAACATGGAGACTGCTGGAGTTGTAAGGGTCTCTAGATAATTAGTGAGTCTGACCGTGAATGTGATGCACAGTAGTGCAGGAGCAATGTGGACTACATTGGTGACCCCTGATGGAGCTGAGTGGAAGAGCCTCTGTGTGCTGCCAAATGTGCAAGAGCACAATATTTCAAAACAACTGCCACAAGAGAGGCAGGGGGAGAGAGCATTCAGAAGCAGACTGCATGTATATTATAGGAAGGAGTGTACATGTCAACAAATACAAAGAGGTTCATGAATGCAAAGTCTAGCAAGTTAAGAGTAACATGTTCTAAACATAACTTTCAGCTTAATTCAGAGCAGCCACCTGGCTGAGGAAAAAAAATTGACAAGCAGCTGTGATGAGCAGAATTATGAATCGCTGCTAAACAGGTAAAGATGAATCACTCCCTCTGTTTTTGGTGTTTCTCATTGTATATGTAAACAATGGGCCTGCTAAATGCTCCAATCCTGTGAAAAATGGACAGTTACTTGGGTATATTCATATATATGAAGGCCAAACTATAACATTTACACATTATTTATATTACATGGTACCTGTTATTTGTGTTACCGTAGGGCCTAGGAGCCCCAGATATAAATCAGGACCCCCGTACTAAGCGCTGTATAGAACTGAGAAATCGCAGATGGGATCAGGGTCCTATTATACCAGGCGCTGTAAATACATGTAGTGAAAAAGAGTTTCTGTCCCCAAAAGCTTACAGTCTAAACAGACAAGACAGACAGCAGGTGTGAGAAAGGAACATTGTTCTTCCCATTTTATGAATAGGGAACTTGGCACCGAGAAATTAAGTGACTTGCCCAAGGTCACAAAGGAAGAGCCTTTGTAGAAGAGTCTCTTGAGTCACAGCTCGGTACCCCACTCACGCTACCATCCTGTCTCTCTACACAGAGTATATATTGCATATAGGAGTAGAATTGCCAAGCTTGTGGCTCACCACCCACTGCAACATGTTAACTACAGTTCAAGCATCAAATTCTGCCCTCAGATGTACCAGGTAACCCCATTAACGGAGTATGTGAGTGTAGCTGAGAGCAGAATTTAACTTTGATCATTGACAAGAAGCTCAGGAGTTGGATGAGTCCTTCCTGAACTCTGTGAACTAGAAGTCCTGTGTTGGTTTGACAAAAGGGTAAGATTATAGTGCGGGAAACATATTGTCCAGTGACCATTTAGCAATCACTCCCAGAGCCTGAAACACATGTTCACCAAGACTAATGGATGCTCCATCCATTATACCACCAGATGCCCAGCTATACTTCATGCAGGTGCACGGGCCAGACTGGCTCCTCTCCCAGCTGCAACTGTGGGTCATGGTAACATCCTTCTGCAGAAAAGATGTGCCTCCAGTATGAGTGCTCACAGCAGCAATCTTTTTAACTGGCCCGATACTCTCAGAATCCCCATATAGTCTCAACTAATTTATATTCAGACCAGTTATGGGCTTGATGATGAAATCACTGGGTGCAATTGTAGAGCCTGTATTATGCAGAAGGTCAGACTAGATTATCAGAATGGTCATTTCTATCCTTGAACTCTATCAATCTCTTTTATCCCCATCAATAAAGGGGTGGGTGGGAGACCAACCTATTGCAAGTTAACAAATTTTGCATTTCGCTATAAGGGATAAAAACTCCAAGGGTGCTGCACTGAACAAACATACTATAGCAGCAACCATTTTAATGGGACAGTTTTAGGGATGGGAAGCGAATACTACAACTAGTTAAAGCAACAGGGAAATTTACAGTGGACAGACACATGCTGTAGCTCATACTGGAATTTTGTGAGTTATGGGAACTAACGGCTCTATGCTTAAGAAACATATCACGGTATCTTTACAAGCCACAAGTGACCAGGACTTTTATTTGATATGCCATTTAAAAAATGGTATCTCTATCATAGATTTTAAGGCCAGAAGGGACCGTGGTGATCAGTTAATCTGATTTCCTGCAGACCTCAGAAATTCACTTAGAAATGCATCTGAAACACTGGAGCACAGAATAGCATTACTCAGGAGCAGGGCTGGAGCTGTTGCCCAGCTACAGGTTAGTAAGCATGATCTATTTACCCGCTTTGTTCAGTGTTTTCACCCAGTTTTCGTTACTTCATATTTTCTCCATGCTCACTTCCATAAGTCCCATCATCCCCCTGTCCCTGCACTGGCACATGCTGAGAGGAGATGCATGGGGATCAGCTCCTCCTACAGATCATCTAGGTGTTACTCAGCCTGCCCGCTTAGCCATCTGATGCACACAGTGAAGAATGAGTTTGATTGGATGCAGCACCTACTAGGGTGAGAACAAGTGCTCCCCTGATGTCAATGCACCCCATCTTTTCACTGATTGATGGAGTTGCTTCGTTCATGCAAGCTACTTTGGTGTAGCACTGAGATAGCATAGGCAGACAGGAGAGAAACCAAGTGGGAAAAAGTAAGTATAAGTGCTAAAAGAGGTGGGGGAAATGGTTAAGAAATAAGGAGGGAAAAGTGTCAGAGGAGGACCGTGTGCAGAAGGAAAGTACTGAAAGCAACAAGGGAAAGGAAAGCCAATCAGTGAGATTTAGGAAGCTTGTACTTAAGTGTTGTCCTGAATTGAGACCATAAGGAGTAGAACAACAGACAAGAAAACAGAAGAGAAAAAATTACAGAAAAGAGGAAGAGAGGAAATCTACCTTACTGGGAGCTGTCAGTCACAGATGGAAGGAACTGCCTCAAGATGAGCCAATTCAGGCATTGGGAAGTTCAGGAGTGATAAAGGAAGATGAAGTCATTTGCTCCAAGGTAAGAAAAATGTTAGGGAAGAAAGCTGAAAATAAAAAAAGATACATGGGAAGAAGAGAGGGAAAAGTATTCCCGTTACTTGTTAGATGGAATATGGCCCAAACAGGCTATGTTTAACCATAGGATTATTTTTCACCACAAATTGAACATAGGTACTTATAGTGGTCAGGCTTTAGCCAATGGTGGTCAAGAGTGGTTCCTTTCATGTCCAAAATATTCAGAAACCCTGAGCCATTTTTTTGCCTGGGAGGGGGAAGGATGGGAAAGGGAGTGGGGGGAGGATGTTGGGGGATGTGGATTGCACCACAATGATCCACGCCTTTGTGACAGCTGGACAAGGTTACTATAATGTGCTTTACTTGGGGTTATCCTTGAAAATGATTTGTAGGCTGTAGTTGTCAGAGAACATAGCATCAGGACTATACAATGGCCTTTATCTGCAAATCAGCAATGCTCATGTGTACAACCTACACTGACTGTACATTAGGCACATTAGCCAGTGCACATCAGAGTCTTTCTATTACTACTGAAAGCATCAAATAATATAGGACCTGTCTCCTTGAAGTCTGTTGCCCTTATGTACCATTGAAGCAACTGAAATAGATGAAGCTGGAACTGATAATTATCCTGAGCTGTAAATTAGCTGTGGTTTCTAGGTCCTTCTCTGTTGAGGATCTGCCACTCTGGAATACTCTACCCATTGATATGTGCCACTGTAAGGCCCCCCACTCAGGACAGCACTTAAACTCATGCTTAAAGCTATACACGTGCTTAAGTGTTTTGCAGAATCAGCAATAGCTACAGCATTCTTCTAACCTTAGCTTAAGATAGTTTTTGTTTTCTGCTTAGTTTTATCTGGGTTGTTCTTGGTTTTATGTATAGAGTGGTAGGTTATCAGGTTGGAATGCTTTCTCTAGAATTGGACTTTATTGGTTACCCACACACACACACAATTAATTTATTGTTTTAATGTATATTTTGTTAGGTGCCTAGGAAGCCTTTGGGCATGGTTGCCCTATAAAGTGCAAAAATAACATTATTACCATCTTTTTCTCACTTTTTTTGTGGGCTAGGTCCTTTGTCATCCTACTCCCTGTGCGAATACATCCCTAAATTAGGGATTCAGACCCTCCAGCCAATCTCACTTCTCTTGGCATCTCTGCTGCTTCTCTCCTCATCCAGCTAATTTCAAAACATCTTAAAGTTGACCAATGCTTTGCTCCTGGATTGTTAGCGATAGGATGCTAAACAGATTACAAAATGCCTAGCTAATAACAGGTTTTGTTTTTGTTTTCTCTCACCTTGAATTTCCAGCCCAAATGTGCATGCTACCCAAGCACATTTTTTTTCCTAGAGGTTGCTTTGAATCCATTTCCCCTCCTCTTTGGTATTACCCGCCTAACTTTTCAGTTACATGCCATCAGGAAATTGCTTAATGCATTTTTGGAAGGTGTTCAGATACTACAGTGATGAGTATGCTATAAAAACCTATATAGAATAGAATATTTGCACAATTATACTTATGAGCCATTATTATATATCAGGTGTCTCTGATTTTCCCTCCTCCCCCCTTCTCTTTTCATCACTCTTTCTCTCTTTGACATCCTCAGTCATTCCTCTGTTTACTCTCCCTTCCTTTCTTGTTCTCTATCCTTCATTCTTGGTAGGTATTTAAGTACTTGCACTCTCCCTTCCGACACTGAATCACTACATGATGTTGGAGAAGTCATTTAATCTCTCTGTGTCTCTTTCTCTGCTATTAAATGTGGATAATAACACTTAACCACCTTCGTAAAATCACTTTGAGATCCTTAAATAAAAAGTGCTATCCAAATGGTATTATTATTGTTGTTAAATAAAAGTATGGAATAAACTCACTGAGTCATGTGTAAAACTTTTCTAGGCCCTACAAAGGTTTTCCATTGAGATTTGATGCCGGACCTTTTGTTGTCTCTGGACAGGCATATGTTTTTCAAGACTGAGTTTTGTGGTTTTGTTATGAAACTTATGACAGTTGGTCATGTGGTCTGTGTTCTGGGCTGAATGAACCTTCATGAATCAATACACAATGCAGAGTTTAATGAATCACACCATGTAAGTTTTGGTTTGCCTTTGCTGAACTGTGTTTCATGAATCTGAATTTCAAGGGGTGAGGAACCGGGTGAACTGAAGGCAATACAAAAAGTTTGTCCAAACCCATCTGAACCACAACCAGCAAGTTATGCTCAGCTCCTGTCCTCAGTAGATTTATGCAATTACCTCTGGTTCCCTCCTGGGTATAGAGGACAGGATGTGGCCAATGAGAGCCTTATATTGTAAGCTTAGCTCCATACTTCCTAATTCTTATGGTTTACACTACTTGTAACTCTCACAGTTTTTCCAATTCCAAAAGTGCTTGATTTCTATCACCGCCAGGTTAATGTGAAAACCATCTCCCCCCAGTGCTTGCACACCTGCCCTCTTAAATCCCCCCTGAGAGGACTTGTGGTTGGAGCAGAGGATTGATACTCAGGACTCCTGGGTTCTATTCCCAGCTTTCCTTTCTGACTCTGTGTATGACCTTGGACAAGTCAGGTAAATTCTTTATCAGCTCCCCCGTCTGTAAAATGCAGCTAGTGATACTTCCCTCCTGCGGTACAGGGAGGCTTAATTGATTAACAGTAATAGGAGCTTTACAATCCTTGGGTGGGAAATGCAAGGCATGGTGTTATTTAACTCTCGGAATAATTTGTTTTTTAAACTAACATCTCAACGGATTGAGGTGGGGACGCAATTTTGACTGGGCAAAATTCCCCACCCACTCCTCCAAGATACAGAGATTATTTTTTTTTTAAACCCTTCCATTGCTGATTTGAATAATTCCTCCCCGCACTGGGATCCTTGCAAGAAAGCAAAGCTTCTGATTGCACGGTGCCGCCTGCACAGCTTCTCCCTCTGCCATTTTACTGGGACACAGAAGACAGCTTTCTCCCTGCCCCCAACTCAGCCTGGGCGCTTTCCTGTCTCTGTCTGAGCTCCCCCCAGTAGAGCAGCGACGCTGAGCTGCCAGCGTGTGTGCGTGCGTGCCTGTGTGTGTGTGTGAGTGCGCGCGGCGAGGCCTGCCGCTGTCACTGGAGTTGGAGTTTGCATCCTGAAGAAAGGAGGCGGGGGAGGGCGGAGGGAGGGGGGATGTCTTGTTTGTGGCTTGTCAGCAATTGCTTGAGACAAGCTTCCATGTGTGAAAGCTACTTGGCATGAATGCCTGGGCCGTACCAAGTGTGGCGGCGGCGAGAGGGGGAGGCAGACGGAACACCGATCAGGCCGGAGCAGACAATAGGCCCCTAAAGTCTTCCCCCTAAGTTGCTTTGATGCTGCCCTAGCGGCTCGGCAGCGGGAGGCCGGGGACTGCAGGCGCAGGGCGCGTTCGCTCCGGCCGCCGCTGTCCCCCCGGCCGGCGGGACGATGCCCCGGGCGCCCCGCTGCTAGAAGGTAAGAGGCAGAGCCGGGCGGGCTGCTTCCACCGCGCCCCGCCGCCGCCGGAGAAGCCCCGCAGCGGGGCCCCCCGCCCCGAGCCGGCCCCGCCGAAAGGCGCGCGGGGAAGCGGCGCCCGGAGGCCTCCTGCTCCGGCGGGCTCGGCTCGGGCGCTCGGCTGCGGAGCCCCCGCGCTCGCCCCGGCTCCGGCGCAGCCCTGCTGCTTCCCGCGGGGGGAGGCCGCCCCTGGGGTACCGGGGCATGGCCGGGGGGAGCCAGAAACTTTTCCACTGCGGGGAGGGGGGGTGGAGTTTGCTCGCTCCGTGCCTCAGTTTCCCCGGCTGTAAGCCGGACACCGTGCCGTGCCTCCAAGGAGCGAATCCCGAGCGCCGCGCCGCCTCCGGTGGAAGGGGCAGGAGAGGGACAAAGTGTTCCGCCGGCTCGGGGTGTGTGATCAGAGCGAGCCCGGCAGACAGGCTGGGGTGCCTGGTTCCGATCCGGTGCCTGGGCATGTGGAAAGGAACAAAAAGCTTTCCCCCACCTGTTGGCTTCTTGTCCTTGTGTCTTTTGGGAGGATTGATTGGCCGGGTAACAGGGAGAATGAGGTGGGAGGAGGGATTGGGGGGGGGCTTTCGTCCGCCTCGCCCCTTCTACAGCTGGTAAAGAAAAAATAGTGAGATGCCAGGGAGAGGAAAACCCTGTCTCTTTTGTCACTGTCTACGCCAGACCGTCAGTTTTCTGGACCCTACTGAAGCAAGGGCAGATCTGTAAATTCTGCCACAGGGATGGAAGATTTTAATTGTGGATTTTGGAGATTAAAGGAGATTTATTTACAATTGCTGTTTATCAACGAGTAAATATCTGGCTGTGTGTGAGGGTAACAAGGTGAGGTCTGTTGGCTCACTGGTGATTTTGTGGCTATAACCTACTGCTGCTGAGGTGATGCTGGGAAAGAGCAAAAAAGGCGGAGTGGGAGGTGTAGCCTGGATGCTGACTGCCAAATCCTTGCCAAACGAAAATCAAAAATTGCTCTTGATTGTGTAGATTTTCTTTCTTTTGAGAGAAATACTGATATGATTTTACTGGAGCTATGCTATGGTTCTTGGTGAATCCATCTGAGGTCTTTTAACTTTATCACTTACCATAATTCTAGGGTTTCCCTGATTCTGGATGTTTGTTAAAATGTAATTTACACGAGTCTGAGCTGCACAAATGTTCATCAGCCTAATGTCCTGATACAACCTACGTCATATAGGAGCTGGAATAGAGAGAGAGTAAGTGTGAGGATTCATGCTTTCCCAATCAAGGCCTGGAGGAAAGCATCATGCGTTAAAGAATCTGAGCAGAATGGGAGATGGGGGAGGGAGACTAAATTGGCCTGAGACCCTCCTCAGTCTAACAAGGAAGATGGAGGCTCTCTGGTGCTGTAGAAAATGTGAAGGAGAAATTCCATTCCAGTTTCCCTCTGTCTCACCTCCTCCTAATAAAAATTAAAAAAATCCCCGACCACCCCAAAACCAGTATTTGATAATAACATGTGCCACACTAGTGTATCTCATGAATCCTACAGTGTTAAAGAACACAGTTATGGAAATAAATAATAGCAGAGGGAGAAATTGAGATATTTAGTCATAGGAGGAAAAAAAATTTCAAGTCAGATTATAAATGAGGCAAAGGAATCAGGGAAGCATATTCCAGGTAGCCGGACCTGCAGAAGAGAAGGCTCCAACATGTATGGCATTGAGACTGGATGAAGAGATGAAGAGGAGCTCAGTGCTAGCTGAACAGAGGGAGCAGTGAGAGAGGAGGTCCAAGAGAGGCTGGACCAGCTCTATGGAGGGTTTTGAAAAGAAGAGGGAATTTTGAAGTAGATCCTGATGTGAATAGGGAGCCAGTGGAGTTGTTTGAGGGCAAGTGTGATGAAGCTGTACTTTATTGCACATAGGAAAAGGGAGACAGCAGCATTCTGCATATTGGGGGATTTAGGCAGGCCATAGAGAAAGGCGACCCTATAGTCGAAGCAGGGAGATGAAGGCATGGATGAGGTTTTTAGCATAGGCCAAATCAAGTAGTTGGGTAAATGGAGATCCTTAAGCTCTACCTCATGTTAGTGATTTGTTGCTGAATTTCTATTTCCTATACTGGAATCTGGCAACAAAAAATGATCATCTTGCACCTCTTATCCCCAAATAAAGGTGTATTTATTAAACACATCTTTATGTGCATGCCCCTAAACACTGCTCTTCTGCAGACATAAGTAAACAGTGACACCACGTGTGTAACCACAAATTGTTCATGTATCCACACAGCACATTATTCCTACCTAAGGTACAATGCACATAGGTCATACACAGGTAGGGCCTGATTCTCTCTTGCCCTGCAACTTACATAGTAGTTTACACTTGTGCAAAGTGAATACAAAATGCTATCACATCAGAGTGATAGCCATTTACACCTATTTTGTACTGGTGTGAACGTCTACACGAGGTGCAGGGCAGTTGAAAATCGTGTTCTATACTACAGTGTCTATGCACATTACAATTATCCTGTGCACTTAAGAAGACACACCACAGCTGCTGTTCTTGCTCATTTGTGACACAGACATATCACACACAAACCCCATACCATAAAATTTTGACACCACTCCCACCCCCTTTTTCAAACATATCACAACTTGTTCTCCTTAAGACGCAAAAATAGGAGGAAAGGCAGTTTCTACTCATTGAGAACAGTGTGCTATGCCCATATCCATGCACAAGGAACACACCGTCAACCTTGCACCTGTTTGAACTCAGCCCAGGTTGGCAGTGAGTGAAAGTTACCACCTGCTGGCAGTTCCATGCCCTGTGTGGTCTCAGTTTAGTTCCTAGTGGACAAAGATCTAGTCACAAAACCAAAAAGAGTGAGCAGAATTGGCCCTTGGTGGCAGTCTTAGCAGAAAGGCTAAGGGCTGAAGGGGCATGAAAACGGGGATGGTGAACCCACTGACCAAAGGTTGTGAAACTGCACAAATAGTGAACAGTGAATGGGAGATGAGAAAGTCAAAACCAGTACTGCATTACCAGTGTCAGAGCAATCTATGCAAGGGCCGAGGAGAGCAGGATGCGGCTTCCTCTTTTCATCTGAGGATTCAATCCGCTGTCAGCACAGAAGGAAAGCTTGTGCATATTTTATGTCACTTTCCTCCTTCCAGGACAAACTGCTGATCTGATCAGCTCTGCACTTCAAAATCCTAGATGCACTGATCAGTAAGTATGACCTGAGGCCTCTGCCTTGGTTGCCTTGTAAACATCAGTTGAACCCTATCCTGCGTTGGAGGGAGAGTACATGCAGAACAAACCATGTGTGCCCCTCCTGAAGTGCAACACGGGATGCAACTAGCTAGAAGGAGACAGAGGCAAACAATGGCAATGTGTCAGGAGGACATGGGGGCAAGTCGGTCATTCTGTTTGGTGATGTTTAATATGAGGCCAAAGTGGCAAGTTAGTTTTCATTTTGAACCTTATGTGAGTTGCACAGGTCAGTTGGTGCCTGCAGGATTTTCATATGCAGTTTAGGATCTGCAGGCTTGGCATAAAGAATTATATTTTACTTTTTTATTTATTTATACATTTATATTATACTTTTACTAGAGTTTTGGTTGTCTAAGGCTTCCAGACAAGGATTTTTCCTAGCCTGCTCCACCAATGTTGTTTCTATATAGCAGAGAGACAGAAGCCACAAACATTATTCGTACACACTGAAAACTTGCACACCCCAAATGCTCTTTAATACTAGGAAGGTATAAACCACAAACTTTTTTTTTTTACAGTCTGGACACCCACATGTGTGTGTACACACGCATGTTTTTCTTGTACTCTGGAGACATACTGATCATCATAAACACCATCCCTGCACTCTAGAGAGACAAACATTTTTGTTACACAGCGTGGACATATGCACATAGGCATCTGAACTAACAGTGTTCTTACTTTCTGCTTCACTGGGCCCATTTGAGAGACAGTATGTTCTAGTGGACTGAGCAAGGGGACTGGAAGTTAAGAACATTTGAGATCTTGACACTGATTTGTTGTGTAGCTGTAGGCAAATCAAGGTTAAGCTAGCATTAACCTCTTTTTGTCTCAGTCCCAATCTGTAAAATGGAGCTAATACTTACCTACCTCCTAAAGTGGTGTATTATAGGTTGCTAGGATAAAAGTTTGTAAAGTGCTCAGTGCCTTTTTTGGGGTAGACAATAGTCATAAATAATACAACATTATACAAACACAAAGCATGCATTTTTACACACAGTGTGTGAGACTCACCTGTTAAATTCTAATATAAGCTATGTGTGTGCACTCAGTGCTGTCTTGAGTACTCAGTGATGTTCTATTCTTTCAGCAAGAACAAAACAACTTTTCAGTGATAGGTGTTGTATAGATCTCCAAGTGAGAATATTATTAACCTGTGTACATTCAATATAACAACTTCTGTCCACATTCCCATGCACAACAAGATATTGATTTACAAAGAATGAGTGCCTGAAGCTATATTATCTCAGACTGTGATCTTCCAAATTAACCAAGGCCTGGTCAATATCTGGGTTATAAACTCTGAATGACCGTGTGGGGGTGTTGTCAGGAATTGGTGATTGTGGTTCAGTACACCTCCCTCCAAGGCAGTACTGAACCAGTTTCTCAATATGGTGTTAGAGGACATAGTGCTTAAGGATGTGATGGACCAATTTCATCCTTAGAATAAGCAGCCGCAACTCCAGAGAAGTCAGTGGGACTCACGTCTGCTTATTCCCAGGATGATTTTGTCTCAGTGTTTTCAGGTGAGATGTACAATCAAAATCCTGACCACTTAATGATCATTAAAGATTCCATGGCAATTTTTGAAAAAGGGAGGTGGTCTTAGCCCTGGGCTCTTGGCCAAATTCAAACTCAGGAAATTGCATTCCATCTAGGTAAGATTCCCCTATGGTTTAGTTGAATAAAGCATTCTTCACTTACTGTGCTAAATTGTCATACAGTGATTCTGCAGCCCTAAACAGTTGCTGTATTCAATGCTAGAGATGGCCACAATTCCTTGTTGGGCGAAGCATTGTCTTTGTGTATAGTTTGTAAAGCATTTTGGGGATACTTCTGGCTGCAATGTACTATATAAATTTGAGATCATTCTGTGGTTCAAATGAATGTGAAAATCAATTTGCAAGCATACATGCAAGAAAATGTGATGCAGTGCCATTTACACTGTGGGCAGGTACTTAATGAATACTCATCTTTCTGTAACAGAAGAGCATGGGAGAGATTTTCAGTATTCTGCATGTGCAGTTGTGTGCCTAATTGATATGCTTAGTTATAATTGTATTTGCCAATGGTCATTAGGCATGTCACTGCCCATTTGCCTGTGCACTTGCCATAACTGCATGTGCAAATGTTGTAACTGCACACACAGGCATACAACTGTGCATGCAAAGTATTGATAATCTGGTGTTCCATGTGCAAAAATGAACTAAGAGTGTGAGCATCTCTCAGTTTAATTGTACTTACCTACATTTTTCAGTGGAATGCTTGCTTGGGCATTTTGCAGTGTTGTCATTCGTATTTTCACTCCAGGAAGAAAGGGCTAAGTAAGTAATCAGTGGTGATTTGGTCTTTCTGTTTCTCATGGTGAATGGAGGGAAAAGTTACAGGGCAGTAATGGTGAGAATTTCACAAATCATGGGGAAAACTATGAAAACAGATGGGGGGGAGGGACGCGCTCCAACGGAAGTCAGTAGGACTTTCTTTTGCCACTGAGTTCAAGGAGTTGGAGGAGCAGGGCCCTGACTTCTAGAAACAACTGCACCTTTGGATAAATATAAAGGATATATGTTTGTATTTGGACACAGTGCTGATAACTGATGATGGACTGATGACCGTGAGGTCTGAAGTAATATATTTATCTCCAAACAACATTAAGCATAGACTGCCACAGAGCAAGCTTCCTTCACACTGCCCTGCCAGTGCGCCTCAACCCTGCCAGGTGGAACTCCTTCAGGGTGAGAGAATAGTCCAGTTTCCCTGAGTATTCATTCTTTGGCTTCTGTGGTGACGTTGCTAACAAAGGGCCAGTCAGTTCCAGGGATCTCTCTCAACTAAAGAGAGGCCACCAAACTCATTTCACATAAGCCTCTCAGCAGCCATCAGGGAGGAGCAGTTTTTGTCTCTAACTACTTGGGCTGGCTTTGAACCCAACAACCTAGAAGTAAAAAGCTGTATATTCCATTCAAAGCCCCTCCTCTGTTCAATTCCTCTGACCTAGAATTTTAAAAACATTTTTGGATACTTTTTGAATTCATGGATACCTGGCTACTACCATTTCCATCTCACATCCTTTCCTTGTAATCTAATCTAATCTAATCTATCAATGTATATTTAATGCACCCAGCATTAGCGTATTTAGGCACCAGGTCTCAGCCTTCTTTCACTAGTTTCTACAAATGTTGTCTTTTTAAGTTGTAGTGGATGTAGTAGATGCCTTAATTTCACTTCTTTTCCTTTTTGCCTTGGACGGTTCTCACAGTCTCATGTTTGAAAGCCAACACCACAAGTTCGCTCTGCTCTGGTCCTTTCACCTGGATTTCACTCTAGTGACTCAAGCAGGATACTGGAAGCTGGGATTGTTGGGTTTTCTTCTCATCCCTGCCACTGACTTACTGTGGGCAAGCCACTTAACCTTTCTGTTCCTCAGTTTACCTAGCTACTTCAGAGGGGCATTGTAAAGCTTAATCTACTGCAAGCTCTTTTGAGACCCATGGCCACAAGGCACTATAGAAGTGCAAAGTATGTTTTAGTGGTGTTGTCTCTGATCCTGACCTCCCCTAGCCTCCTCAACGGTCCTGTGAGATAGTCTCTTAATAAAGTTTCTTCCATTTTTCACCTGTACGTTTATGCGCTCTCTCAGCTGCATGTAAATATACCAAGCTATCTGAAGTCATAGAAATATTTGTATAATCCTGGCAGCTGTGACAAACATTCCTCCTCAGCAATAAACAAACAAGGTACGTAACCTGCCATTAACACAGGTTTATAGCAGCTAGATCGTTGCTCCTCAACTGGGAGGGAGTGCTAGGCAATTCCTGTGCTTGCGAGTCTCAAAGTAGTATTGTTTGAGGTTAGGAGTTCAGAGGATTTGGTATAATTCCTGTGGGTTTGTGTATTCAGTGAATAATTGGGGAACCTCAGAGTGTGTTTGTGGAAACAGACAATAGGTGTTTAGTTTATGAGGGGGCCTTATGGTGAATATGTGAGTCAAGCATGTATGACTTGGGGGGTTGATATTTATTTATAGGCACAAAAAAGCATGTTTTCAATAGTGCAAGGTGAAATGTATACAGTACAAATTAAACTGTAAATATATAACAGTTTTCTTTAAATCAAGTCTGTTAATAGATAGGTTTACTTAAAGATTCTCAAAGCAAACGTTTCTGCATATACCAAGTCTTTCCCTGTTTTCCTTGCAACCAATCTTAAAGCTGGTGGAGTGGGCCAGTAGAGGTATCAACACTGTCAACACTTCCCCTGCCTCCCCAGACAATTCTCTAAGCAAGCACCCCTAGCAGCCAGATGTTGTTTATTTTGGTGGTTTTTAGATTAATTGAATATGACTATCCCTAAGTCAGAGTCTCCAAAGATTTGGGCTTTGGTTATATATCAGGAAGTATAGGTACATATCCAGACTTACGGAGGCCCCTAAGAGGACCTGTGGTACTCCAGTCCCTCTGCTCCTAACAGGTTTTTTTCCTTACCATAGTGCTGGAGAGTGGCCCTCAGTTGTGTTCAGGGGGCGAATATCAGGTCTGTTCTTCACCCAGCACCTTACAGAGAGGGCACCAGACTAGGGGTTAGGAGGTTGAGGGTCTCGTTCTAGCTCTGTCACTCACTGTGTCATTCAGTCTGTGTCTCTGTTCACCCATCTTTAAAATGGGGATAATACTTTACCCACCTTTTGTGAAGCACTTTGAGATCCATGGATGTAAAGTGCTAAGTGTAGTAATTTATTATTACCTTCCCAGTCTTCTCAGGAAGGGTATATGTCTTCTCCTTTTTCCATGAGGGGGTAAAGTGCTTCTCCCTCTGGGTCCTTTCCTTACTCTCTGCTCCTTTAGGTCTCCTCAGTTTCTGTTGCAATTCTTTTATCTCTGTCCTTTCTCTGTCCCCTTTTATTTGCACTTCCTCTCCTTCTGTCTGTGTCATTTTTCTCTCTCTCTCTCTCTCTGCATGCCCCCATTATTCTGTGGCACACTCTCCTCCTGTCTCCTCTCTTTTGTTTGTCCCCATCCCTTCCAAAATGCCCCCAACTGTGTTTCTCCACTTTGGCCCCCTTTTGTTTCCTCTGTTTCTATATGTCTCCTCCTCCCTGCAGCATGGGAGATGTCAGCTGCTTCTGCAGGACTGGCTGGTGATCAGTTTGAGGAAAGGACAATGCTCCCATCACTGTAAAAAGCAGTTGGGAAGTTGATCCTGGTCCCAGCCGTTTCCGTACCTCAGCCTGTTCTGCCACTGGTGTTCTGCTGTGCACAGAACAAGTGAGATGGGGCAGCACAGAACCTGCTGCCTGCTCTGTACGGAAGCACCCTCTAGTTTCAAGAGTCCACCTGTGTAGTTTTTGCATGTTTTGTTATACTTGCTTATCTTCAGGGGACTGAGAGCACCCAGGACTGAATGTAAAAGCCCAGGAAGGCTAGCAAGCAGCTTGTGGCCTAGAAACCAAACAAAGCATAGTTCTGTCCAGGGCTTTACTCTTGAGTTTTAGCATTCATGGATATTAATAAAGAAACAAAGACTTTACCCATAAACATGGAATCAGATGGACAAATCCCAGCTGAGGCTACAATCTAGGCCTCCGGCAAGTGAGGTTGGAGCTTTCTCTCTGAAAAAGCAGGGTGAGACCACCTCTGCATATGAGGTGGTGTTTCTGGCTGTGCTTCCTGTGGTCCCTCTCTGTTCTGTTCTGTTCTATATAGGTTCTTTTACTGTACCCATCACCACAATATCTGAGCATCTCCTTTCCTTTTCAGTGCCTGATTCACCCTCCTAACCTCACCTTCCCTGCTAGTAGGCTCTCTGCTGTCTGGGATGCAGCCACAGAGCGTTCCTGGTTCTAATATCACTGTCTCCACCCTTCCCTATTCCCACATCTTCTACTTGTCTCTGTCAGAGTTTATCTGCAACTCCATGCTAAAAACACAGATTAATAGCCTAGCTGGGTGCAGTATGATGAACTCCTCTGGTACTTAGTTAACCATTTAGAGAGAGATGCCCCAGTCACCCCAAAGAAAATATAGTCAAAGAGCTGCACTTTGAAACACAGCCAGCAGGGATACAAAACAGCACTCTCTCAGCAAGACCCACAGTCAATGGGTCAGGAACCCGCTCTCTTTCCTAGGGAAATTCACCCCTGACAAGAAGCAGCAGCAAAGGGTTATGGAACTGTCCTCTCCTCTATGGCCATTGGACAGTTAGATTCTGCCAGCAAGAACCACATGCAGTAGGACAGGAGGAAAACTACACTATCCCTAAGAGATCCACCAGCAATGGGGGAAGAGAGACCACAGGAGGGTGAGAGCTACTTGATACAACCTAGAGAAAGTCCCGTCTCTGACACATGGTACCTTTTCCTCCAAGAAAGCCTAAATGGATAAAATCTGCTCCCTTCATCTTCTTGGAGTGACAGGGATTTTGTTGAAGGAAGGTTGGCTAGAAACAGCTGGTGAGGGATTGTATTTCTTGCCTAGCCTAGTCTGCCTTCCCCCACCCTGTCACTGTTCCGCCTTCCTCAGAGTGCTGCGTATTGAGATGCTCGTCCCTGGCAAGGTGGATTAGATGCTGCTCCCTCCACAGCTCACCAACAATGCTTGGTCGGTCAGTCAGTCAAAAGGGGTCAGTCAGTTGGGTGGGACACAAGGGTTTCTCCACAGTGACGTGCTGGAGCGTGGGGTTGTTAAAACTCCACAGCCATTTTGACAAAAGGGCTGGTGTGATTTCTCTGCTTCCAGTGAAGTCTCGTCCCATCTCTGTATATTTCTGCATCATCCCTGCCAAAGAATATTTAGTCCTAGGGGGCACATAAAAGGACAGTGTTTCAGCTTCTCAACCTTCATTCTCCCATCCAAACCACTCTTGATCCCGCCCTCTCTGTCCCTGCAACCAATCAGATCCTTCCTTATACCTCTCACAGCCTACTGCCCTCACCCCAGCACGCCCCATCTCTCTCATGGCTATTTCTCTCCCTATTCATACTTGTTTCCCCTGCTCATTTAGTCCCACTCTGGCTCCCTACTGGGTGACTCGCAGACCCTTGCCATCAGGTTCTTCTGCCGGCCTGCCATCCTGTCTTGCTTCCCAGCTGGAGGGTTGAGCTGAGAACCACCTGCCAGAAGGTGGGTGACATCGAGAGCAAAGGCCAGAGATTAGTGAGGGTTTGTGAAAGCAGAAAGGTAGGACAGGTTGGGATTTACTCCAGGCAAGTGACATAATTTGCCATGGCTCCCTAACCTCCTACATGTGCACCCTTAGAACCCTTTTGTTTTCCAAGTGCCCTCCACCTCAGTACTAAGCAGTTTCTAAAAGGCTAATATAACCATTCATTGCAAAGGGGAAAGTGCCTTCTAGTATTCTGTATACATTAATCCTGGGGATTGTGTAACACAACCCCATCATATGTGCAATGGCGTCCTTGGCTTCTGTCACCCAGAACTCAGTGCCCAGTATCATTACTCATCCCCAAGATCAAATCGTGAAAACAATGGCAATCGTTCCTCCCTCATTCATGTCTCTCAGCAGCATGGGAGGGGAAGCTGGAGATGGCTGACTTCTCACCATTTCTAAACCCGACTCATCCACACACCCCTCCATTTCAGTGGTTCCTAGTTTCCCCAAAATCATCGTTAGGGGCTGAAATGTTTTATGGCTGGTCTCAGCTCAATAGGTGAGCTTTTTTCCGGAAAGCTTGCATAAAATCCATTCAGCTGTTTATGAGTCACATGAGCATGAGTAGAAACCAAACCCTGAAACTAATTGTTTTGACCTTTACTGCACTCCGAATACTCAAAAAAGACCTTGTTTTAAACCACAAACTTATGAGTCTGTTCTAGCTTTATACAAGACAAGTCTGGGTTGGGCTGGGTGAGGGGGATGCAAAGCCAACAGTCCCTGGAGGCAGTGCGCAATCCACAGCAGTTCCTATACTTTCTTTTGGAAGGTATGGCCTGTGCCAGCCCATGTCCTCAGGCCAGTAGGGAAGGGGAACAAAGCCAATGGCCTTACCTCCTACCACAGCAGTTTGGGGTGTCTAGGGCAGCTGGTAGCACTAGTACTCTCCTGGTTCTTGTACTCAGGGAAAGCAAGCAGTGGGATTGTTTCGGTCCCCTGCCCAGCTCTTCATTGGGTTCCATACATCATCTCCCACTCTTTTGCACACCCTTGTAGGCATGGCCATGGTCTGGGGCTTAGCACATAGGTTGCCCGGGGGAGAAGTACGGGCATTACTAAGTTTGATAAACAGTCCGTTTTTCAAACAACAAAGTCATGGGACGTTTGGAAATGACACCGTGAGCCTGGCTGGAGTAGTGACGTGAACTGTGACTCTTACAAAGCTCCCTAGGAGTACTGAATTATATCCCAGCAGGGTCAGCCCAATCCTTCTGAGGGAGACAGCTGATTTCTGGGCACTCGGCTGTGAGTCAGTCCTTTGGAGAAGGACATAAAAACAAGGCTTTGTTTGCTGTGCATGCACAATAGTAAATATTTATACTAGAGTAATGCCTAAAGACCTCAGTTGGGACTGGGGCCCCATTGTTCTGGGCATGGTAAAAATGCAGAAAAGAGACCATTCCTGCCCCTGGTGATTACAATCTAATGTGCAAAGGCCCATGATGCTTTCTGTGAGATTAAGGGGTTTGCCTTGGTGTTCTTCACCAACATTTTTGTCGGCTTTTGTCCTCCACTCCCCACAGTGAATCCTGTCTTTAGAGCTTGTGAAGTACTTTGGGACACAGGTGCGGTACAAATGTAAAAATATGTTCTTTATGACTGACTTTTCCTTTATCAATTTCAGCGTACTCACGGATTTCAGCCTGAGTTACCCTCCCCATACCCAGCCGGTATTCACTCCCAATCGAAAACTCCAGAATTCCTCCTATTTAAACTTAAAGATGCCATCAAAAGAGGCTTAACCGCACTAGTTTCATGATCTGCTGGGTGCCCCCCCAATCACACCTCTACTACCATCTAACTCAGATTTTGTGTCCTCTGATTACTCACATCTGCAGAAATCTCCCTCCCCCACTCGTCCTATTAGTGCCCTAACATAAGCAAATGCATATATTTCAGTGTGTGACTGGAGAATTCCTCCACTGTATGAAACTGTGTGCATGCTGAAGATGCAATCCAATATATATATTTGTACCTGTGAGGACACTTGGCCTCTGGGAGAGGGTGGGGAGTGGAAGGGTTTAGCAACTGGAAGGGAATGGAGGCTTGCCAGAGGATGGGAAATAGTTTTGTAGTTTTGGATGGGGTGGAGAGATCATCATGGATAGAGGGGATTGGGTGTGTTTGACAACTGGATGGGATATCAGATTTAGGACCCATGTTACATGCTTAAGAAAAAAGGACTACATCATACATTAATATATTTACCATTACTTACATTACTATTGCATATTGTTTATTAATCACACATGGACAGTACTATCCAGACAAAAAAGAAGAAATAGACCCTGACCCCAAGGCACTTACAATCGGTTATTTCACACACCTCTGAAAGATCATCAGGCTTTGGTACCTATTCAGGTTGGTGTTGGAATTTTGCAGGGCTCATTTTAAAAGGCTTTGTAGGAGAGCAGAATGTTGAGGCATTTGAAGAAGAGGCAGGATATGTGTGGGACTTATGAGAAAATGGAGACCATTCCATGGATAGGGGGCAGTGTGGAAGAAGGCACGAAGATCATGGGTGAAATCGTGGCTCCAGATTTTACTATGTGCAGACTTATGCAAGAGTTCGAAGTTAAGGCTGAGGAGTGTGTGGATGGTGGGGGAGAAGCCAGAGAAGGGATCTGAAGGAAGGAGTAACATGTTAAAGGAATTTGGGCAAGCTCATCCCAACAGAGGGGATTCATACAGGTAGTTCTGAAAGAAGAGTTGGGGAATCCAAAAGTTAGGAATTTTCTTAGGAATCTTTACTTGTCTACGCTGCAGTCATGACCCATCAGGCTCTGACCTTATCTGATATGACAAGCTAAAGCAGAAGATTCTGAAATTCTCAGATACTGCAGTGATGGGGAACTTATACTATGATAGATAGATGGCCCTAGTCAGCACTTGGATGTGAGTTCTTGCCTGCAAAAAAAAAAAAAAAATTCAGTTGCTGCAAAAAGTGACATTGGTGTTTCAGTAGGTTGGGTTCTTCTCCCTGTCAGTACCAAACCACTGCCACAGAACACTAGCAGTGCTGCAAGAGATACCATCTTTCAGGTGAGAAGTTAAAGTTGTAAAACCCCATCCACCTGTAGGTCTTAAATCACCCAGGCTAAAATATGTTTCTCTAAGGCCTTGTTTATAGGATTTTTGTCCCCCCACCAGTTTAATTGTGCTGGTGCTAGCAACAGTAGGAGTGCTAGTGTAGGCAAATTGTTGGTGTCTGGCATTGGTTTATCCAAGCCTGCTCAGAGCAGATCTAAGAGACACGGTAATTAAGGCAGCTGCTACCACCCAGTGCCTTATCTAGTGTTCCCTCCCATGTTCAATACCTTAAAGGTAAAATATTATATACACAGCCTAATCCTTTCTTTATTGTATCCACAGGGGCAAATAAAACTCTATGCTAATACATTTAGGCCACAGACATAGCTAGTCTTGTAGAACAGGGAGCGCATTGCAACCAACTGTGCTAGCCAAAACCACCCTCTTCTTAAACCCATTGTAGGTAACAAGGTTCAGACACAGTTACTGAATATAGTTAGGATGTAATTTCTATTCATCTGTAATGTATATGCAGCATTGATACAAACCATATTACAGCCACATATGGCTATAACTCTGTTTGAAAATTGTTAAAAAAATTATTACAAACCCTAAAAAAGGACAAGGTATTAAAGGGAACCCCTTTTACACCTGTGTTCTATATAGCAGTGCTTATAGGCCCATGTTACAATAGCACTAGTAAGAATCCCCAGATATTGATAAGCTCACTGAGGAGGTAAAAATTAACCTGAACGAGAAATCCATCTGTTTTTTGGGGTTGTGTGAGTTTGGCTGTGGTTAGATACCGCTTTGCTAGGCAAGTGTGACTATTATAGCAGAAGTTGAAGTGTACTGATGGGGCAGAATTCCTTAGGAGTGAGTGTCCCTTCAGCAGAAGAATTTGGAGGTTATTGGAGAAATGGGAGTTGTATCTGAGAAGAGTTTATTCCTTCAGAAGAAACAACGAGAGTCCTGTAGCATCTTAAAGACTAACACATTTCTGTGGGCATACGCTTTCGTGGGCTGTAATCCACTCTGTCAGATCCTTTCAGAAGAGATATTCTATTTCAAAAGTAAAATTCTGAATATTCCATGAATGATAAAATCACTCCTGTTTTTTCTTGTGAATTGCTTGAAGTCATCTACGTTGGTATAAATGAGATCATTTGGCCTAATTAGTTCCAAGCTTAATTAGCAGTAATTATCCCAACATGGGAGTAATACCCGAATAGGAAGTACTGAGTCCTCGATTAGATAGATCTCTAATTGGTGTTATAATATTGTAATTAAAGCATGCTTATATGCCTCTGCCTCGGCAAAGGATTTGTTTTATGTCTGATTAAATAGGGAGTCCAGCAGCCTCAAGAAGGGCAGGTCGTCAGCACTGACTGAGATAGTGCATTACCCCTTGTTGTAGGAAAAAACAATGAATCGTATATATTGTGAAAACACGCTGGGCCAAAGAAGTCCTGGTGTAATACTACTGAAGTTAATGAAATTAAAGAGGGATGAATTTGGCCTGGAGTGTATAATCTATATCTATATAACACCCAGTTAAACACTCATTGGAATGTGCACTCTGACAATTACACATGCAGATAAAGGCAAGTGACTTTATCTGCATTGTGATCTCTGTATTGCAGGTGTAATTTTATTTAATTGTTGTGTGATCATAGATTGCACTTCCCATTCAAAGTTTGCATGCTGTAGGGCCATGCATCCCAGCATGCACTTTACCCATCAGAACTCTGTAAACTTTGAAATTGGTGCTGCTTGATGTGTCACACAGTGCTTAAAAGGGTGCCAACAAGCTCTTGTCTGGAAACGTACCTACTATAGTTACAAGTAACACCTAAAATGACTACAACTGAAAGAAATTAAGGAACAGGCAAACAAAATTGTTCTCTTTTCTTTCAGCATTGTTACTTTGTGTGTAGTCAGTCTGTTTCTCTCTTGCTGCAAACACCCTTGTAAACATCAGAGAAGCAGAAAAACTCATACATTTTTGAAGGAAAAAAAATCACAAATGGTAATTGTCTGAAATTAGTTAGCTTCAAAGCTTTCAAGTTGTCTGTGTCTCTAAGAAACAACCTCCTTGGGACTCTGGAAATGCACAGCTTCATTTCTAATCTCTTGTGTTAGGCAGCAAATTATGGAATGGGTGGGTGCACTTTCTGTTTTGATTCTTTGCCATATCATAGAGATTGTAATCATAGACATGTGGGGGACCCTACTACTCTACACCTGCAGAAAACAATAAATAATAATAAAGTTGCATTTCTAAGCCAGCCTTCATCCAAGGATATAAAAGTGCTTTACAGTCACTGAAAAATTAACTCACAATAACACCGTGATACATGATTCCACTACCGATGGGAAAGTTGAGACACAGAGTGGTTAAGTGTCTTGTACTGAGTAACTTGCATGACAAGTGTCAGGCAGAGCTGGGAATAGAACTGAGATACTGTGCTTTAACCACAAGATCATCTTTTTATTCAAATGACAGGAGTGGAAGAAGAAGGGAGGACTGAGTTGACTTAAGTTGCATCTAAGGCTTGTAACCATGATTTTAAACAATTTCTAAAGACAATTCCACACTGAAGTGTAGCTTGAATTCATGCTCCTCCACAGGGTCGCTCTTTGGATGACACTTGTAATACCAGAGGGCAAGCTCAGTGTAACGTCTCTGTATATATTAGCTCCTCCGTACAAATGCTGACAGATTCCTTCCCCCCTCCCTTTTCACTTTCTCTCTCTTTTTAAAAAAGAAAATTAAATGCACAAAAATAAGTTAATGCAATTTTAAGGGTGAGAATTTAAATGCTCCAACATCAGGACATTCAAAAGTTAAGGTTCCCACAGCAATATTAATTTGGCCATATTGCATATATGCTGTTTTGAAATACTGATTATGATATCAAATGGATGCTTTAATATATATATTCAATATGTCTAAATTAAGGTTGCCATGGACTTTAGCATTGTACCTGGAAGGCACAGCTCTGCCCTGTATTAGAAAGAAGCAGAACTGCATTGTCCCAGCAGGATCTGTGGAATAAACTGTGCCTCAGGCAGGCACAACTAGCTCTGGTAGGGAATTTGTCAGACTGATTTTCTGATGGAAAATGCAGTTTCTGTAGAATAAAATTTTCTGTGGGAAAAGGTAGTGCAAGGATTGCAGTTGTGCTCAGCTTTTGTGTTGCGGGGCATGAAAGCCGCACCTGGCACGGTCCCTTTAGAGGGCCAGGCAGATGTGATCCTTAACTTATACTTGTATTGAGTTATAAGACTTTTAAATTTTTAGGTCAAATTCTAAAGTCCTAATTTGTTTTTTCTCAGTCCATTCTTCAAGAGCGCTCCATTGTCACCAATGATGGTTTTGACTAAGTAAAAACTGAGCAAAATCTTCCAGATTTGGAGCTTAAACCTTAACGTTATATTACTTTTTTTGTGTTTGAATTTTCCTTATTCATCTTCTGCAGCAGGAAAAGCTGATGAGCCATAAAACAAGGTCAAATCCTGAGGGTGTTACTCAGCCTTTACTCAGGCCATACTTGCACTGGGCTTTTATTAGGTGTTTCTCTGAGTAAGGACCTCAGGATTTGGCTCATTGTCATTTCTTTTGAAGGACAACATGGTTTCCTTCTCTCTTATAACAGGCGTTGGATATCTACGCACCCTATACCAAAGTGCCTAAAGAATGTTGTCATTCATAGTAAACGAAATACCTATAGAATAGACTTGTTTTGCCATCTGCTGAAAGTCATTCTTGTATGTGAGAGAAACTGTGTAGGGGTGTGGAAGAGAGGGAAAAGAGGAAGAGATTTTTCAATAGAGCACTGAATGGTGTTGCGTACTAGATAGAGAAAAGCTGACAAATATCTGAATGTATAGAAAAGACTCCTAACCCAAAGGGAGGAGTTGTGGTTTAGGTTAAAGCCACAAAGGAAGTGAAGGAGGTTACTACTTTCCTGTCTGTGGGTAGATGGTTCTACTCTTGCTTATCTGAAGGCCTTACTGCAGCTCAGTCTTCCTCTTGGCACATATTCATCACTATACAGCTTCTAGAGAAGACTTGTGGCCGGGTCCTGCCATGTGTTGAACATCTGCAATGATCAGTGAAGTCAAAGGGAGCTGTGAGTTATCAGTACCTCTTAGAATCAGGTTTATGGTTCAGTTTGCAGCCTCAAATATTTTAAAGTTTATTTTTAAAGCCAGGGTGGATAAAAAACAATTTTTTTTTCTTTAACACTTTTTTTTTTTTTAAATTTCAGTCATCTTTTTAAATTTAAATCTTTTTAAATAAATTTATAGTACAATACATAAAATATAATAAAATAATTTTGATAAATAAACCTTTTTACAGTTAAATTTGAAATTATGACAACCTATAATAAGGCCTAAATTTACTATAATCTATTACAATCATTTAAATTAAATAATATAGTAAGCTGTATGTTTGCTGCCCAAGTTTTTTAAAAAGTCAAACCATAGAACTGGTGGAAATCACTGGGTAAGCATCAGTTTGTTGAAGGACTAAATCCGCTTTTGAAAGCAGTAGCCTCTGCTACTAAATCCACTTTTTGAAAGCAGTTGCAGAGAGAATATTTTCATTTCAGTCTATTCAGTTAGTAGAGTTCAGTGATGAGTTAATTCACAGATAAGATACCAACTGGAATTTGAAATAACAGGAAAGCTTGTTTTCTTCTTCCAATCTGTGAATAAAAACTAGGTGTGAGAGAATGAGATCTACTAGTCCTAAAATCTTGAAGGACATGGTGTCCAGAAACAATCAGTTCAGTTCACTCACTGCAGATAATACTTCCTTTGTTTAATAAATCAGTTAGTTTTAAATGTAAAACATGTTTTGATAAACTTTTTTCTTGCCTTATGTATCAGCACATTTAAGATAGTTATATTTAACCAATGAAAAACATTTTTAAAATGCTGCTTTGGTGCATTTTAATTGAACTCCAGTTTCCATCCAAATACAGCTTGACACAAATCACAAGTAAAAAATTAATCAAATAAATAAGAAATACATCATTCATCATCTAACACTATAAAAACTCTAAAAAAAACAAAACAAACAAACAAAAAACCCCAACAACAATAAATGTATGTTAAGTGCTATAATTGCTTAAATCAATGTGTATAGATATAGTGTATCCTCCTATAAGATTATATTTAGTTGGAAATCAGCATGTTTTAATGGTTACCAGCCAATGAGAAGCAGCATTTTCTTTAGGCAAATAACTAAAGTACCAAAGCAAAACAAGATTAAAATTGGCTATTTAAATCAAGGTTTCCTTCTTGCTGATTTCAAATCACCTTGATTTAATCAATCCTCCCTGTTTAAAACACACACATTGTCTGGCACAGCAGCATTCAGAAACTACTTTTCCTTGCTCCTTTCACTCTTTCTTGCTAACTTGCAATCAGCATCCCTTTGCAACAACATCAAGGGCCATATTTGGAAATCAATGGGATTACCTGGAGTCAAATTAGCACCGAATTTGTCCTGAAGTTTTGGAAATGTGTGTAAATTGTGATAAATTTTTCATATCCCTTAATTTTGACCAATCTATCTTGTTCTTGTGTTATTCCTTCCACCTTTTATTTCATTGTTATTGAGTCATATCTTTATCCTGATGCTCGATTTAGCACTAATTTATTTGCCAATTCAGTGCTGGTTGTGCCTGGATTTTCATTTCAAATTTCACCTATCCAATCTGTCCGCTTACTGCAGATTGTGCATGGATTTCAGCTCCTGGTTGTTTGTGGGTGACTGACAGCTTCTGCATCCATCCCAGCTGTGTCTGGCTGACTTGTTTGTTGATTTAGGGCAGATTCTGAATGAATTTGGGGTCCTGTACTGATGTTTCCCTTTGGTTTTCACTGTGTGTTGTTTTGTTTATGGATCAGAGCCCTAGTTGCATGTTGCTGAAATGTTTGTTCTATCAATGTCAGGTCTCATGGATTTCTATAGCTTTGCTCTCAATCACAGTGAGTTAGATGGTTAGAATGGTGTGGCTGATTGAACCTGGTGTGCTGCAGAAGACAGCGCAAAAGCAGATGAAAGAATGTCGGATAGTGAACTAAGAGGGAACCAACACTGAGCAGTCCCCTCCCCGCCCGACTCTGAGCATTGGAATGTAAACCAGGCCCCTTAACCCAAGCTATCAGCTGGCTCCAGCACAGTTTACCACTGTCAGTGACAGTGACTTTAGTTTGCGCAATACATGCTTTCTGATGATACTGCATTATTGTACAAGAAAAGAGCATTTGAAAGATATTCCCTGAAGAGCCATTATGTGTTATGTAGTCCCTAACCTTCCATTAGCAGCTCACCCTAACACCTAACCCTGACCTTGGGACGCAGCAGAGGCATTTCACTTACCAGGTGTGAAATCAGATTTTGCCACGTGAGGATTATTGCTCTATCAGGTGTGTTATGTTATCTAGTGTTTTAAAAATGGCTTTGGTGGAAGTATTAAAGATTTATGTGTGGCAAATGTGTCCTTTTTTTGCAGCGTGCTTCCTTTAAGAGGACGTTCACAATATTGATTTCAAGAGGGATGTTCCCGTCTGTTTTTAAAACTTTTACTTCACCTTCCTTTCAGAATTATCCACTGGGCTTGCATACAGTTCCAACCCCAGCCTGTGCTGTTGAGACAGACTATCTCACTGGTGGTCTCTAGGGACCATTTCTAAGGCTGAGAAGACTCTGTTAGCTTTCCATGTTCATTCATTCCTTCCCCCAGCATTACTCCCTTTTCACTCCAAAAGATGTCTTGTCATCGAGCTAGGGCTGTGGGTCCACTTGCAAAGTCTGCCAATGGACCTAAAATCTGAGCTGGGTAGACGGTGTGCCCTGCCCTCTCTTGGAGTGAGAGAAGCAATCTCGGTGTGTGCCTTTATTCCTGAGCTTCGTCCTGCACCACCACTTCAGGAGCCCTTATGTGCCTATAATGGCAATTAACCATGTTTCTCTGAAGGGCTGGGCTTAAAGCATTAGCACACAGTTTTCATAGTAAGACACAGCAATTTGAGTCAGTTAAAAACCGGATGGAGCTGAAACTAAGATCTGGGTAGCAGCAGGTGATCTTTGACCCCACAGTCATGGACACTGGACAGTTAAGAGGTGCCACTCTGCACAGGGCAGAGGATTTGAGAATTTCTGTGTAGTATTCCTGAGCCGATGGGTCAGAACACAGCTGTTGGAGTCAAGCATTGGTGACACGGGACTCTAGGATGCCAGGATCCCCACCTTCATCAGGGAGAAGCTTTGGAGAGCAATTCCAGGGTCCGCGTTCATTTATTCCTCAGCCCAAGGATAGCAGACTGGGGCCTGAGTTTCATCTATAGCGGAAAGAGTTCTTGGTTAGCGAACTACAGATTTGAGTTCCACCTCCCATTGGCAGGTCATGTGTATAGTATATTGAAGTCCCGGATTCAGTTCCAGAAGCCAAAGTACCTGGACTATGGTAATTTATGTAATTTTGGGCCCCAGAAAGCGCAACTCCATTGAAGTCAGTGGCGTTGTGCCTGCTTATGCCAGTGCTGAAGTTGGGCCTTTGATTGTCCGGGTCATACTTCCAAAATGCAGAAGAGACTCCTTCCAAATTATATCATGCTTTTTCAGCCACCCTAACTGCAAAACAAGGAGTCAATGAGAGAAACAGCAATCCTTCTCTTTGGAGAGTTCTTCCTGGGGATGGTTCAAATAACAACTTACAAAACATAGTTTTTAATGGAGGGGGAAGACGTGATATTAGTTAAAAACAGAAATTACCAGGTCCCAGAGAGTTGTGATGGGCCACTCCTCTTCCTTCCCTACAGCTCTAAAACACTGAGTCCCACAGCAGAGCTCAGTCCTTTCTCCACTCCTGTTTAACATCTTTCTACAGAAAATCTTTAGGGAACATTACAAGATGCCATGTATTCTGATGTCAGCAATGTGCTTTCAGCACAGTGTGTAGCCTTCCGAATATCTCAGGGCATGGAGGAGATCATAACATGAATAAAGAAAAACTGACCCCAGAAAGATTGAAGTTGCATTAGATGGAAGGGGAATTGGCAACCTCCACCACTTTACCCTCAGCTGAAGGCGTCTGCACACCGGTAATTAAAGATTGTTTGCAGCTGCAGGATCATGCTGGCCTCCTTGTTGATGTTAGATACTCAAAGAAGAGCAATCACCAAAAGTATTTTCCTCTGCCTCTGGCTAGTAGAATGACTCAGTCTGTTCTGCTCAGAAGATGACTTAGCCACAGCACTATGAGCATTCCTTACCTTAGGCTGGACTGCTGTCATTCGCTTGACTTGGGTCTAGACTGAACGGATACCAAAAAAGTTACCGCTGATGTACAGTGCAGCAGCTTTTCTCCTAAGCCAGAGGAGCCACAGAAAGCATATCACCTCTGTGCTCCATGATCTGCACTGGCCCTCTATGCATTATCAGCTCCAGTCCTAAATGCTTGCTCTGATCTGTGAGATCCTAGAGGGAGTAGGCATGTGCTATCTCAAGGACTGCCGATCCTTCTGACAAGAGAAGGACTCTTCCTGATCGGCTTTGGGGGGCTGTTTAAGTCCCTACCCGTGTCAGAAAGAGAAGCAGACCTTGAGATGGTATGTGCTTATCCTATCTAGGACCTTGTAGATAAGAGCAAAGATTGGATCTGGTAATCCACAGGAGAAGAAACTCTGTAGCATGCTCTGAAATCTGCTTTTTCCTTTTCCATGGAGTCATTGTTTTATGTAGTCCTTATTCAGCATCTAAATATCACAGTGATTTGTGGTTTTGAAATTTATTTAATTGATTTAAATACATACAAAATAAAAAATAGCAGCTGTCTGTTCGCTCTAGACTCCCTTGACATTATTTAATGTACAGATTCTAAAAATAGCTTAATTATAACTTCAGCAACTCCGTTAGACCCCAACCAGCAAACCCAGGCAAATTAAAGATTGAACCACCCTCCTCCTTTCACTCCTAACCACCCTGATAAGCCTCTTCCTTTTTCATAATGTGGAGAAGAAAACTGGGCTTTCCAGTGTGCTGTGACACTAGTCAGATTCAAGCTAATTTGGATCAAGCTGGGGGAACAAATTCTGAAATCACAAGAACTTCACCTAGAAGGACCTGCCAGCGGCTAGCGTTCTCTTATACCAAGGAGGCTCCAGTTTAAATGCTTCTGCTGATTGCAACTGCAGCAGTGTGGAAGGGTGAGATACGTAATCTCTCCAGTAAACAGGTCCAGGGCCAATTAGGGCTTTATAGTTTAAATGAAACATGTTAAAATCCACCTGGAAGCAACAGTCTGTCAGTGTAGATCCTGGAGCATCTCTGTAAAAATGCTCATGGTAGGATGCACGGCTTACCAAGTGCGCTGTTTAATTCTGCACCAGCTTCAGTTTATGAATGGATTTAAAGTGCAACGCCATGCAGAGCCTATTGCAAGATTCTAATCTTTAGATGACAGAGGCACAAATGACAGTAGTCAGTTCTGCATCCAAAAGGGATTGTCACTACTTCTTGGCCATGTGTAAATTTTTAAAAAGCAGCAGTCCTGATGTTGCTGCTACCTGATACTTTAGTAACATCTGGGAATCTAATCAGAGCCCTAAATCAGAACAAAAGCCAAACACAGACCTCCTAGTCACAGGAGCGGATGTTATCTTCCACTGTATTACACTCATTACATCTTCTTTTCCACAACCAGCATTGCTTCAGACTTGCCTGGATTGAACACCAGTAGCTGGCTCTCATCCATGCTCCAGTCACAACCAAGCAATTGGCAATGGATAGATTAAAGAGAGCGAGTGAGAAGAGGGGGTATTGAAGGTATTACATAATGAAGCATGGACTGGGGTGGCTGCTTTATGGAAGAGGTTAGCATTGGGGTGTGAATTGTAAGGATATGCAGAAGAATAGAGGCTGTGGCATAAAGAAGCTTGCTACTGAAGCACCCGGGGAACAGAATTATTGGGATAGAAGGTTGAGGAATATAGTTAGAAATAGCCATGGATATGGATAAGTGAGGAAAATAAGTGTGGTGCTCCTTTTAGGGAGCTGAGTGACGAATTGCAGTCAGGTTAGTGCTTCAAGAACGTCTGCAACCCTGTGACATGTTGGAAAGAAAAAAGTTGCAGTAACAGTGAATAAGATTCAGATCTCATCTATCTGCGTGTGAGTATCTCAAGGTGAAATAACAGAAGGAGAGGAGGCGGGAATATTGATTTCTGCTTCACAAAACAGACAACAACGCCTACGTTTTCATGGCAGGCATTTAACCATGTGACTCCCATTCACTTTAATGGACCAGTCTGGGCTACAGTGAAAGATTGGTTTCTCCTCCATATGCCATCTAAAGAGGAATATTATTGCATTGCAGTAGAGACGTTGAGCCAAATTCTGCCCTCGGAGACTTGTACACAACTCCCATTGATTTCAGAGGGAGTTACAGTCGGTGCGCCAGGTTCATCAGTGCCCTCTGGCCCCTTTGCATCAGGATGCAGGGTTGCATCCTAGAGTACAACTCCAGCTCAAAGGGCTTTCCCCAGAAGCCAAGGGGTCTGGGGTAGCCAGGTAAAAGTTAGGGCAGCAGCGGCCAAAGGACCTCTGGCAGCCCAAGGAGTGTGTTCAGTGTTAGTGCTGGGATCATTTTTCTTGTCTTTTTCTATTTGAGGACAGAATTCAGCCTCCCATAGTTAGTAGTGCTGAGTAGAATACTCATTCATCCACAAAGAGTAGCAGAGGATTGCACAAATGGACTGTGTTGCAAACCTCCAGTAATGGAGATGCCACATAAGAAGAGGGAAAATACCACTGAAGACTCTTCTCTTGAGCTGTTCATAATATTCGCAGAAATAGTCCTTTTGTGCTGAAATTTCACTTGATTTGTTTTAGGCCATGAAAATACAAGTGTGTATACCAGGGCAATGACAGGCTTTTTAATAGGTACCAAAAAGATGGTTTGGTGGCTGGGATTGTCATCATGGTCTTGGCATGGTGTACAGCTGGATGCAGGTAGTTGGCAACTTGTGGGGCTGTGGGAGCATACATTAAAAAAATCCAGGGTATTTAATAATAATAATAATAATATTAAATAAAAAGTCTAAGATGATAGGTGAGAATTTAAATGTCCAACAGTCAGGAGATTCTGAAGCCAAGCTCCTATGGCTTGTCCACACCTAACTGCATGTGTAAACAAATGATCTATGTCCAGTGTAGCTGACTTAACATTTCTGTGCAAACTTTAACTTTGGAATGTTCTAAGTTTTGTACATTCAAGTTCTCAACCTTAATCTTGCATGAATGTATGCTATTCCATGTGTTGCATGAGCATGTATTTTTCTGTATTATGTTTATCTGGTTTTCCTTCTGGCTTAATATATCTTCTTTTTTTGACATGTTGAATTTTTATCTATGTTGCTAGTTAAAGTTTGCAGTGTACCTGCTTAGTAAGGCAGGGGTTGCTTTGTTTGTGAGATGAGGGTTTCCTACAGCTACATTTTTATAATGGATCAGGTTGGTTTTGTCAATTTGATGTCTGGATCAGGGCTAATGTGAAGTGGGCAGAACAGGCATCTGTTATGCAGGAGGTCAATCTAGATGATCACAATGGTCCCTTCTGGCCTTGGAATCTATGAATTAGAAATGTAGGTGCCAATCCGGCTAACTGCTCCGTGAGGTTGGACTACTGTTCCAGTACAGAACAGCATTAGCTTCAGTGGCATTCCCTGGAAGCTCAGGCAGTTGCAGAATTGTAGAGAAGTTTGCAGGATTGGAGACCTGATCAGTTTCATAAAACAACCTTAAGATAGTTTCAGGTAATAAAACTACCTCAGAGTTCCTCTGCCAATTTGCGTGGCTTAACAATAACGTTTTAATATTAAGAAAATGTATTTCTCTTTCCTGTAGCCATATGAAGTTCCACACGGAAACAGGAAACTCAGTGGGCCTACTCACATGAGTTAAAGTTGAGCATGTGCTTAAACGTTTGCAGGAATAGGGCTGAACTGATTTTGCCAATGGCACAGTGAGGCTGACTGGGCACACAATACTGTCAAATTCAGAAAGTAGCCAAACTGGAAAAAACAGCAAAAAATATAACCAGTTACAATAATCTTAGGAATTATTTGTAGTGGTAATAGTTTTATAAAAACATTTTTTCAGACAATAAAGTGATCTTTAAATTAATAGTAGACCTTTCACTGCCTCCCATCTGGACCTTTACTGCCTCTTTCACACTTAGGCTGTCATCCCGCAGTGAGCTCCATGTAGGGAGCCTCCTGTGCCCATGTAGAGCTCATTGCAGTATTACAGCTTTACTCATCTTGGTTTCTTACAGAATTTATTGTTACCTTTCTAGGAGGCTCATTTTAACACATCATCACGTAAAATGCCAAACTTGGAGGAGAAAAAAATCATAGAGTCTGAGTCTGCGTGGTGTTGTGTCTTGTCATTTGCACTTGAACAAAGAGAGGTGGTGGTTGTTGGGGGCAGTGGGGTGGGAGGAGGGAACACCCAAAAAAACCTCCTATTAATGGAGAATTCCAACTGGTAACAATGGGAGTATTTTATACCCACTTTGCACTCATGACTTGCTTACTCATGACTGAATAAGGTGCAAGGAAGTGGAAAGTTAGGTTCTTAAAGAGTGTGTGGTTCATCAGTGTTACAAGGGTGCATCTACACAGCCATTAAACACCTGCGGCTAGCCAGTGCCAGCTGACTCCGCTCAGGCTACAAGGTTGTTTAGAATAGACATTTGTGCTCAGACTGGAGCCCAGGCTCTGGGGCCCTTCCCCCTTGCAAGGTTCTAGAGATTGGGTGCCAGCCCGAGCCTGAACACACTTTTACAGCTCCTCAGCCCAAGTCCTGCAGCCTGAGACAGCTGGCACGGACCAGCCCCTGGTGTTTAATTGCTGTGTAGACACACCCTAAGGGTATAACCATTTTGAAAGAAGGAAATCTAACTTAAACAGATAGAACATATGTGGCACAATTTTAAGAGAAAGCTGCTAGAGGTAAAATGGTCTAGAAACTGAAAAGGGTAGGAAGTGTTTTATATGCCCCAATTCTGCTCTTGTCAATTGTAGGACTTTAGTAGGAGTGGGATTGGGGCCCAAAGGGTTGGGAATGCAATAATTATATCAGCTAACTGAAAGGGAGACCTGTGATGGTCTGTAGAGTAACTATTGGTAAATACTGATTTCTTAATGGTGACCGCCTGTCTCGGATTTGGGGAAAATGGCTAGTCCAAAGAAGAAAAGGAAATAGAATAATTTTAGGACAGAAGCAACAGGGCTATGAGTGGTCCGAAGGGCCTGATCCACTGATTTTCAAGCCCAAAGCTTGTTTTATTTGGAACAGCCATGTGTGTCTATAGTGGGAGAGGAGGTTTGACTGGAATTAATGACAGATGGGCAAGGGCTAATATATAATTTTATAAGAGAATAAAGCCCATGTGCTGACAATGACTTATGCTGTTAATTTCATTTGCCTGAGTAGTGCCATGGAATTCAGTGGGTCTATACTCATGTGTGAAATAAGCACCCATGTAAATTTTTACAGGACTGGGCACTAAAAGCATGAAAGCAGCAATTGGAATGCAAAGCTCTGAACCACAGAAAGTAGAATGTAAATGTATTGAGCTCGTAGGCATGTGAACCAATACTGTTAGATGGATAGAACTGGGGTTCCTCAGCTGTGTATCATAACTCCAATTGTAGGGGACTGTGCTTTTGAGCAGAAAAATTGAGGTCGTATGCCTGCTGCTGTGAAGTTCTAAGACCATGATATGCAGTATGGTGAAAGCTGTGATGTTCTGGGTGTTCTTGGATTTGTTGTAATACTGTAAAGAACCAGGAGAGTGGGGTTCTTTGCAATAGCTTGTAAGAACTTGGATGAGGAGGGGAAGGCCTCCTTAAGTGTAGTGTAGTTGCTGACAATCTCTAAAGCTTTGAATGGTCTGGGATTTGGCCACCTGAGATACTGCCTTTCCACCTTACAACCTGTCAGAGTTATTAAAATCAGCAGGGAGGCTTTTGTTGTTAGTCCCCATGGTAAAACTCTTCAAGACCAGCAGTAGATTTCTCAGTTGAGAATTCCTGCCTTGGGACTTCACTCCCCTTGGCATTTTACTGTAGAAAATTCCCAGAGGGGATAGAGCAAAGTACAAACTTAACTCTAAGAGTAAAGTAAAGTGTTCTGATAACTGATTTCAAGAGCCCTCCAAAGAGAGTATGGAATAGACACAAGGTGATATAAGAGGAGGAAAAAGAAAGACTGATGGCATGGTGGGGTTATTTGAGACTGAAGGAATGATTCTCCATTGCCTTTCACCTTGTGCAGTCCTTTATGCCTGCATGGGATGGTACCTTTCTGATCGTGCGGTGTTTTACATCCTTTTCATACAGATCTGATTGCACAAGGGGCAAGGCAGTGGAGAACCAGGCATAGAAAGGGGAAGTGCATCTGGTATCACTTGTTGCTAATTTTATGCTGGTCAGGATTAAACTGTAAGGCTGGGATTTTCAAAGGCACCAGAATTGAATAGCAGCTGGTGGCCTAACTCTCTTTGGCACCTTTTAAAATTCTAGCCTAAACTGCTTGGTCTCTCTAGGAGACCAAAATTGGGTCCACGAGGTCAGTGGGAGCAGGACTGGGCCCTATACGTGAATCACCAACGATGAACATCTGTCTGTCATTTATTACTGTATTTACAATAACAGCTGGAAACCCCAACCACTGTGGGACTCCATATTATTGAGTACATATAGTGAGAGACAGTCCCTGCCTCCAAAAAGCTTTCAATTTATGCTATGCTCTAAGGGGAAGAAAATGGTTGTGTGTTCGGAAGAGGAGGGATTGTGGATATTAATTTTTTTTTAAAAACAACTATGATAAATGCAGAAATAGGTAAGAGTTAAAAATTGGTACAGATTGGGATGGGGATGGGTGAGTTAAAGAAGAAGATATTAGTTCAGGAGGAGGAAAGCTTTGTCCCACTGCTGCTACCATCAATGGAGCTGCTTTGGTAGTAGCCAAAGTGGGACACTGGGTTAAAAAAGAGAGTCATAAGATACCCTTCTGAGTCAGGGTAGCTGCCTGGTGTGGGTTGGAAATGGAAAACTGCAACTGCAAAGAGTTTAATGTAGGGCCTCCTTTCAGCCCTCTCGAGATGTGGGGGATGGGTAAGTGAAGGGGAAGAAATTCCCCATAGATGACTGTGTGGGAGGGAACAGGGAGGAGACATTTTAAGAATAAAGGCTGGAGAGGGAAAAGGACAGAACTAGCACTTGTCTACATGGACAAATTGATTGGTATAGTTGTCATGGAATAATACTACTGTAGCTATGCTGGTATAACTCTCCATGTGGACATTCTGTTCCAGAATAAGTGTCTTTATTCTAGTATAATTATGCTGTTTCTGAAGAGCAGGAATTTATTTTAAATGTGGGGATTGGAGAGGAAAAGGGATGGCATCATTTGAAGAGTGAGGAAGGGAGAGAAAATGCTAAATTTCAATACACTAACACTTTATCAGCATGACAATCAATCCAAATGTTGCAAGAAGCATGAGAAATTCCAAAATGTGGATTTCTCTCAGTGACAGATGCAATACATGCACTGTGGTCAGTGCTCTTCTCATGGTCCACAGGATTAAATATTTTGAGAACTTGTTTGTGGGAATAGGGAAGAGAACTAGTGTATTGGGAGGAGAGGAGGGTCTTTGGGAGGATCTATGTCTTTCTCAAAATGATCCACAGAATAGAAGGTGTGGGGAACCACTGCAAACCTTCAAAACACTGGCCACAAGGGGGTTTCAAGTTGCATTAGCATTGAATTCCCAAAACATCAAGCATTTGCTCTAGATGGGGCTTTTCAGCACATTTTAGGTTGATAGGTTGTGTGTGTCATTCTCATCCATTCCTCCTAAACTAGTTGTGAACTGTTGCACAACCTAGTGCTTTCTTCCTCATGCCAAGGTTTAGGGATCCATTGCAATGGATACTTCAGTCTGATGGGAGCAGATCCAGACTTGCCAGTCAGTGGCTACGAGGGAATGCTCCCTCCTGAAGTTTTCTCTGTCTCCTTGCTGCAGAGCTTGTCTGAGGGAGATTCCAGTCTTGAAATCATATTACTGACTAACAGCTTGGTTCGATAACCTGTCTGTCTAATTCCCAGCCATGTCTCAGGGCTTCATTGCCTTTTGGGATGAATGTCCTCTTAGCTCTGCTTCCCTGCTGAAGTATTTGCAGCAGCTTGTGCCCCTTCAGGCTTCAAGGAGCAAGCTGGGCTGAGAAAGCCAAAGGGTAAAGGGAGAGGCCATGTCACCTGCTCCCCCACACTTTATCGAGCATCTCATTGGGAAAGTTGGCCAGCTCTATGGGCAGAGAACAGTTTTCCTCTCCTAAGCTAGCCAGGATGGGGGATTGCTCCTACTCCAGTTCCTTGGGCAGGAAAAGACAAAGCCAGGCAGGATTGGTGTGTGGGAAAGGTCTCTGCTGGCCAAGATGCAGCCCAGGCCAGATTTGGTCACCTTGATCCCTTCTCCTGCCAGGAAGGAGGCAGGCAGGATTGGGGAAAAAACTGGCAGTGCCCCCTTCTCCATGATGGGAGTGAAGCCAGAAGGGCAGTGTGCCAGGTGGAAGATCATGCCCGAGTCCCAGCAGCCCTCACTTGCAGCCAAACCTCTGATTACGGAACTCAGCCACCTCTTCCTTCTCCGCTTCCCTGTGAGTCATGAATGGAGGGTACTGGACACAGTGTGGACACTGGCAGTGCCAGAGGGTGAGATAAGAGACTCTGTGCCCAGCTTCCCACTTCCCTCCCCCTGGAATTCCCTACTCATATCCTCTGCTGAGGCCTCCAGGGGAAATACCGATTGCGTGGACCCCATATAGCAAAGAGAAGTAGACCCTCTGTGAAGTCTATTCTTATCTGAGAGACTCAGAAGAGACCCCTGTTGGGATGACAAAACAATAAACCCAGCCTCTGAGGACAGGATGATCACTATAGGCATTTGAAATATTTTGGGGGCAAAGTCTGAGATCAGTTTCATTCCCTGCACTGAAGTATGATCTTGGGGCAAACATCCAAAGGAGAAATATAAATAAGTGAATTGGCACTTGGTTTGTATTCTCACCTTCATGGATGCAGTGCAGTGGATAATCCTCAGTGCTTGGTTCCCCTGCTTACCTTGTCACAGAAACAAAAATCCAGTTTTTAGGGCAACCTAAATCCAGTTTTCATGCTGATCTCATGTACAAGACATGTCAGTGATCCAGAGTTCGTGTGAGTCCTACCCCCTAATTCTGTTATCTCCTGTGAATCTCACCGTATCACATCTATTGCAGAGATCAAGTTCACCTTATCTATTGTCCATTCCCCCAACTGGTAAACGCAGAAAACTGGATTTTTTGATGGGATCCATCCATTAGTTAACCAGACAGTGATGCACATGTCAGAAGCTAGCAGGGAATGATGGAAAGAGCTCCTTCAGGACCTGATTCAAACCGGGGGATAGGTACCGAAAAGAGATCCCTCTACTGGCTGGAACACAGTGATTTATTGAGCTCTTGAAGCACTCTTCCTTCCACGTGTAATAGATCTATTCTGGTCTTGACAGTCAGCCTATCTAATGGGGCTTTAATAAATAAACTAGAAAGAGCACATCAGCCTAACCCAGGAATGAAAACCCACGTCTGCCCTGGGCAACGCAGAGTTTCCCAGCTGTGCGCGCACAGCCCGTCGGGGGGAGATGACACTGTCCTTTCCCCCCTTCCAACAGCAATGATCCCGCTCTCATTTCGGGCAGGAGAGCAGCACGATCTGCCCGGGGAAGTTACCGCCACTGGGGGAAACTTCAGGAGGCCGGGCAGCCTCCTCTCCCGCTGCCCCTGACTGACAGGGCTGGGCTGCCCCCGGCGCCCGGGTGCCTGCGGGCTGAAGGGCCCATTGCAATAGGTCGGCGGGGTGCGGCAGCCCGGGCATGTCCAGGTGAGCCCAGAGCCGCTCCCGGC
>ML675610.1:12933060-13209235 GCA_007922155.1 Mesoclemmys tuberculata
GGGGGGGCCCGCTGGTTCGGGGGCAGTGCGGGGGGCAGTGCGGGGGCAGGGCTTGCCTGGCGCGCTGTGCCCCCCCCGGCTCACCGGGGCGCGCGGGGCTCTGCGCTGCCTGCGGCGGGGCCTGTTGCTCCCCGGCGGCCCCTGGCCAGGCCAGGCCCCGTCCCGGGGCGGGCGCGGGCAGCGAGCCCTCCTGGCGCCGGGGGTTGCGGCGGGCGAGGGGCGGCCGCGCTCCCGCCCGGGGCGCCGGGACAAGGCGCGAGAGGGCGGGGTAGGTAGGTAGGGCGAAATGGGGGAGGGTCCCTTTAAGGAGCGCAATTACTGGGGTTGCTGTCTCTTTAAATGAGAGAGGTGGGGTGGTGCCACCGTGAGGTGAGGGACGAGCTATGTTAATTGAGGGGGAGGTACCAAGATGAACGGGGGGAGGGAAGGGCGGTGCTTTTTGCAGGCGCGGAGTGGGCGCATGGATTCAGGCCTGCCTCTTTAAGAAACGGGTTGATACCATTGTGAGGTGGGGTTGGGGGGGGACGGGATTACATTTGCCTTCTCGGGGACGGTACCATTCCCGGAGCGGGGTTGAGAAAGGCGGTCCCATCGCCTGAGTAAGTAAGGGACAGTACCATTCCCGGGGCGGGGCAGCGGGGGGGGGTAACAGGAGGTACCATTCGTCTAGTCGAAGGGGGGGTCGAGACGGGCGGCACCATGTGTGCGGGCGGGAGGGGGAGAGGCGTCGGCGGACAATGGATCCTGTGTGTGTTTGCGGGAGGGCAACGGATCCGCCGTCGCCGGGGGAAGACGCTGCGCCGCCCCCTCCCGCCCGGAGCTGAGAGGCGCCCCCTCCCCTTCCCGCCCCGCGCCCCTCGGTAAGTGGCGCCGCGCGTGTGCGGGAGCGGGGCCCGCGTGCTGCTGCCGGCGGCCGGCCGGGCGGGGGGGGGCTGAGCCGCTCCCCCGCCCCCGGGGAAAGTTTCAGAGTTGGGGGCCGGGCAGAGGCGCGGGGGGAGGGGCTCCAAGTCCGGGGGTGCGCGCGGGGGGCGGGGCTCTCCTCGGGCCCTGGGGGCTGCGCGCGGGAGGTGCAGGCGCTGGAGCAGGGGCGCCGTCCGGGCCCCCGTGGGTGGGGGTGGGGGAGGGTTTCTGGTTGGGAGGGGGCGGAGGCGCCCCTGCGGGAGGCGACGGGCCCCATTTCTGCAGGTGGCCCCGAGCCGGGAGGCGATGGGAGCCCGCCCGTGGGGAGATTGTGGGGGGGTGAATCCAGCGTGGGGGCTGCAGGTGTGGGCAGGAAAGGACAGGGGTGAGCCCCGGGGGTAACGGGGGCTTGCCAGAGAGGGTGGGTGAGTGAGCGGGTCAGGTGGGACGGCCAGGGAAAGCATTCTGGTTTTCAGATTAGGAAGCCTTGGGCAGCCAGAGGGTTATGGCCAGAAAATTGTTTGCAGGTGGTGGAGGTAGAGATGTGTGCTAGGGAGCTGATCGTGAAACGACTCAAAGTCCAGCGGATGAGGAAGATCTGCGCTGTAGGGAAAGCGCAGTGTTTTCAAAGTAAATGTGCCTCCTGCAGCGTCCCCAACTCGGTCCCTTGTTCTGGAACCTAACCTGGTCAAGGACCTTTCTTGTGAAAGAGGAGAGGAGGACTCATTTCTGTCACTCTATCTTGGGAAGAAACTGCCACTCCTTGGTGACGTTAATAAGTGTCCAAACTGGTTTGGAGAGAGGGGGAAAATGGTCATGCCTGAATGGGGCTTTTCACCTTAAATTCTCTGATTATTAGTTTTAGGGGGCGGAGGCAGGTACTTTACCTGCCTCAAGCTCCATCCTAGCAATTTGAGGGTAGAAAGCATTTACAATCACACTTTCCTGTTCTGAAAAAAGGTGGTTTTCTCCCAAGTTTGGTGTGAAAGACATGAAAGACCCACACAAACATCCCAGAAAACTGACTATATGGGAAGTACTTTTAAATGTACATAGTTAAGAAGAGGAAAAAGAAATGAATAACTATCTCCCTTTTGTAAACAGTGACCTTGGGTGTGTGTCCTCTTAAAATATTGTCAAAACAAACATTGAAAAGCCAGAAAACACTAAGTTAATTAAAAAAATAAACACATAGGAAGGTATGGAAATGTAGAGTTAACATCCCTTAGATGGCCTTAATTCTGACTCCATTCACCTCCAGCCTGCTTCTACTTAATGGTAGTATTCATATGGTTAGGCCCCATCTATGCTAGGAAAAAACTACCCCTAGCTGACAAGAAGTGTTGGTAATTGGTGCATGGGAACTTGTGCTAAACAGAGTTTTTGTTTTTTATCTACTACTGCAACTAAATTGTGTTCAATGCCAGTTCACTTGCACCCATTTCCTGTAATAGGTAGATCTGCTTTCTCCTGGAAACCAAGTTGATCTGGTGAATGACAAGTATGTTGTCCTATGTATATCTTGCCTGCTAGGTCTGATGGCTGTTATTTTAAAGGTGGTCTCCAGAGATTTTAAACTGAGCTCGAGTACTCTTTTGCTGCTTTGTAGGTATAAAGGGTCACGTTTTCTCCCTTTCTCCTGTGTAGGCCCCCACTTCCCATCAATAGAAAATCAAACAAAAAAATCTGTTTGTTTTTTAACTTGGAACTATCAGGATTGTCAGGATTGGGCTTCACAGATTTTTTTGGTGGACTGAAGTGGTGGGGTGGGGTGGGGCTGGGTTCTCAGCATTATTGTTAGCTCTTAACACCTTAAATGAAAGGGTGGAGAAATTGAATCTTTAACAAAGACCTTCGTTAGCCAAAATGTTAATCATTAAAGTTAAACTTGTGTGAACAAAACCAACCAAAACCCCTAGTTTTTTAAACAATTGACTGTAAACTCCTTCCTCTCAACTGCTCATCTTTGGCCAGGTCTACACATTTACTGGGATAGCAATGTCATTTAGAGATGTGAGGTTTTTTGTGACTCTTCTATATTGGCTAAAGCGCACAGTTAATCAGTGTAACAGATTTTGCTAGTATAGTTAATTTAACTTGGAAATAGTATAAACTATTTTGGCAAAATCACTTTTTTGCTGAGGTAAGCTGCCTCTGCACTGGGAGCATTTGCTGGCATGGCTATGCTGGCAAATCTTTTCTAGTTCAGACCTAGCATTTCACTCCCAGCTCTTGTGAATTCATAATTTAATTGTCCGCCCGTCTCCATGATGTTCCAGGCTTGGCAGGAATTGATTTCTCTAATGTAAAAAGTAAGCAAAAAATGCTTTATATTTATATTTTAAAAAAAGAAAAAGAAAAACAGCCTTCTTGGTCTCTTTTATATATTATAAAGAAACAAAGTGGACAAACCCCATTTTTTTCTCCTTTGCAAATCACCTTTAAACCCTGTATGGATCAATTCAGATTAGGATTATTCCATAGCCAAAGCAACAGGGTTTGTGACTGAACCACCAAGGAATACAGAATTTAACGTACCAACTGCCTATGAGATTCATATTCATAGAAACATCAGTCTTATATCGCAGCGGTTCCCAAACTCTACCACGGTGTGTACCACCAACATAAAATGCCACCACCTGTAGGGGCGGGGCTGGGAGGGGGGAGTGGCTGTTGTGCTGCTTGGGGGCAGGTGCTGGAGTGGCTGCTGGCCAGTTGCTGTGTGTCCAGGGGAAAGGGTGCAGAACAGCCAGGCTGCCATACTGCTTGGAGGCAGAGCCGGCACTGCTGAGCCAGCCCCTCAGCAGCAGGTGGATGCGTCCCATTGGGAGGTGACCTGCGTACCACCAGTGGTACGTGTACCACAGTTTGCGAACTGCTTCTATGTAATTAAATTGGCATTTTGAAGCTCTGTCTATTTAAAGTCTTACTCTTTAACTTCCTGGATTTCTCCTATTTGCCTTTGTAAATCTTTAAAGATTTCCTCTTGAAATATTGCTACGTGTTTTCACTTCTGAAGTCTTTCAGGGTCTCTCTTTGGGGGATAGGATGGGAGGGGTGTAGGAATTTCTTCAGGTTTTTTTTGTTTGTTTGTTTGTTTTTTAATAAAGTTGAGGGAAAAATGTTGGTTCCCTCTTCACGTGGAACTACTTAGGGATTATCTGTACTTGAAATGCTACAGTGGCACACCTGCAGTGTGGCAGCTGTGCTGCTGTAGTGCTTCAAGTATAGACACTTTGCAGCCATGGGAGGGGTTCTGTCGTCTGTATAGTTAATCCATCTCCCCAAGAAGTTGTAGCTATGCTAACAAAACAATTTTCTTGTTGACCTAGGCTGTCTACGCTGGGGGTTAGGTTGTCTTAATTATGTTGCTCAAGGGTGTGGATTTTTCACACCCCTCAGCAGTGTAGTAAAGTTGACTTAACTTTTGAGTGTAGACCTGGTTATAGTCTTGATCAAATATGCAAATTTCTGTCCTAGATAACAGCTGTATTAACCAATATGCCTTGTGCCATGTCTACACTAGGAATACTTTACTAGCAAAACACTCCTAGTGTCGATGCAATTGATACCCGCAAAGCTGTGCTTTGACCAGTATTAGCTTATTCCACCCCCAGCCCCAAACAAAACAAGCTCTACTGGCAAAAGCACAGTTTTGCATTTACACTAGGAGCTTGTGCTGCCACAGCTACGTCAGCCAGGGATCACACACCTTCATACCCCTGCTGGCAGAGCTATAGTGGTTGGAAGTCTGTAGTGTAGACATAGCAAGCGAAACACCAAAGCCAAAAGTGCATAAGTGTTTCTTCAGAGGCATGCAGGGAGCCTTAAAATCCTTCAGTCTAGTTGGCTTGGACTTGGACTTTTTGGAAATCTGTGTTCAGTAAGATCTGTGGTATATTTCCATAGCTATGAAATCCTTTAACCAAGCAGTTTTGCTAATACTTAGAGTTCTCACTTATGAGTTCTGTGTGAGTCCTTGTGGAGTTTGAGTTCTGCTAGAGAGATGAGTGCATTAACCCAGGTTCCGGGGACAAGTTCTGTGTGGTAGGAGGAAGGAATTGTGTGGACTGAATCTTTGCCCCAATATCACTGCTTAGTGCAATGTAAAAAAACCCCAATAAAACAAAAAACCCTGTTACAACTTTTGAGATGCTTCTCAAGTCCTGCATACTTCTAGACTATGCAAAGTTCTCAAGAGCACTGACAGACTTCATAAAAGTCAGCAAAAATTAGGATGGTCTTCATGAAGTCAGCTGAGTCCTGACTAACCATTCTGATGTAGTATGGCAATGAATAACTTAAAATTAGGGTTATTTGCATATTGGAGAAGTAGGGTTACATGTTTAAGTTTCTAATCTCAGTGTGTTGTAGACATAACACCTTTTGCTCTGTTCTAAGAATTTGCCAAATATTATTTACACTGAAATTTTCAACTTCCCTAACTCGAACAGCTTTTTCAATTTACGCCAGGTTTTGCTAATAGATATCCTTTGGTCACACAATGCATACACACAACTTAAAGGGGGAGAGTTTTTTATGGTTGATTTTTAAAGAGGGGAAGGGGGAAATAGGACTTGTAATATAAATCTGATTACAATTTTAACTATGGAAAAGCTTTTGTCATCCCAGTACTGACTGACTATGGAGCTTCTAGGTAGTGTAAAGTGGTGGAATATTTGATGTAATTGTACTTAAAGTGTTTTAGTAATTCTCACAAAGTTGTTGAGGCTGAGAATTTAAGATTAAAAAAGGGATGGGATATTTATATGGATATCAAGAATACCCAGAATTGTTTTCATTAATGACAGTATTTTTTTTGGAAGGGATATTAAACCAGGTGCTTCAGCCAAGCCAATCTTTATTAGAAATCAGAATGACACCTCAATGGGGGAGATTATCCCACATTTGCAACTACATAGTTCTTACATCATCCTCTGAAGGAGCTGGTGTTGGCCACTGTTGGAGATGATACTGGGTCACTGGCCTGATCCAGTGTGGTAATTATGATGTTCGCTTTGTGGTCTTTTACTTTTTACCAAGAGCAGAAGTTTGTTTTCATGTGAATTTTGAATTTGCTTTCTGTATACCTTTTGCAGTGCGTTCTGCCAGCTCTTGAAATCCTAATTACAGTATAAAGATCAAATGAGTACTTAACTCTCACTGCAGAAGGTTCTCAAAAATACTCTGAAGATTTTGCAAGCAAATTTACAAAATATAGCTGGAAAGTGAGTGACATCTATAGTTAAGGTAGCCTAAATGTTTCTGTTCTAAACCCTCTGTTTTTAAACAAACAACTTGAAATTTTCTGGGCTTGGTTTCTGTCTGGGAGAAGGAGGGGGGGAAATGGAGTGGTTTGTTTAGGGGGGAAGCTATTTTTGCTTTCTGTAAAGTTGAGGAGAAACAGTCGACTGCTTTTGAGAATAAGAAGAATGGAAAAATACACTTGACCTATTACAAATTTTTTTTGCAAAAAACATGGGACTGAAAGTCGGCAAAGAAATGCAAAAGCAGTTACCTTTAGCATTCAGTGAAAATTGGGTGCTTTCTTGTCTTTGAAAATAATGCTTTTTTTTTTAAAGCACTTCTTACCAGTATTCTATAGGGCTGCAGTAGATGTCACCATATATGCAGTAACTGAACTACATATTGAATAGAGCCCTTGCCTCAATCCCTGTGAAGTTCAGAGCAGCTGCTGTGCAGATGTAGTTAAATTAGTTATGCGCTCAACTTTTCGTAAAGCTTTGGGATGCTCTGAATTGGCTTTGTTCCATTTGCACACATTTGAGAGAGCTATAGGCCTGATAAAAAAGTTTCTGATTGTGTCCCCAAAATGTCGTCTTAACCTGCCTGAGGGACTGCGAATAGGATCTGGAGCTAGCAAGTCCTAAATTCTTGGCCCGTCTTTTCACCTGGCTGGTCTTCATTCTCTGTGCTTCGTAACTCTCACTGTTGGGGTTAAGATTCTGTCATGGGTGTTTTTAGTAAAAGACAGGGACAGGTCGCAGGCAATAAAGAAATATTTGCGGAAGCCTGTGACCTGTCCCGGACTTTTACTAAAAGTGCCCTGGGGAAAGGGGGACAAACAGAACACCGTTGAGGCTTGCAGCTGCTCCAGCCCCACCACTGCTTCTGCAGAAAGTGCTGACTGTGGCTGCTGCAGCCTCGGGTCACTGACCCGACTGGGCCACTGTTCCGCTGGGCTGGCTGCCGGTCAGCTGTTCGGGTGCCATCTGGGGCTGGCTGCTAGTCCTGCGCTGCCCCAGAAGAAGTCACAGCGGTCCTGGAAAGTCACAGAATCTGTGACCTCCATAACCAAATCGTATCCTTACCAACTATCATTCCTTAGATGGGATTAGTGAGGCCCAGCGACTCACTTAGCCAGTGTTACGTAGGAAGATTGTAGCAATGCTGGGAACAGAACTCAGGATTCTTGTGTAATATAGAATCACCGAATCTTAGAAATGTAGAACTGGAAGGGACCTTGAGAAGTCACCTAATCCATTCCCACTGTTCTGTGGCTAGGCACTTATACCTAGGCCATCCCTGGCAGGGATGTTTTATCCACTAGACTACAGTGCCCTAGGAAAAAAAACACCTTAAATCTGTGTGCTTAGATATGCTGTCTGTAAAATGAAGCATCTAGTACTTTTCCTCTTTTATCAAGTGCTTGGAATTCTACAGATGAGAAAACCCTAGTGCCAAAGCATTAATTACTTCAATGACTTATCTTTTATACCACTTGGAAATGAAAAGCACTGCATAAGAGCTAAATGTGAGGCCCATTTTACAGATAGTGCAGTGGTGTGTTGTGCAGATACTGACATTTGTTGTATGAACTTTGGCAAGTGTTTTGATATTCCTGTTTGTCTTAAACCGTGATTAATATTTATCTACACACTTAACAGGGTGTGTTTGAGGATTAGGAGTGTTTGCACTATTAATTGAAAAGACGCGGCTTTTTTTCATAGGTGAAGAAGTGAAAATCTCTGTGTAGTTACGGTTGTTATAATGGAAAATGTAGGGAACTTTCTTTTGAGTAGCTCACTGCGTTCTTCAAAAATGTCATCTGTGGAGTTGAAGTTTTCCAGGCTTCTTGTTCTTTTATGTTGGGGGCCAGGCGATGGTGGAGAATTTCAGACAAAATGGTTAAACTGCTTTTGAAAAGAGAAATTTTCTTTCCTTTTTAAAAAAAAAAACCAAATCTTATGACCTTTTTGTGGTTGGGGACAGAACATGGAAATTGTCAGAGAAATAGCGCCTTCATTGAGTGGAAATGCCTCTGAATATTTCAGTAAAACTAGTTTTGACTTGACAGCTATGACTCTTTGAAAATAGCATTCTGTGTATGCAGTACAGTTGATAATTTTTGAAGTACTTCAGGTTTTGCTGTGCAAGTGCCCCTAACTTAGAGAAATATTGAACATGTATGTCTTGTGTTGTGGTCGTTGAGGATTGCTGGTCTTCACAGCAACTAGAGCCTTGTTCACTGTATACCTTAAGACCTTGTAAAATGTATGAATTAGGGAGTTTTGATATCAAGCCCTATAGTCCCAATTTTTTAAATTAACCAATTCCATGTAAAAATTAAACTTCATACATAGTGTTCCATGATCTTTTTAAAATTACTGATAGTGACATACTATCATGTAATTTAATGTGGGATACACATTCAGTGTGGGATACACACATACAACGTCTTGTAGTTCAGTGTATAGGTTCTGTTTTGCCAGTGAATTTTTTAAAATTTCTATCCTCTTTTAAAGAATCTTCAACACAGCAGTGACTCTTATCTAAAAAACCTGGAGAACTAACACACGATAATACTGCATTGTATCAGTTAAGGGTGCTCTGTACATAATACTTAACAACCTAAAAATCAGGAAACAAGATGTTAAGGCTCTCAATAATACACTCCTCGCCCTCCCCCCATTACACATACCTCCCCAGCAGTAGAACCATCATGCCCCACAGAGAGTGTAGCATAGCTTTAACTGCCCCACATAGGGGTATCAGCTTTCCAGCATTGTGTTCCCCAAATCTGAGTATGTGTAACTACAGAATTGTGCAGAAGGGTCCTGTTAAGTGCGAGAGGTGGAGGATAAGTCTGGACTGTTCATGATGGAGGTGGGTGAAATTTGTGGACGGCAGTGTTGGGAGGCTGGAGTCCCTACTGAGTGTTTAAAGTTCTGGTATGGTGAATGCATTACTGGGAAGGCGTGTGTCTGTAGATGGGAGCAGGAGGAGGAGAGAAGAGTACAGGGTATGTACTATTGGCATCCTTAACTTTTCATTTCCTTTAAGTTTTGTTAGCTATAGAGTAAGTGACACAAAATGCAATGTTTTTGAGTATTTGAGAAAGTATGGGATCATTAAAGACGATATCATTCATATGTGCACAGGGCTAGGTAAACATTGAACCCTTGCAACCCTAATGTTCTCAAGGTGTAGTGTTTTTTTTTACTGAATATGTACAAACCACTGTCTTATATCACTGGAATGCAGCTACCACTAGGGAAGCCCTATAAGAACTCTCTTCACTTGTGTCAAATAAAATGGGGCTGGAAATATTTACCACACCTCTACTTAACCAGAGGCTGCTATGAGAGGAGGGGACAGACAATCAGCAATTCTGAAAGGTATCATGCAGTGTACCATTGCAGTATACTGGGACACTGAATCAGTAATTAAGTGCCCCTGTCACTTCCTGCAACACCTTTGGTTTCCTTGGCAAAGGAGGTCTGTCCGCCACCTTTGTGTGGCTTATGAGATGACAAGATCACAGCTTGATGTGTTATGCCTGTAGCTTCTTCATATCTTTCATTGTAGAAACCCTGTGACAGATTGTCAAAACAAATGGAAAAGGCACTTGCCACCTTCCATACCTGGCTGATATGTGCCTCATTTCTCCCATTCCTTCTGTTTAAACAATGCAGTGCTGTTGTATACTGAGGAACAAGAAGGCTTCACTTCAGTCAACTCCCACCCTCACATCCCCATTTGTTTCATTGACTCTGGGCTCCTAACAAAGTTTCATGTTTGAGCTGATTGGTTTCTTTTGTTTTCCATGTAGTTCTGACCTATCCTGCAGTTTGAACTGAAATGTTAAATATATTTTAGCCAGGAGAGTGACTTCCTTTTTGGGGGGAAGGAGATGGAATTTGGATGTGAAGATGTGGAAACCTGTGTAGGCAACCTATGTGCATAGTTCCTAACTCTAGAAGAGCTACTCTTCAAAGACCAGGATTACCTGACGGACACCTATGTATGGTGTTGACTGGAATTAACTTTGAGCTGCAGACACAATTTATTAAGCGCAGTGACCATGTCTACAGTAGGGAAATGTAGCAAAAAATGTCCCATTTGTTGGGGCATCAGCTTGGTTCCACTGATGTTAGTAGAATTGGCAGCATTTATTAAAATCCATTAAGGCTGGTATGCTAAGGATGGTTAGGAAACACTGTGCCTAAAATGCTAGCAGCTGCCTGTCTGCCCAAGGATTTCTAACATTGCTAATACTGGTGGAGCTGAAATAGTGTTAGCAACAAGAGGAAACATTTGCAAAACTTCCTTGGTGAAGAAGACATGACCGATGTGTATTGTAACCTGGCTCATAAATGCACACTGCACTTCTGCACAGCAAAAAAGAAAAATAAACCTCATTCATGGCTGAGAGTCCCAGAACCTGAGTCCATGACTGGGGTCGTGATGCGGGACTAAAAGTAGCAGTGTGGACATTCAGGCTTGGACGGCAGCCCAGTCTCTGAGATCCGATCCCCCTTGCTGGATCTCAGAACCCAGGCCTCAGCCTATGCCCTACTTTTAGCCCTGCAGTATGAGCTGGAGTCAGTTGATCTGGGCTTTGAGACTTGCTGCTAGCGGTGTGTTGGTTGGTGGGGGTGTTTTGTTTTTTTTTTGGTTGCTGTGTAGATGTACCCAGGTGGCTTCTGGAGCAGTTAAACTACATCAGTGGTTGCTGGGAGATAGTGTAAGCATATTGTTGATGCAATAATTGTACAATATATTAAAAGGGATAGTTTCAACTCAAAATCGAGTAACTTCAAAATGAATTGAAAGTAACTGTAGATACTATACCTACCCCTGACGGACTCTCTTGCCAAGTCCAAGTTTTGTGGCATTTTTACATCTTCAGGTGTCTGTCTCTTTGTGTGGGGAAATGCAAATAGGAAACTAGTCTAAACTGCTACTCTTTGTCTTGTATGGTTAAAGTGTTGTCAAATGTACAATTTTAAAGATTTTTTAAAAAAAAATCAGTTTGAAAAATCCTACCGGCTATTGCAAACAACACCTAATATTACTGTGAGTAGAAGATTAGACGAAAACATGCAGAAAATAATTAAAACACAATTAAAATAAAATAGAACAAGCTCTTCTCAATTATCAAACTGTACACATACCTAAATTAGTAAATGTATAGCTTTATTGCCCTCTCCTTAGTTCTTTCTTTTGTCATGCTTTCCCCACTGTTTACTATCTGTTTTGTTGCATCTAAAATTACATATGGGCAGATTCCTATGCTTGTGAGAAGTCTTACTGAAGTAAACAAGGCTCCACAAGAAGTTATAGGATTGGGGCCTTGAATTGTAAGCTCTTCTTGACAGGGATCCAATATTCCTACTGTAGCGCAAAGCACCTAGCACACATCTTAACACTACAATAACAACCAAGTTTTCAATCACATGATTATTGTGCTGGGCTTCTTGTTCCATCCAAACCTTCCCATCCCACTGCCACCAATACATCACCATGCACAGCTGAAGATGGAGGTTGGTTAAATCAATGGCTGTGTTCTCCAAGATGTGCCACAAAAGGGAAACATAGTGTTTGCAGGGTGGAATCTGATGAGACGACTCGGGCAAATGGCTTGAAGAAATGAGAGTAGGCAGTAAAGAGACACTTGCCGGGGAAGCGATTTTGTTACTTCACACATATCATAGTATACATATTGATCAATACTCTTCTTGTTTGCATTATGTCACGAGTAACTGGGATGACTGCATTTCAGTCAGGGAGCAAGGGGTCTATGGGAATCCTAGCCACCACATCTGCTCTGTGTGGATTGTAGGGATGAGGAAAGGTTGGTCCTCTGATGGATACCTGTACACAGGAAAAGCAGCAGGCAAAGGGTGAGGAACATGAAAGAAGAATTAGAAGAAAGGCAAAAGGTATGTTTTTACTTTGGAGTTTGCCTGGGTAATGCAAGCCTGCCTGCAAGTGTCCTCACTGTGGAGCCATACTTGAGTCATACTCATCTAGCTGTGTCCACAATGGTGCTGCAGTAACCCAGGCTAGGCACTAATATTTATGGGGGTATGTCCCATGGTTCTTAGAACAGCACTGAGTCAAGCTGTTCAAGGAATTGTTTCACAGTGTCTTGTGAGAGAGCTTATTCCAAGCCCCGGTGCAGCAGTGTTCTTAGCCTTACTTAGGAAGTACTTAGCCAACTGAAGTACTTCTGGTTCTGGACACTACTTGCCTCAGTTCCAGCTGGTGCCAAGACATGGATCCAGCTTGTGGGGAAGACCTGTTCTTGCTTTAGGCACTGTTAATGGAGCAGGATGTACATGGAGGTCATGATATAGGATGGAGAGCATTTTGGTAGTGACTTGTGACCCTCAGGAGGCAGTTGTGGGTCTAGGTGAAGAGATCAGGAAGACTGGATGCTGACATGATGGTAGAGACAGCTGATGTGGGTTGCAGAAGCTGTGGGTTTTCCCCATGTGGACTGGCATTTCTTTGCAAGACCACAAGCATAGAGAGGGGGGGACTACATTACCATGCAGACCTGGGATGCAGACTCTAGAATTTCCTCATGAAGAGAGCTAAGTTCATTGAGCAGTGTGAAAAGCTAGCCTGGGCCCTCTAGTGCCAGGACAATCAGATGAGGGAGGCCCAACCAGTTTATCTGGAAGCTGTCTACCACAGACTGCTACATATCTGTGGTTTACTAGTTTGATGTTGGTAAATTGATTGGTGCTGTTCTAGTTTGAGAGCAATTATTGCTGCATTTACCCCTGGATGATATACATTGCTAACATCCCTGAAATATCTAATTTTGTGAGAGTCAGGTTCCTGAACTTCACTGGGGCCCATCCATATAGTGGACATGCCTATTGTCTTCCCACCACAAGAGACAAATGAATATGGGAGTTTTATTAAAAAAGCAGACTTCAACAAACTCAGAGAACAGGTAGGTAAGGTCCTATAGAAAAGAAATCTAAGGTAAAAAAGATTTTAGGAGAGGTGGCAGTTTCTCAAAGATTGTATTTAAGGCACAATAGCAAACTATCCTGACATGAAGGAAAGAGGGGAAGAATAGTAAGAGGCCAATATGGCTGAATCAGGAGCTCTTTAATGATCTGAAAATCAAAAAGGAATCCTACAAAAAATGGAAACATGAACAAATTGCTAAGGAGGAATACAAAACAGTAGCATAGGCATGTAGAGAGAAAATAAAACGGTAATAAAAAGCCATAAAATATGTTCTATAAATACATTAGGAGCAAGCGAAAGACTAAGGAATGTGTAAGTCAGGGGTTCTCAAACTTTCTTTGCTGGGTCCCCCTTTGAAACTGTTTCAGGCTGTGACAACCCCCACCTTCTCCCCAAAGGTGACAACCCCCTCATGCCATGCCATCCTCACTCGCTTGCACCGGGACCAACAGCTCACAACTCCTCCCTTATAATAACCTCATGACCCTGAGGGGTCATGACCCCCATTTTGAGAACCCTTGGTGTAGGTCCACTATCTGGTGAGGAAGGAGAGCTAATAATGGACAACACCAAGAAGGCTGTGGTGTTTAATGTCTATTTTGCTTCAGTCTTCACTAAAAAAGTGCACTGTAAATGAATGCTTAATACAATTAATATTAACAACAAAGGGGAAGGAATACAAGCTAGAACAGGGAAATAACAGGCTAAAGAATGTTTAGAAAAGTTGGATGTATTCAAGTCAGCAGAGCTGACAAAATTCATCTTAGTGTACTTAAGGAACTAGCTGAAGCAATCTTGGGACCATTAGTGATTATTTTCAAGTAGGGTGGATTGATTTAAATCAAGGCGATTTAATCATTGATTTAAATCACCAAGAGAAAATCATTGATTTACATCAAGTTTCCCACTGATATTTCTTCACATTTCTTAAACAATGGTGCAAATCTGATCACTAAAACATTTTAATTTACAACTCAGTACAGTATTTTACAACATCTAGGAGGGTATACTTTGTATTTTTTTAAATAACTTTATTTTTATTAATTTAGGAAATAGTACATAATACTCATAGAATATTAGAGTTGGAAGGGACCTCAGGAGGTCATCTAGTCCAACCCCCTGCTCAAAGCATGACTAACTTCAGCTAAATAATCCCAGCCAACGCTTTGTCAAGCCACATCTTAAAAACCTCTACAGATGGAGATTCCACCATTTCCCTAGGTAACCCATTCTAGTGCTTCACCATCCTCCTAGTGAAAATATTTTTCTTAATATCCAACCTAGACCTCCCCCACTGCAACTTGAGGCCATTGCTACTTGTTCTGTCCTCTACTACCATTGAGAACACCCTAACTCCATCCTCCTTTCAGGTGGTTAAAGGCTGCTATCAAATCCTCCCTCATTCTTCTCTTCTGCAGACTAAACAAGCCTAGTTCCCTCAGCCTCTCCTCATAAGTCTTGTGCTCCAGCCCCCTAATCATTTTTATTGCCCTCCGGTGGACTGTCTCCAACTTCTCCACATCTTTTTTGTAGTGGGGGGCCCAAAACTGGACACAGTACTCCAAATGCGGCCTCACCAATGCTGAATAGAGGGGAATAATCACCTCCCTCGATTTGCTGGCAATGCTCTTACTAATGCAGCCCAATATGCCATTAGCCTTCTTGGCAACCAGGGCACGCTGCTGACTAATATCCAGCTTCTTATCCACTGTAACCCCCAGGTCCTTTTCTGCAGAACTGCTGCCTAGCTCGTCTGTCCCCAGTCTGTAGCAGTGCATGGGATACTTCCATCTTAAGTGCAGGACTCTGCACTTGTCCTTGTTGAACCCCATCAGATTTCTTTTGGCCCAATCCTCCAATTTGTCGAGGTCGCTCTATGTCCTATCCCTACCTTCTAGAGTATCCACCACTCCCCTCCGCTTAGTGTCATCTGCAAACTTTCTGAGGGTGCAATCACCCCATCCTCCAGATCATTAATGATCGTTACCTGTTACGCTGCAGGTGCAGCAGCAGTACATTAGGAATGGTAAGAACTAAATCGCAAACACAATAGCACTTATATTTTATTAAACTAAATCTTAAATGTTACCTAAATGTTTCATATTTGCAATTGCAGCAGTCTTCTGAGTTGCTGGCCGACGACTGTCCTTAACCTCTCTCCCCTTTTTTTTTTAATTTTCAAATTTTATGACAGACAAGTCATCACAACACTAAATGCACACTGTCCTTAAAACTTCTACAACTAGCTGTCATCTCCCCCACTCCCACTGTTATTTTTATTCATAGGCCGAAAAAGAAATACGAGTTTTCCTGCTTTTTCAACTCCCAGTCGATTTCTTAGCTTTGAGTGAATAATACCAAACAATGAAAATATTCTCTCTGTGCCTGCAGAGGAAGCTACTGCTGTGCAAAGTTGGCTTAACAACTGAAGGAACTCTGTTTCAAGGTGCCTGGCTAATGATTTCCACCAATTCAGGGGAGTGACTTTGTTCAGAACATCATCAGTAAACATGTACTGCTTAAATGGTTCGCTCCAGCCCTGAAATTTATTATGACTGGCATAAGTGAGGAATGATTTTGAGATGCCCATGCCATGGCAGCAGCATCTTCTTCAGAAGTTAGGCATCTACCTTTATATATGGGGCAAGAATGTTCACAAGAAAATGAGGTGGAGTTAGTGCTTGTTCCATTCGCTTCTTTATTGCCTTTATTCGCTTTCTTTATTTAACTTTCTGGTGAGGTATTTCTTTCTTCAAGGTCTCTTGAAGTGCCTTCCAAATTTCGACAGCATCAGCACCTCAGCAACAATTCTTCTGAAGTTTGTTTAAGGCTATGAATATAGGCTTCAGTATGCTGAACTTATCCTCTACATTCCTCTTTAATCCAATGTTAGATACTTTGAATGAGATACTTCCATCTATTTTATCATGGTTTTCTTCACAAAGTTTTATGAGAATAGGCCAGTTCTTAATAAATTGTTCAAAACAATCAACCACAGAATTCCATCCAACATCTTGAGGGAGAATTAGTTTGGATCCTCCTGCTCTCTTCACTGAAGCAAAATGGTTGTTACGAAAGTATTTTGCAACTTCAACAACATTTTCTTTTATTCCTGGGGAAGACGTACTTAAGTCTTTGGCTAAAAGATGCATTAAATTGGCGCTGCAGCCATACGTTAAGGAGCATTCTTCTGTTTCTTCTTCTAAGTATCTTCTCGTCTCTGCCACGTTTACAGCATTGTCTATGACAAAACTGCTCATGTGACAGTTGAATTTTATTACAGCTTTCACTGCCACTTCTTTTAAATATTCTGTTGTGTGGGCATTTCCTGATGTATCTATTGTTTTTAAAGGATATGCAACGCCAACTTCTGTTGTCACAGAGGACACATATTACGGGATCATTGTGTACATTGCTCCATCCATCAAGGCTTAAACTGGCAAATTTCCCCTCAGTATTTCTTGCACATGTTCAAGTTCCTTCTCTCTAGCAAAATTCCATCAATGTCTGCTCTACTAGATGGAGTGTAGCCTGGTCATAAGGACTCAACAATGTCAATGAAGTGTTTATTATTAACAATGCGAAAAAGAGAATTTGTGGCATAAATGAACCAAGCAATCTTTTAGTCTATGATGTCTTGTTGTTGGTATTTGCTGGCCCTTACTACAAACCCATCCATAGTGGTGGTTTTACTGGATGATTGAAATCTTTTGCTTGCTATTGATACTTTGTTGTATGAAATATGTTTGCTTAGTTGCAGCACCACTGCTAAAAGTACTAACGCATGTTATTCTTATTATCCACGTTATTCTTCAGACACATCCACATCATTTTCTCCCAATAAGCAGCTTTCACTATGATGTTTCTTCTTGAACTAGGCCCTGCATCATCTCCTTGCATTGCTTACACTTGACATGTTTTCTTTTTTTACCCAGCGAAGACATTTCTTCAAAATATTCCCAGGTAGGGTCTCTCTTACTCCCATGACAGTTTTTCTGTGGTAAAAATGTGTGTGGGGGGGAAATATAGGAAGCTGTGTGTGTGCTGAATAATATCTTTTCTTTTTCTTTCCAGTCCACTCCGCTATTCCTTTTTACGCTGCCTCCGTCCTTTGTCTCTCCAGTGTCTTAACTAACTCCTCTGCCTTGCTTGGCTTAGCTCCACCACCACATAAGCAGAGAGCAACTATTCTATCCAGCCTGTGTCTGTCTTTGCACGTGTGACTTTAGTTTGCTGAGGAAAACAGAAACTGAAAGCCCAGAACTTTGAAAAAGCAAGAACTGGTAGTTATGCTGGACAGACTAGAGCCATTAATTCATTTTTATGAGACTGTAAGTGTAGGTTTAGCATGTTTGTGATGAGATTTAATTGTAACTGTTACTTTTTAAACAAGAGAGAAATTTATTTTATGGATGCTTTTTAAAAAAAAACCAAACATCCAATTTAAATTTAAAAAATTGATTTTTTTAAAGAAAAAAATTATAAAATATATTATATTAATATATAAATATTATAAAATATATATATTAATATTATATATAAATATATAAAATTATAAAATATATTATATTAATATATAATATAATATAATATAATATAATATAAAATATATTATATTAATATAATTATATTATATAAAATTATAATTATAAAATTTTGTTGATGGTACCAGGCTAGGAAGGATTGCTAGCATTTTGGAGGACAGGATCAGAATTCAAAATGACTGGTTAAATTAGAGAATTGGTCTGAAATCAACAAGATAAAATTCAGTAAAGGTAAGTGCAAAGTACATCACTGAGGAAAAATCAAATGCACAAATACAAAACGGGGAATAACTGGGTAAGTAGTAGTACAGCAGAAAAGCATCTGGGGGGTTATGGTAGATCACAAATTGAATATGAGCTACAAAGTGATGTAGCTACAAAAAGGGCCAATATCATTCTGGGGTGTATTAACAGGTGTGTCATATGTGAGACACGGGAGGTAATTGTTCCACTTTATTTGTTACTGGTGAGGTCTCAACTGGAGTACTGTGGCCGGTTTTGGGCACCACAGTTTGAGATGTGGAGAGAATGGAGAGCGACAAAAACCATGAATGTTTAGAAAATCTGACCTGTGAGGAAAAGTTAAAAATATTAGGTATGTTTAGTCTTAAGAAAAAGAACACTGAGGGCGGGCGTAAGTTTTTAAGTACGTTAAGAGCTTGCTATAAAGAGGACAGTGATCAGTTGTTCTCCCTGTCCACTGAAGGGAGGACGAAAAGTAATTGGCTTAATGTGCTACAAGGGAGATTCAGATTAGGTATTCAGGAAAAACTTGCTATCTATAAGGATTGTTAAACACTGGAATTAGCTTCTAAGTGGGGTTCTGGAATGTCTGTCGTGGGAACTTTTTAAGAACAGGTTAGACAAATACCTGTCAGGGATGGTCTAAGTATACTTGATCTCATCTCTGTGCAAAGGAGATGGACTAGATGACTCCTCGAGTTTCCTTCCAGCTCGACATTTCCATGATTTAATGGCAACCAGAAAGAATACTGCTTTATTGCTATGTATGCCTTAGTCAACCATCAGAGGACATTCCAGATCACCAATATAGGAGACTCCAGCTGAGTTGTGACACCAAGGTGCTCAGGAGATCTGGGGTAATCTGTTCGGAATAGTAGTGATGACATTGACAGGATGCCTGTGTCCACTGTTATTTTAGGAGACTCAGCCTATTCTCTGCTGCCCTGGCTCATGAAGTCATACTCTGATTTTAGCACGCATGGAAGAAGTTTTAATTAAACACTGAGCAGTTCCAGGATGGTGGTAGAATGTGCATTTGGCTGACTGAAGATGGTGCTGTTTGAAAACCTGTTGGGATGCCAGTGTGCCCGATTCCCTTTGTACTGTTGGAGACTGCAGGACACTGCACTACATATGTGAAGATAAGGGGGAGAGCTTTTTTAAGAGTGGGTTCAAGATTTATTTATTGCTTCTATGGGCAACCAGAAGATGCACCTCTGATCACTGGGGCTGGGTCCAGGAGAACAGGGGAAGTAAGGGATACCCTGTGTGCCCACTTCCTCATATTGCATGGGGAATTGTGATGCTGTGCAGTGTTCCATATGCATCAGTTTATTTTCTGTTGCTTTTGTGTGATTTTTTTAAGCAATTTTGAGACTTTATTAAAAGCTTTGGATAACATTTCCTGCCTTGTCCTTGTTTTCCCAAGCTCTCACATTGATGCAGTGTATTTAAAAACAATTTACTAAAAATTAATACAGGTTGCCCAGCTGCCATTATGTAAAGAGTGCAGAACTTAATAATAAGTGAAAAGTGCAGTGTGTGATGAAAACCAGCAGAGAATGCCAATCAGTGCAATCTCACATGTAGCATGTCGCTAGCGTACCTGTTCTCCTTTCATCATGGTTGCATGAGGGTAGAGTGAACAGAGTATGTCTGCCCATGCTCACTTCTACTGCCTACTCTACACCAGAATTTTTCATTGGCTGCCTTGGCTCTGGGACATGTAGGACTGAGGGGAGTCCACTGGTGGTGATGGAGGCATTGGCACTAGGGTTTGCAGCCTGCTGACCGTCAGTGTAAGCAGCTGCTCAAACAGCTTTTGCTGTCATCCATTCTGCTCCTTCATCACCCTATTATGCTCGAAGTACTCCGCCAGCAGTCTGTCCTCCCTTTCTCCTTGCCCCTCACTACACACTCCCTCTTTCCCCCCAGCTGCTGCATCTGAAATCCAAGGTGCTGGACTCACCTGTGTCCAGAGTCATGATGCATTTCCTGCAGCAGGCTGTCCCCAATCCTTTTTTTTTTTTTCCCCACTGCTGGTTCAGGGTCCTTGCTCCAGTGGTCCTAAGTGGCTGCCTCAGTCTGGCAGAATCAAAGAGAATGAAAAAAACTCACTTTTTTTTGTCAATAAAAAGAATGAAAATTTTCTCCCCTTGAATGTGCTGCGCCCCAGCAAGGCTGCAAGCTGGTACTTGGTGTGTCTTCATTTCTTCTTGTCAAATTTGTATTTTCAAAGCTGGAGGAAGGAGAATAGTTAATCAGTGATAACCACAGATCTTCCTGCTGGTGTATCTATTTAATTATATATGTCTGAAAGTGCGTGGCCATCCATCACCATTAAAGGTTTATAAGTACACTTGCATTGTTCTAAGATTGGTGAGGAAGTAAACCAGATTTGGATGGAAATAATTCTGGGCTGGACTGTAGTAACATGGTTAGCTAATTCATAGATGGGTCGCATGTAGTCAATCCCCTCCTCCTGTGGATTACATTCCCTACACTACATTTTTCTAGACTCCTGTAAAGTAAAGGCTTGAATGTCTCAAGCAGTTGAGCTCTGGCCATTTTCTTTGAGGGGTTTTCCCATATCCCCTATATCAGTGTTCATGTGAAAAGGTAAACTTGGGCTTGTGGTATAGCTGCTTAGGGCTAGATTAGATAGAGAGGTGTCACTGCACTGGCTCTGGCTTCGCCTAGTGGGGATTATAATTGGTTATGTTGAAGGGGTGTTGGTGTTGCTATGGCTAGTTTTTGCTGAACGAAATAGTTTGGCAGTAGCTTTCTTGTCAGCTGCTGTTTGTGTGACTTACTTAAGCTGGGTCTACACTGACGGCGGCAAATTCCCCGCTGTCAGATCGATTGCTCTGGATCAACTGAGCAGTCTGCGTAGACCCACTCAGTCGGTCCAGCAAGCGATGCAGGAAAACCACCCCCGTAAGTGGCGTAGCGCTGCGTCGAAGGGAACAGCGCAGTGTGGAAGGCACGCGGAGGAGACGAGCAAAGTTGGCGGGCGATACGCAAGTGATTTATGTCACTTGCGTATCTCCTGTCGACTGCTGCCGAATCCCAAAGGAAAGTGTAGACCGGGCCTGCGATAAGGACAATCTACCGTGTTGATGGTTTCATTGTTTGATTGGGTGGAGGATGTAACTCCATTATTATGTGGGACTGGCTGACTAGAATGGTGGCTGCTTCTTCAAGCAGTGCCCCTGTGCTGCTGATTGGAGGACTTTGGTAGCAGTCCGTCCTGCCCATGCATGCTCTGCTGTCCTCACTTGCCATGAGGCTAGCCAGCATGTATGGGCGTTCCTTCACAGCCGTCCTTTGCTAGAGACAGAGCTCAGAGCTGTCTGTTCACCGATTGTTAATGTCATTTAGTTTTGCAAATTTTAGCTTCCCTTCAAGTCTTTTCCTTTGTTGCTTTGCTTTCTGTTGGCGGTGTGGGGAAAAAAGAAAAAGAAAAGGAAGGAAAGGATTTGCCTCCCACCAACCAAGTGTATGCCTGGCTCTCCAGGCTTCAAAAAGTGCCTCAGTTGCATGGACTCTATCCCAGTGACTGATGGACACATGCAGTGCGTTTGCTCTCTGGGAGAAAAACACACTCCACAAAGGTGTGGTTGGTGCCAGCAACTAAAATCCAGGTCCAGGAAAGACAGAGATTTAAGGCTCAAACTCCTGCTCATGGAGTCGGCCCTTCAACCTCCGGAGTCTTAGCGAGAATTCTCATGGCAGTCTTCTACTTCGAAGGTGGGTGATCCTAAAGAGACTCACTTAAGACCAGGAAGAAAAGGTCTGTGAGTCCCTGAATCGAGCCTTGCTCGAGCTGGAAATGATCTCCTGCTCCATCGGTACCGACAGCACCGAAGCCTTCTAATGTGGGTACCCAGGGCACGCATGGTACCAAGCTGACAGAGCAAGTCGGTCTGCTAAAAAACCTGATGGGCATGGGCAAAGAAGTACTACTACCACGGGGGAGTGAAAGGCAAAGAAGATCCACCTCAAGGAAGGGTGCATCAGCATGGACATCAGCACCAGCACTGACCCAGGTTCGTGTGGCACTGAGCCATACATCCAGGTCCACATCTCAGATTCTATTGGTGCAAGTGTCTTGGTACCAACACTATCCACACCACTGGATTTCTGGTGCACGACGGATCTCTGTGCCTGATGCACTGGACTTGCCTCTATTCAGAACTGTGGCCCCTGCACAGAATTCTCCAACAGCGTTGCAATCGTGGACATCTCCCTGCTGTACACCGCCTTTTCTCATGATCAGAATTGCAAAGTGAGTGAGAGGATTTGGGTTCCCACCGCTCTTCTCATCCACCACATGGGACCCAATCTCACTGTGGGTACCACATATATTGTCCACCCAACCCTCAGCTTCCATGGTTTGGCCAACCATGGTACCAGCCACCAGCCCCCTTCCTCAATGGCTGTACTGGGACCCTTGGCAGGCTTAGAGGCAGGAAGTCTCCCAGCCCTCTAGTATGGCATACCTCCAGGCAAGGAGGCATCCTCCTTCAGCTGCAGCTTTGGAACCCCCTGAACAGCTGTGAAAGGAAGTTGGTGCAGAGGCAGAGATGGAAGTGACTGAGCCTCACCACAAATTGGGGGACATTTTACACTCTTCCACCTCTGCCAAAGTGGCCCTCTTGGTTAATGAGGCACTTCTGGACCGCCCCAATGTCATATGGTAGACCCCTGCATCCGTCCTTTCAACAAGCAAGCAGGTGGACAAAAAGCATTATGTGCTGATAAAGGACACGGAATTTCTATTTTCCAGCCCACCTCCCAATTCCATCCATTGTGGATGTGGCTAATTCTAGGGACCACCAGCACCAGTTTCACTCCACCCTGTATGACCAAGATGGTGAATGCCTGGATCTGTTTGGCAGGAAGGTATATTCATCAGCCACTCTCCAGTTCCATGTAGCAAATGACCAGGCCTTGCTGGCAAAATATGACTACCTTTATTGAACAGCTTTTGGACTCCCATAAAAACCAATACAAGATCATAATCAACGAGGGCCAGTTGGTAGCTAAAATGTCTCTTCAGTCTGCATTAGATATAGCTGACACAGCAGTTTGTTCATTTTCCATGGCCATTGTTAGGAGACGGACTTCATGGCTTCATTCATCTGGCTTTCCTAAAGGGGTCCAAACCATGGTGGAGAACCTTCCTTTTGAGGGTTTGAAGTTATTTGCCGAGAAGACGGAAACATCTCTGCACATGTTGAAGGACTTGCAGGCAACTCTTTGATCCCTAGGGATATACATGCCAGCCTACAAAAGAAAATACAGCCCTCAGCTACAGTTTAAGCGCTGGTCATCGCAAAGCAGGATGCATGTCCCAGTATTCATCACAAAGAGCTTATGAGCCGCAGAGGAAGAAACCGAGATACCCTAAGTGAAAGCAATAGGGACCCCAAATGACTGCATTTCAGCCCTCTACCTCAAAGTGTCAGTTTTGACAGGATGGTTGAGGCACTGGTAGAACACTCTCCTTGCAACCTCATGCTAGAAGACCTTGCCCGTCCTTTTGGAGAGTGCCTTCCATGTTCTGCAGCCCCTAGGAACAGATGATAATCTCCACTATCCACTTTGGGAGGTTATCATCTGTTCCTATCTAGAATGGATATGCCATCAATTTTTCTTCCTCCCCTCTCCCAAACACCTTTCCCCGTACTTTTTCAGGGACCGTTCTCATGAATCTATTAGGCTGAGAGTCTACTATACCATCTCCTCAGCCTAGGATCTATAGAACCTGTGCCCATACATCTCAGAGGTAAAGGCCTCTGCTTTCGCTACTTCCTGATACCACAGGAAAAGCGAAGTTGGAGATTGATACTGGACCTCAGAGCGCTCAACAGATGTATCAAAGTGCAGAAATTCAAGATAATCCCCTTTATCAATGATCATTCCAGCATTAGAGGAAGGAGATTGGTTCTCGCCCTCGACCTTCAGGATGAATACTTCCCCTTTTCCATCATACTGAGTCACAGATGTTACCTCAGATTCACATTGGGCTGGGGCCAGGACCAGTACTCCCTTTCAGCCTCTCATCGGCCCCCAGGGTTTTCTCCAAGGTCCTTTTCATAGTGGCATCCCACTCAGACTCAAGACATCATGATTTATCCTTACCTGGACGACTGCCTTCTCAGGGCACAGTCCTTCACAAAGGCCCAACGAGTCACTCAGGCCACATGGGACCTGTTTCTAAAACAGGGCCTACAGCTCAACGAACAAAAATCGACCTTAACACTAGTACAGAGGCTAGAATTCACAGGAGCTGATCTCTACTGCACTCAAAGGCACTCCTACAACATCATATTTTTTAGTCTCTCCTCATTGAAAGAGACAGTACAATTCATCCCTCAAATTTTGGCCAGATTGCCTCCAGCTCCTGGGGCACATGGCTGTGGGCACACTGGTTATTGCTCATGCCAGCTTGCACATGAGATGCTTCCAAGCGTGGTTCAGTTTGGTTTACAGGCTGAACAGACACAACATAAACGAACTTCTGTCGATGCACACCAGGGTCAAGCAATCCTTGGACTGGTAGAAGGACCCAGCAAACATCCGTACGGGAATCCCTTTTGTTCAGTCTTCCCCATCTTTACTTTTGACCATTGATGCATCCCTTATAGGATGGGATGCACATCTCAATGGTTGAACAATACAGGGCAAATGGTCCCCAACAGAGACATGCTTTCACATCAATCTGCTCAAGTTCAGAGTGTTCAGAAACACGTATGCTCACTTCCTCCCACTGATCAAAGACATGCACAGAAGGGTCATGACCGACAACATGGCCTACATATATTACATAAACCAACAGGGAGGTGCCAGGTCCCTTTCCCTGTGCGTAGCGGCACTAAAACTATGGAACTGGGGCATCTCCTACAACATCCTAATATAAGCAGCCTACCTAACGGGACAACATGATGGCTGATAGTCTCAGCTGCAAATTCCCACGAGACTACAAATGGGAGATAGATAGTGATACTACACAAGGTGTTCTGGCAATGAGGGACACCAATAATAGAATTGGTTGCTACTTACCAGAACAAGAAATGTCCTTAGTACTGCTGCAGACCAGGGATTGGATGACACTCCATGGGAGATGCTCTCCTCCTTCCTTGGGACAAGGACTTTCTTTACACCATTCCCTCTATTACTGAAGGTCCTGTTGAAAATAAGAGAGAAAGCAAACTTCATGCTGGTTGCTCCCACCTGGCTCAGACAGTCACAGCTGGCATTCTGTGCATCGATGACTCTCCCAATCATTCCTTAATTCCTGTCACAGAATGAGATGCGCTCTCCATCCCAGTTTGCAGATTCTGTGGCTCAAAGCATGACTCCTTCATGGTCTCAGCACACAGAGACGTCTTGCTCTGAGGAGGTACAGGAGGTGCTGTTACACAGTAGAAAGGGAACTACTTGTTGTACCTACCTTCAGAAATGGAAGAGGTTCCAGATCTGGTGCCAGTCCCAGGGTGTCCATCCCTGTTGCAGCCCCCCCTACCTTTTGTCCTAGACTACCTGTTGGCTTTAAAGATGTCAGGACTCTCCATTAGTTCATAGAAGGTTAATTCAGGAGCCGTTCCAACCTTCCACCAGCAGTTAGAAGTATACTCAATCTTCTCCCACCCATCTACAAAGATGTTTCTGAAAGGCATAGCAGACCTCTTCCCACAACCCAGGCTCTCCACTTCCCAATGGTATCTCAACCTAGTGTTCAAAGTACTGACTAGAAGGCCATTTGAACCCACTGCCATTTGTTCAGTAACTCACCTTTCCATGAAGACAGCGATCCTCATCACCATCACCTCTGCCAAAAGGATAGGGGAGATAATGGCTTTGATGGTGCGTCTCCCTTTTATTGTTCTTCCCAGACAAGGTCACATTTAGATCACATACACAGTTCATTCTCCACGTAATGTCTGCATTTTACATGAATCCGTTTATTCAGCTTCCAGTTTTTTATCCCAAACCCTCATGAGGATAATAGAGAAGCCATCCTCCACATGCTCAACGTGAGAAGAGTCTTGGCCTTCTATTTGGACAGGACCAGGGCTTTCAGGAAATCTGATACATTTCGTCTCCGTTGTAGATAGGTCAAAAGGTACAGCGATCTCAGAGACTCTCTAAGTGGGTCTCCAGCTGTATTAAACTCTCTTACAAATTGTGTATGTTAGCTCCGCCATCTTCAATACGCACGCATTCTGCGAGGTCAGTCTCCTTGTCCGCCACCTTCTCCAAGGGTATCCCTATATTAGAAATCTGCAGAGCAACTACCTGGGCATCTGCACATACCTTTGCAGAACACTATGCCATCCTTGGGGATTTGGCTGCAGGTGCCAAATTCGGTGCCTCAGTACGATCATCTGTATCAGATTCGTGTCTGAAGTCCTGGCTTCCAGTGGTGGGTACTGCTCGGGAGTCACTTAGAGTGGAGCACCCACAGGGACACTTCTTGAAGAAGCACAAGTTACCTTGTGCAATGAAGTGAGGCTGTGTGGCCTCCCTCCAAGCCAGAGGGCAAGGAGCCACCCTCCCTACCCAAGTGGACAAAGGTAGACCAACCTCACCCCTCCCACCAGAAGTGGATGAGCGGGACAGGAAGTGGAAAAGGCAGGGCCTGTGGGGGGGCTGGGACAGTGAGGGAGGCGGACGTATCTGGTTCACTTGAGGCTGCTGCCTTCACCGACGCACCCAGAGACACTCTGCTTGCTGTGGAGTCTGTCTGCCAGGGAACCGCTGGGACTACTCCTGGCCATCTACCCCAGGGGAACTGAGGACGCCCCACAGACGCAGGTACAACCCCAGGCAGAGGATAGGAAGTAGCCTGGGGCAGCCGACTGCAATTAGGCTATGTTGGGGCCTGTGCCTCCCATCAGTGCCTTTCAGTTGGGATCCCCTTCTGACCCAGTAGTAGAGCACTCCCCCACTGTTAGGGCCCTGGGCTGGGATACAGTAGAGTCAGGTGGGTCCGCTTCCCCCTCCCCTCCTGGGGTGGCAACTACCCCCTGCCTACGCCTTAGACTGCAGAGGTGCTCAAACCCCTGCCATGGGCTTTAGACCACTTGCCTGCCCTGCCCTGTCCGAGGGCCAGGAGCTATAGATGGCTAGACTGTGTACTTGCCCTGCCCTGAGGGCTAGAGGCTCTGGACTGCGTAGCTGCTCTGCCCTGCCTGAGGGCCAGAGCTCCCCTCACGACCTATTGGCTAATTCCCTCTTTCAGGAGACAGTGACTTAGTGAGGCAGTGTGGCCTCCCTCCGGCCCAGAGGGGAAGGGATACCCAATGCCTGACTATATGCAGTAACAATAGTTCTTTGAGATGCATGTCCCTATGGATGCTCCATGACCCACCCTCCTCCCCTTTACTTTGGAGTTCTAGTATTGACTCTGCAGTAAAGAAGGAACTGAGGAAGGGAATGCCCACATACACTGGCTAGCCTCGTGACAGGCATGGGCAGGATAGACTGCTACCAAAGTTTTCTGATGAGCAGCGTGGGGGCGCAGACACACCTATGGTGGAGCACGTTTAGGGGGACACCTCTAGAAGAATGATCGTTACTGCACAGAATGAGTAACTTGGTCATCATTGGTCTAGGTATTGTTATGCTGTTTAGGTGAAGTTGGAATGGGTGATACTTTGAGGAGGTTGGAGGGAAGGGACTACAGAAGTACAAATTTTCATCACTCTTAATCAATTTAACCTCAAAGCACAACCTGTGTTCTCTCTTTCACAGATGGGTTAACTGAGTTGTTTAGGATCAGACAGGAAGTCTGGTAGAGCTGGGCATAAAGCATGACTGGGAATCAAGAGACTTGGTTTTTAACCATAATGCAATATTTACTGTGTAAATAGTATGAGGCCCATTGTGTTGTCAGACTGAACTTTACTAGTAGAGTGGTGTATCTTGGGGGTCACAATGGGTAGAAGAAATAGGTCTGTAACAGGAGTTTTGTATTTTTTATGCCTTGACACAGAATTTACCATGGAGTTCAACACTTGCTGTGGAATTGTGCTCCAGAATCTTATATTTTCATTTTATAACAGTAAAACTTTCTGGACCTTGTGGTTGAAGAGGATTCTTATGTGTGAACTGAACATTACATCAGTTAATGTTTTCTTCAGTACTGATAGCAGGAAGAGTGGGACTGATTAGTTGTCCAGCAATGACCTCTTTGGCTATATGAGGAATAACTGGCAGCATCTGATGCTCAAAAATACTACCAAAATGGAAAGACTTTCCAATGGATAAACGGGTGGTGTCTTGCAGTGGAATGGTGGCTAGTGGAATAGTAGATGAAGCTGCTTTACTGTCCCCTTTTCTGAAATTGGCCTGATATTGTCCCTGACTGATCAAAGAGAGTATGCAGCTTTACCTGACTTGCATTTTCATTCGCATGTGGGCCATCACATCACTATCTGGCCTTAAAGGCAGAATTGTGAAAAGCAGAGGTTGATACATGTAGCGGGGCTCATGGAGTGAGGGTAGGTGGAGAAGGAAGATAGGTGGATGCCTGTGTGGGCACTGTGCCAGCTCTCGGGAGTACAGATGGGCTCACAGAAATCCATCTAGCTGAACTGGGGGTGTGCCAAAGCAGGTCTGAGCTGTCCCTTGCTGTGTTTGTTTACAGCAAACTTACTTGGACAGTTAAATCTCATTGTGGCTTTCTCCCTGTAAAAGCTTTCTTAGCACTAACAAATCTTGTTGAATTGAGCTGGGGTTCTCTTGTCAGCTGGTCGTCTTTCTGTGGTGTGGAATGACACTTTGAAGGGTGGGGTCTAAGGGCTTGGATATGCTGTAAGTTCCTTCTGATGGAGCTCTTCCCTCCTCCTCTTTTTCAGGTGATCTTTCCTTGTGTGAGAAGGGCTCCTGAACTCATCACCTCTACGATGAGCACTGCAATGTCGTGACACCCAGGGTCTTGGTGAGTTGCCTACAGGGAAAGGTGCTCAGTCCTATAAAATAGGCTCCATCTACATAGGTGTCTCAGACACTTTGCTGAAAGCTTTTAGAACATGGCTTGACCACCCACAGTGGCACTGGTCTCTGACACTAGAACAAGAATTGTTCTGTTAGTAGATGGGTAGTTCTGCAAGGCAGAGAGATTCCAATGATGTGGACTGGATCCACTTTCCCTGAAACCTAAGGAAAGGAAGAGTATAGAATCATAGACATGTAGGACTAATATGTTGAACTTAGATTAGTGAAGAGGCGTTTTAGCTTATTGGGCGCTGGACTCCCACAAATAAAAATCATGATGCTTTCCATTTTGAGTCTTGAGTATTGTACAGTTCCAGTACACAGAAGGGAGAAGCAAAGAGGGAGATATAAGAGTTGACAGTTATTTTTCCATTAACTAGTAAAGTGCAAACTTAGAAAAATTAAAGCTTCCTTTAATATTTACCCTTCCATTCATATCTATCCTTATAATTCATTCCTGCAAAGCTTGTCAATATTAATCCATTGAACGATAGCATGTGTCTTATGTATTCTATACAAAGACATCATTAAAGAACAATATCCAGGTTGACAAGTGAAGCACTCAAAAATTAGGAAATGTTGCATTTTTGGTTGTCTGCAAAATCTTAATTCTGTTGCCTTTTGAGTCTATCCTGTGCATTGAATGATGTAACGGTCCTGTGGAAAAGACAGTATGTGCTTATATAATGTCTCATAAGGCAAACACATAAAGGGGTAAAATTAAGGCATTATTCATGCGTGAAAAGCATACAATGGAAACAACTATATAAATAACAAGAAATCCACCAGACCGACATCTGTCCTTGTTTTTGCGGCAAATTTTGCTCACTATTATGCCATTGTTCTTGCCTTCCCTGCCATGATGTGCGTTTGGTCTAACTTCAGTTTTAAGAGAGGGGCCATAAGTAATTTTCAAAAGTGCGTAAGTCCCACTGACTTTCACTATGACAGGCTCCTAAGTCTTTTTTGAAAATGGAACTGAGGCACTTTTGAAAATTTGAAGTTCTATTTTCAAGAGGGACATAGGCACTTAAGACACATTGAGAGTCAGTGGAATTTAGGTGGGCCTATAAAGCACAATGCACACCTATGGCATGATAGAAATTAACAGTCAGATTAGAACACTACATTGTTCTCAAAACCAATGCGATCCTCTGCTTGTGTCTCTAAAGATGCATGTGGTCCCTGTGGAGTCTGTGGGTCTAACTGGAACACATCTTGCTTTAACAAGGATCAGGCAGAACAAATGAAGCTCTTAATGGAGGAATGTTCTTTGCATTAGTGGATTGAAGCAGGGCTCTGAGGGCAAGAACATAGAGCAAACTTACTGGTATCACCAGGATCCCTCCCTGTGTCTCTAAGCAGCTGTGGAAGTGGTGGAGGGGAGAATATCTGGAGTTGCAGAGATCCACAAAATAATTACATTGTCATGTCCTGACACTGTGGATTGATGTTGCATGAAAATGTGCTGGTATAAGATCATGATACAAGTTGCTGAGGAGCTGGATGGTCTTACTAGCCATTCTGTCACTGGTAGCAATGTGATCGTATGGTGGCAGATATCTCTTAATCCTCAGATGATAATGCATCAATAAACCAATCTGTGTCCTTTGAATACCCTTAAAACACTAGTTCCTTCCTTCTGAACAAGCCTGGCCCTGCCAACCTGATTAGATTTATTTGTTTCAGTTGATTCATATAGCAAGAAACTGCTTCGGAGCAGAGAAGGAATACAGGGAATATTTACATTTGAATAATATTTAACTAGCAATATTTAATACATTAATAATCTTGTTTATATTCTAAATTATGTGGATTTACATCTGAGTAAGTGAGATGAACAGAAAATCTTCTGTTGAAATATAAACAAGACCAAAATTTGTTCTAAAATTGTTTAGCCGAAAGGACATAAGAAACATAAATGTCCAATATTTTCTTCCTGCAATAACAGAAAAAAGTGTTATGTTGTTCTGTACAGCCAGAATGCATTTCACCTCTCTTCTGAAACAAACTGAAAAGTGCTCATATTAATTTAAAAAAAAAAAAGTTTAAATAGCTTGTATGATGTTGCTGAGCAAATTTGGATGGGCAACTCTCTAATGATCTATCAGCCTTTCCGTTAGAAACCATAATTGACCACAAGTTCTCCTTTGTGGGCTTAGAGTGATCAAGTCTCATGCTTCATGGCATAAACTGGTGGCTTACAGGTGGTCAGGAAGGCATTTGCTTTCTCTCTTCCTCCCTCCTGTTCACCTTCCACCACACATCGTTGCACAAATGGGTAATCATCTTGAGGTGTCGGAGGGAGGAGGAGGAGCGGGAGGGGCAGGGAGTGTTTATAGTCCAGAATTTCCACTATGAATGGCCATTACTTGATGTCTCAGGGGAATATCTGGACCAGTGGCCTGGTCTAGTCCTGCGTTCCTAGTGATTTGGTGCGGGGTATGCTTAAGTAAGCCACCCTGCACGTTCACAGATACTCCATTACTTGGATCAGAGAGTCTGAGGGCGAAGAGCTTCCCTACGTCTTTCTTCCCTGCTCTTTTGAATCCACTGTAACTTCTTTTGGGTGAAGGGAGACTGATGTCATCACTTGTGAGTTTAATGCCTGCCCCGAGCTTTCTCCTACCAGTACATTCCAACGATCTTCCAGCCAGCTGAAAACTCCAGTCCCTCAACCTGTTAGTAAAGGGGAATGGACTGCCATCCACTGGTCTGTTCATTCTGTTAATTCCAGGGTTTGGACTGTACCTTACCTCTGTTCTGTTCTTCCTTTGGGGGCGGCGCGGCACAGTGTGCCCTGGAGATGCGAGACTTCCCCTCAGCAGCAGGAGGCACACATTCAGAGAATGCTGGAGCTGCAGGAGGGAAGGGCCCAGTGCAACAGCAGAGAGAGACCAAGAGAAAAAAGACAAGCAGACGGACAGCGGTGAGAGAAGCGTGTGGCAGAAAGTGCTTCAAAGCTGCCAGCGGCAGCGGGCCCCTCAGAGGAACTTGACAAGAGCCCATCTGTGTGTATGTGTGTGTGTGAGCTCAGGATTTCTGTCAATGCATTCCAGTAACCCCAAAGTGAGGAATTCCCCATCAGGAAACACACAGAGGTGAGAAACTTCAGTGAACTGCTCAGGGGCTGGAGGGGGAGGTGTCCCTGCTGTGCTGCAGTGTTATCCAAGGCCTGGGTGCAAAATACCAATTGTCCCTTCCTCCATTCTAAATCATGCCTAGAGAACCTGATCCTGTAAGCAGCTGAGCACCTCATGTAGGATGTTGAGTATCCTCAGTTTCCACTCAGTTGAATGGGAGTCAAGGAAGTCCCGTACTTCACAAAATCGGATTCCAGATGTCCTAGAGTGCCTCACAGTCCACCTCATCTCTGTGGTTAAATAGGTTGTGATGTAGTGGACATCCTGCTTCTTCCCATTCTGTTCGCCTTCTAATCTTCAATCTCCACAATGGGGGAATCACACAGCAGACAATCTTTGTGCTCGCCCTCCCACACAAAGTTCTCCCTGTGCTGCTGGCAGAAGCAGCATGGAACTGATTATCATTGCACAATCCTTGTCCATTTCATTCATCTGACTGTGCCAGACCTCATCCTGCACTGGCTTGGAAGAGGAGACACTTTGAAGGAAAGGTGATGCACTGGATGTATGGTGTGCTTGATGCTTGCGCTCCTGGGGTCAGCAAGAACAGACAGTAACTTGGAAGGAGTGCTTCTGAGTCAGCTGTCTGGCCAACCGAAGAAACAGCATGATAGTGAGGCTTGCTATCATGTCACTGCTTTCTGAGGTGGGGAGGTGGGAGGGAACTGAGCAGATCCCTGCAGAAGAAAAGAAGGGGATGACTGTGGCTAAAATAAAGGGGTTGGGAGGAAGGAAGGCTGTAATTGCATGAAATCTGAGGAGACAAAATAGGTTTAGGATGTAGTTTATGTAATGGGACAGGGGGTGGGAAAAGACTGTTTTTGAGTTTCTTTTGATAAAGTCTAATGCAGTCTCCTCCACCCCGTTTTGCAGGAGTGTGAGTGGAGACAATAGCCTCCTCTTTCCCCATTCGAAGGCAGGTTGTAGCTGGTTTAATTGTTTTCATGGTCAGAGGTTTGTATTTTCCTGGCGTGTTTCCCTGGTCTGTGATGAGTGCTGCAATAATGCTGGGTTTTCCTTACGCGCTCTTGGACTGGCTTGTGGTGGGTTTCTGTGCTCTGTGATCACAGCTGTACTGTGTCATTTGGGTCTGGATGGGTAGTGTGGTGAACTTTATGGTGCCCTGTTTGTTTACTTTGAGCTGGTCTCGGTGTGAGACGCTTTTCTGTGTACATAGAAACTGTTGTCTTTATTGAGAGAAGCCCCAGAGGTGCCACCTCATGTGACTGAACAGTTCCCGGGATCTGACAGGCCTGCTGCTTGTTCTTGTGCCTCCTTGAGCACTGTGATCCCGTATTGGATAATAACCCTTTCAAGGCATGTGCGAAAGAGCAACTGGATGATGCTAAGCATGCAGGCGTTTCTTATTCATCAGCAAGTGCCTTGCTCTGTGAAGGCAGCAGCAGTGGCTGCTGCTGCTTTTCTCTAGTCTATTCCTACAGGAGTGACTCGACAGTCTTAATCTCTATTTTTACTTCTCTCTCTTTCAGTAGCCCCAAATCAAAGCAGGAGGTGATGGTCCGTCCCCCTACAGTGATGTCCCCGTCTGGCAACCCCCAGCTGGATTCCAAATTTTCCAACCCGGGTAAACAGGGGGGCTCGACTAGCCAGTCTCAGCCCTCTCCCTGCGACACCAAGAGTGGAGGTCACCCCCCCAAAGTGCTCTCTGGCCCAGGTGGGAGCATGGGGTTGAAGAATGGGGCTGGAAATGGTGCCAAGGGGAAGGGAAAAAGAGAGAGGAGCATTTCAGCAGATTCCTTTGAACAGAGAGATGCTGGGACTCCCAGTGATGATCCTGACATCAAAGGTACGTCTGCCAGAGGAGGGTTGTATGTGTGTAAGTGCCAGGTATTGGTGTGAGATGATCATTTGGCTTGTGGATGTTCGCAGAAGCATCTGTCTGCCTGAGGTGGTGACTGTGTGCCAGTTGAAGGAGTCTAAAAGCCCTGTAGAGAGGGGAGGATTTTCCCAGCTGGTAATGGTAAATGTCTCTCTCTGTGTTCAGTTGGAATACAGCCCTGATCAGGATGGGAAAATTGTTCCATAATGACACTGAAACTCCCCAAGGGGTTTTGGGAAAATAAATAATAGCTGTCAGTCTCCTTCAACTCCACTCTGTCCTTTGTCCTTCCAGAATTGGCACGTCAAAGCCACATGTAAGCCAGTTCTGGGAATACATATGGGTAAGGTGGATTGGGTGGTATTGTACCACCTACACTTCTGACTGATGGGAACACAGGACTGGGAGTCAAGACTCCTGGATTCTGTTATGGGCTGTGCCATTGATTCATTGTGTGGACTTGGACTTGTCACTGCCACTCCCCCCTTTACTTTCCTAACTTGTGGAATGAGATGAAGCGTAATAGCCCCTGCATCTCACCGGTGTGATATTTGATTAATTGCTCTGAGACCCCCACATGAAAGGTGGTGCAGAAGCAAAAAGAATTATTTCTGCTCTGTGATATTAAGTCTTCCAGGATTGGCATTTGTGCCCTCTACATGGCTTGGCAGAGTGGTGACAAGAGAGCGTTGGTTGTAAAGGACCTGGCTCTAGTGTGAGTTACTTTCCAATTGGTGTGACTCAGAAGCTGTGCGGGCAGTACAGCAGACTAGGGTTTAGGCAACATGCGTAAGGGGAGGAAAAAAGTCTCATGTAAAAACTCCATAAGAATTTAAATGTTTATCTGTGGACTCACGTGTGTTCTCTGACCTTGCCATTCGGGAATGCCAGGGAACGAGCTAGGACTGAGGCAGTGTGAGCTGCCTCCCAGCAGTGCCTGCGGAGGTGCTTGGGTGGAGGGAGGAATAACGGTGCAACAGGACAGCTCCCTTAGTACTGACTGGGGGAGGAGCATGAGTCTTCCTCGTAGGCCTTTTGGGTATCGTGATGCCAGGTGAGAGAAGCATCAAACTTCCTCACAGCTTCCGCACTGGTGAGACCTTTCCCACCCCACCCCCTTCTTCCTTTCCAGACTGCAACTCTGCCGACCACGTGACGTCCCAGGATTCTCAGCATGCCCCACACTCCGTGACGCCTTCAAATGCTTCAGCCCCAAGGTCTTCCACACCCTCCCATGGCCTGACTGTCACTGCGGAGCCAGCTAGTGGACAAAAGACTCCCTCCAAAGTGGTTTATGTCTTTTCTACTGAGATGGCCAATAAGTACGTGAACGGCTGAATGTCCTTTGTGTCCTTACCCTGCATTTGTGTGTGCCTCATGACATGAAATTCAAAAGCATCTTCCTTCCTTCCTTCCAGTCCTTCGTGGGGTGGGAAGCCATTTACACATCCTGGGGGAGAGTTACTGACACCTGCCCATGGATGGGGATTTTCAGTTTCTCCCACATAGCCTTGTTTTTGACAAATGGTGGCAGATAGCCCGTTGTTTCATGAGCTTACGCAGTGATTGGTTTGGGGGTGGCTTAAATGGTGACATGAATCCCCAAATACTGATTAGTAAGATTCTGTAGATGTGAGGGTTTATCTTCTCCTTTGATTTCTGTTCTCTGAGATCTCTGGGGTCAAAAGACAGGTGACCCAGATTTTCATGTTTCTTTTCTCTTTGCCCCTAGTAGTTGGGGAAGAGGAAGTTTTAAGAAAGATAATTATCCAACTGCAGCCTCACCTATGTCTGTCTGTCTTTACAGGGCTGCAGAAGCTGTGCTGAAGGGACAGGCAGAAACCATTGTGTCCTTTCATATCCAGAACATCTCAAACAGCAAGGCAGAGCGAAACACTGTACCCCTGGTAGGGAGGCTCTACTTGGTAGAAGGGGAAGATGAAGTGGTGTGTGCATGTGTGTGTGTACATGCATGCACTTGTGGGGGAGGGTGACTGTTGATGCTCTGAAAAGCATGTTCTAGGCTGGAGAGAGCATTGTGCAGACTGGGTTCTGGCAATCTGTGAATGAAAGGTTTTAGAGTATCCAGAGTAGTTTTTCAGCTTTATAATTTTTGGGCAGTGTTGCCTTGTGTCTGGAGTCATGCTGGTGATAGAGGAGAGGGGTGTTTAAACATCACCGTTTGGTCCTGTGGGTGACATTTGAGCAAAATGAGCATTTCATTTTTTGTCCAAGATTCTAGTTTACGAACTGTGTGTGCAAGGCATCAGTTCCTGCAGGAAGTGTTCGTAGTGGGTGTATGTGACAATGGTGGGGATGAGACAGCGTATCTTGATCTTTTTACTTTGTCCCTTCACTCCATTCACATAGAGGTAAAGAGAGCAAATTAAAAAGTACTGCTTTGTCTTTCAGAATACCCAGGTCACTGCACTTCGGAATGAGAGCAAGCCTCTGCCTCAACCTCAGCCGCAGCCCTCTGCTAACCAGGACCAGAACCCTCCCCAGAATGCCAAAATGCAGGCAACTCCATCCATTTCGGCACCAGCATCCAAATCCACTGGCCCCCCATGTCCCATGGATCAGGACAGTCCTGGAGTAGAAAGTAAAGTGATGTCTGTTGGCAGCCCTGCCAACTCCACCCCGTTGCAGACCGAGGGATTTGGGCAGAGTTCAACCCCCAATAATCGAGCAGTCAGCCCAGTCTCCCAGGGGAGCAATAGCTCCACTGCAGACCCCAAAGGTCCCACCCAGCAGGTATCTGGTGGCGACCCATCCAGTTTAGGCGAGAACCCAGATGGACTGTCCCAGGAGCAGCTGGAACATCGAGAGCGCTCGTTGCAAACTCTGCGAGATATACAGCGTATGCTTTTCCCTGATGAGAAGGAATTCAGTGGAGGGCAAAGTGGGGGGCCTCAGCAGAACTCTGGGGTTCTGGATGGTCCCCAAAAGAAACCGGAAGGGCCAATTCAGGCCATGATGGCTCAGTCCCAAAGTTTAGGCAAAGGGCCAGGGCCTCGGACAGATGGAGGGGCTCCATTTGGCCCTCAAGGGCATAGAGACATGCCCTTCTCACCAGATGAAATGGTGCCGCCATCTATGAACTCCCAATCAGGACCCATGGGACCAGACCACCTGGACCACATGACTCCTGAGCAAGTGGCCTGGCTGAAGCTACAACAGGAGTTTTACGAGGAAAAGAGAAGGAAGCAAGAACAGGTTGTTGTGCAGCAATGTTCCCTGCAGGACATGATGGTCCACCAGCACGGGCCTCGAGGGGTGGTTCGAGGCCCCCCACCTCCCTACCAGATGACCCCTGGTGAGGGCTGGGGTCCTGGCGGTCCAGAATCCTTTGCTGATGGCATGAATGTGTCTCATTCTCTGCCCCCCAGAGGCATGGCCCCTCATCCTAATATGCCTGGGAGCCAGATGCGCCTGCCTGGATTTGCAGGAATGATGAACCCTGACATGGAGAGCCCCAGTGTCCCGAACCCCACATCCAGACCCGGGCTTTCAGGAGTCAGTTGGCCAGATGATGTGCCAAAAATTCCAGATGGCCGAAACTTCCCTCCAGGACAGGGAGTCTTCAGCGGCCCTGGCCGAGGGGAGCGGTTCCCAAATCCCCAGGGCCTGCCGGAAGAGATTTTTCAACAGCAGTTGGCAGAGAAGCAGCTGGGCCTGCCGCCTGGCTTGAGCATAGAAGGAATCAGGCCTGGCATAGAGATGAATCGGATGATTCCCTCCCAGAGACACATGGAGCCTGGGAGTAACCCTATCTTCTCTCGCATGCCTATTGAAGGGCCCCTGAGCCCCTCCAGGGGGGACTTCCCAAAAGGAATGCCACCTCAGATGGGCCCTGGTAGGGAGCTAGAGTTTGGGATGGGCCCTGGCAGCATGAAGGGGGACATCAGTCTGAATGTTAACATGGGCTCCAACCCACCCATGATAACTCAGAAGATGAGGGAGGCTGGAGTGGGGCCTGAGGAGATGATGAAGCTACGTCCTGGCGTCTCGGAGATGCTCTCCTCTCAGCAGAAAATGGTGTCCTTGCCATTTGGAGAACATCCCCAACAGGAATATGGCATTGGTCCCAGGCCTTTCCTTCCTATGTCTCAGGGCCCAGGAGGTGGTCTCCGTAATCTCAGAGAGCAGATCGGGCCTGACCAAAGGACTAACAACCGGCTCAGCCACATGCCGCCACTACCTCTCAACCCCACCAATAACCCTAATAACCTCAACACGGCTCCCCCTGTTCAGCGCAGCCTAGGACGCAAGCCCTTGGATATCTCTGCTGCAGCCAGTCAGGTGCATTCACCGGGCATAAATCCTCTGAAGTCTCCCACGATGCGGCAGGTCCAGTCTCCCATGCTGGGTTCACCCTCGGGGAACCTTAAGTCTCCTCAGACTCCATCTCAGCTGGCAGGAATGCTTGCAGGCCCAACTGCTGCAGCCGCTGCTGCTTCCATTAAGTCCCCCCCTGTTTTGGGATCTGCTGCTGCTTCGCCTGTCCACCTCAAGTCTCCTTCCCTCCCTGCACCTTCGCCTGGTTGGACTTCCTCTCCAAAGCCCCCACTGCAGAGTCCTGGGATTCCTCCGAACCACAAAGCATCTCTCACCATGTCTTCCCCAGCCATGCTGGGGAGTGTGGAATCAGGTCAGTGCTTCCTTTTCTATCCAAACATAAGTTCTTTGGTTCATGGATAGTCACTTGGTGTGTGTTCGGGGTGGGGAGTTGAAAGTGGAGAGACAACATGGAGCTTTTCCTGTCAGTTTGAAGTAGGTTGTGTCTAGGCTCAGAACTGAGCGAGTGAAACGTGAGGTGTGCTTCATAACAAACCGCCTCTTCTCATTTTATCTTGCCCCTGTGCACATGCTGAATACTGCCTTTGTCCCAAAGGTGGCAGTCAAGTGTATTTGGATTGGTCTGGAGGAATGTGGGTGTGAGGAGGGGGAAATCATTCTTTGCAGAAGAATTTAGAATTGTTGGCTACCCTGTCCTTAACTGAAATATCATAGCATTTGTTGCTGTTTAAATCATAAAGGTGCCTTGAAATAAAGAGGTTTGTTGTCGAGAGAGGAGAAACAAAAGAGGTACCTATAAATGTGTGCTGTTCGTAGGAGCTATTGTTGACAATCTGTTCAGGCACGGGTATAGTTTTATTCTGGGAGGAGCTTTGCTGATACCAATTCAGATTTTGACTGTTTCTTGGTTGGTTAGAGGTAGCAGGTAGATTCTCTGCAGCTGGTCCTTAGAGATTTATTGCAGGTCTGTGGAGGGCATCAGTATTGTTGTTTGTATTATCATAGCACCTAGGAGTCGTGGACCAGGGTCCATTGTGCTGGGTGCTGATTGTCCCTGCCCCAGAGACGTCACAATGTAAGAACATAGGCATGTTTCTGGATTCCCATGATCTCTTTGGCATTTCAGCAGCACCAGTCCCATCTCTCTTTCTCATAAATTCAAATCTTATACATGGCTGAGTGTGTTCCTCCTGCAAGCTTCCAAATATGTAAATCCCTGGTGTGCAGTGTTTCCATGCAGCAGAAGCAGCAGTGTGATGGAGCCAGCTCTCAAGAGCTTTTCAGCTTGTGAAACCTCCTCCTTATTGCAGGAGTTAGTGAGGAGACTAAGATGTGTGACTACATTGCCCTCTAGTGTAGCAGAAGGATAACTGTATTGAAAGAGACTAGCAGGCTTTTTTCCTGTTCTGAGGGAATGGACTTGCCCCTGGGATTCAGAAATATGTATTCTAGTGAGTTGTGAGTTTCTACGGCAGCGATTGTTCTCACTACAGATACTTAATGCAGACTTTATTCTGTGTCAGGAGCTGTCAGTTAACATCTTATTTTGAGTGGTATGCCTAGCGTGTGCCAAACTTGGGAGGAGGAGGAATCTGGATGCTTGTGTATAGAGTGGCTTTTGAGACTGAGTGTTGTCATTGAATCTGGGCTTGAATTGCTGCAATTAGACCCAGGTTCTCTAATTTGTGGCTACTTTTGTGCTTAGAGGAGTCGTTAATACCAGACTTTCCTGAGTGTTTTTTTTGGTGGTGACTTTTGCTTGGCTGACAATAGTATGTCTTAAATTTCTTCATGAAAGCAGTGACCCCTTCTTCCAAAATTTGTCCGGGCAGCTTGAAGCTTATTGGTAAGGAGACCTGGGGACTGGGAGCAGTATATAATTGTGTTTGCACCTTTGGAAGAGGGAGTGATGTTTTAAATTAATAGGAACAGATAACACTCCTTGAGACTCCAACTGTAATGAGCTTTTATATGTAAGATTTAAGCTTAAATCAAAACAAGAAACTTTCCTTAATCTTTTAATAGAGCTCACCGGAAATCAGCATGGATGCCTGTGCTGTGTGGCCCACTATGGCTGTATGTCCTCTGGTTTCTGTCTCTATGCTCACATGTGAGGCATATCCCAGAATCTGAATGGGAAAGGAATTAAAGGAATTGCAATGGACGTTTTGGGAAGTTTTTCCAACTAGCTGGCCATGCTTCTGGAGTTAGTATTGTCAGACATGCAAGTCTCTTCCTGTTTTTAAAAAGAAAAAAAAAAAGCCCCCAGGTATAGAAATCCATTGTCTGGCAGTACAATGTATATGTAGTTCAACTATACTTAACTGGTTGTCTCACTACTGCTATTTGGATGGACTCTTGGAACCAATGAAGGGGTTTTCTCAAAGAAAAGGACTATTTAAAAGGAAAAAATATAACTTTAAATCCTTCCCTCTTTTAGGTGGTCCACCACCTTCCACTGTCAGCCAGTCTGCTCCTGTGACTCTCCCTGGAAATCTTCCCTCTAGCAGTCCCTACACGATGCCTCCGGAGCCCACCCTCTCCCAAAATCCCCTCTCCATCATGATGTCCAGGATGTCCAAGTTTGCCATGCCCAGCTCTACGCCACTCTATCATGATGCTATCAAGACTGTGGCCAGCTCAGATGATGACTCCCCTCCAGCACGCTCTCCAAACTTGCCACCAATGAACAATCTACCAGGTAAGAAGGCTTCCCTCCCAGCCTTCTGTGCACAACTGCCTCTGTTGGGAAAGAAAAGGTTGGAATGCTTCTCAGAAACATGCACCCTCTTTTTATACAGAGGATGGAGCATAGTGACTGTCGGGTCTGTGCCAGAGTAAGAGGGAAGCTAATCTGTTCCTTAATTAGGAATTAAGGGAGAAGAGAAATAAAAACTCCTGTCCCCTTGGGCTTAGTGACCTGCTCTACAATGAGTGAAATGTGTTTCCACTGTAAGTCCCTGCCTCAAATTGTTTATTGTTCACAGGAACACAATAGAAATGTGTTTAAAACATAAAAAAAAAAACCCCAATGGAATAAGTAGACAAAAAAGAGGACTCTCAGGGCACAGGAGTGTTATGACAGACATCTGAAGACTTTTCCTGTTGCTTACTGTTTACAGTCTGCCTGGGAAAATGGTGATTGAAGCTGATCAAGTACCTGAAAAAAAAATGACTCGTTGAATAAATATCTTATGACACATTGCAGCATTCATTGACTGACTAATTTGACCAGCTCTAACAATGATGGGAGCTTTCTGACTTGCATGTGCAGTGAGTTTGGAAGAGCAGTGTTCAGTCCACTTTCCGTGAACAAATGTCCAAGGATAACTCCTCCATCCACGCACATCACTAATTTCCCCTCTTGTTGGCAATCTTGGCAAAATGATCTAGACACGAATTGGACCTAGATCAGGGGTAATCAATAGGCGGACTGTGGCTGAATCACCAGACACCTTTGAATCAACCCTGAAATCTTTTGATTTACTTATTGTTGTCTTTATTCTTGGGGATTTATTTTATTATTTTCTCTAAAGTCTGGACCTTGGCTATACCTTGTCCAAGAAATTTTGACCTTGACAAAAAAATAGACTGTCCCTGATCTAGATTGATCCTCTCCTCTTGTTTCAAGAGCCCTGTTCAGTCACATTTCAGCCACATTGGAGCAGTGCGAGGATAACGTAGGGCTGTTGAAGTCCATGCTGTGTAAATTTTGTGGTTAAATAGAGTAGTCCTAGCAAATGAAGTTTTGGCATCTTTCACTGGCACTAACTTTGTTTTTTAAATTGGAGCCAGGAACATTACATAGAGTTCTTGTAACTTCATTGATTGTTTCTCATCTAAATTTGATTCTTTTTCTTCCTTAGGAATGGGCATTAATTCCCAGAATCCTCGAATTTCAGGTCCAAACCCAGTGGGTCCAATGCCAACCCTTAGCCCAATGGGAATGACCCAGCCTCTTTCCCATACCAATCAGATGCCCTCTCCAAATGCTATGGGACCCAGTATACCTCCTCATGGGGTCCCTGTAGGACCTGGCCTGATGTCACACAATCCGATGATGGGGCATGGTTCTCAAGATCCTCCAATGGTACCTCAAGGACGCTTGGGCTTCCCACAGGGATTTCCTCCAGTACAGTCCCCGCCACAGCAGGTGCCATTTCCACACAATGGCCCCAGTGGAGGGCCAGGCAATTTCCCAGCTGGAATGGGCTTCCATGGAGAAGGACCTCTGGGGCGTCCCACCAACCTGCCCCAAAGTTCAACGGATCCAGCACTTTGCAAGACTGGAGGCCCTGGGGGTCCAGACTCCTTCACTGTTCTAGGAAACATCCCTTCAGTTTTCACTGATCCAGACCTGCAGGAGGTGATCCGCCCTGGGGCCACTGGAATACCAGAGTTTGACCTGTCCAGGATTATTCCATCAGAGAAGCCTAGCCAGACACTGCAGTATTTCCCTCGTGGGGAAGTTCCAGGCCGCAAGCAGCCACAGGGTCCTGGTCCTGGATTTTCTCATATACAGGGAATGATAGGAGAGCAGCCTCCAAGGATGGGACTCGCATTATCTGGCATGGGAGGCCCGGGGCCAGTGGGAACTGCTGATATCCCCCTCGGAACTGCTCCATCTATGCCAGGCCATAACCCAATGAGACCACCTGCCTTTCTGCAGCAAGGCATGATGGGACCTCACCATCGGATGATGTCACCAGCACAAACGGCAATGCCTGGCCAGCCCACGTTAATGAGTAACCCAGTAGCTACTGTGGGCATGATTCCAGGCAAGGACCGCGCTCCTGCTGGGCTATATAGCCATCCAGGACCTGTAGGCTCACCTGGTATGATGATGTCAATGCAGAGCATGATGGGACCCCAACAGAACATCATGATTCCGCCCCAGATGAGACCCCGAGGTATGGCTGCTGATGTTGGAATGGGAGGATTTAGCCAAGGCCCTGGAAATCCAGGGAACATGATGTTTTAAGCTGCTACCATAAGACTGGATGTTCTGATCCTTGTCGAGATGAGATTCCAAGTCCTGAGGGCTTTTGGGAAGCTTCAGGAGTACAGTTTGGCCATGCAATAGGTGAAAAGAGACCAGAGGAAGCTTTGGGAAATCTCGAATGTATGGAATTACCTGAAAACAAATTATTCATTTTAACAGGTTTTTTTTAAGATTTATTTTTTAAAAATTATTTTTGTGGACTTCGGTATCCCATGATGGCACCTGCTTTGAGAATCTGTAGCTGTATTTTGAGAATTGCCATTTGTCACAAGTTGCACCATTCTCTGTATGTTTACGTCCTTTGGACTGGCTTCTCCCAGGAGACTCGGTTATTTTTTGGGTTTTGTTTTTTTTTGTGTACTGTACTATATTGTAAAAGGGATTTTAGCAGAGACTTTAGTCTTTGGGGTGAGAGGAGAATGGGATTCTAGGCTGTTTACTTTAGGTGGAGAATCCATCTTCAGAACTTCGGACTATTTTCCTTCAACTCCAATGTATAGAAAACCAAACTACGACCTCAGAGCAGAGTATTAATGAAAAGCACAAAAAAGGAACTTAAGTTCAGTGAGGGGAATCTTTTAAAAGAAATAAGTTAAGGACATATTTTTCAAATTATGGAGTGCTGTCCAGCACCTTCTGTCTCTCCCTCCCACTCCTTGTTAAATAGGCTTCTCTTGCCGTCCCCTTCTGTCTCCTCCTTTGGCAGCTGCAATACAATGTATTATTTTGGGGAGTAAATCTAGGAGAGCCTCTCCTCATGTGGGGAGCTTTCCCACTTTCAGGAAGGGGCTGGACTTGGACACTGTTACATTCTACAGTAGTCTCTCTCTCACGGTTTCCTGTTCTCCTTTTCTTAGAAACCCCAAGTGATTTTATTAATGTGGGAGTGGAACAGACACTAAAAGTTATCCAGGATTTTTTTTTTGGTGGTTATTTTTTTCCTCCCAGCGTAAAACGTTCTGTGTAACCTCCATTAAATTTGGTACAAAACCACTTGCCAGGGCTGTGGTGTCAGAAAAATAAAATATATTGTTTCTTACAAAAATGAACTGTCTTTTTATTATTTTTTATTTTTATTTTTTTAAATCCAATCCTGTGGTGTCCTGTGTACTTCAGGTGACTGGCAATCTTGTTTCTTTCCTCATTAGGGTCATAATCATACCAGCTGCTAGATGGGACTAGCTTTTGTAGTTTATAAAAGTGACTATTGGCAGCTGTGTGCCTCTTTCAATTCACTTCCTCTGTACTCCTTTTCCCCCACCCCGCATTGGCCTGGACGGGACTTGATTGTTTCTTAGAGTTTGGCATCTTAAAGGGGCAGTCATGAGCTCAGGAGATGGTATCCACAACCTCTTTCAACATTTGAAGGCTGGAGAATAGATAAAAACTCCTGCTTCTGGATATCCTTCTGGGTTGGAGGTTCTTATTCTACTGCAAGGCAAGTGTCTCCTTTCTATTGCAACTGGGAGAAGGTATGATGTTGTTCAGTCTGGCCACTACCAAAGTATCTCTGCCCAAAGGGCAACACTCAAGGGTTCTTTGTCTCGCTGGGTTGCTGATGAGTGAGGTAGGGTCTCTGATTTAGGGTTAGAGGCTGAGGTAAAGGGGAAGAATGAAAATAAATGACATAGGTGATAGATAAATCTTCCGTGAGCAAGTTTTTTTTAATCTAGGCAACCTGAATAGTTGCCTTGATGCTGTTTCATTGATTCCCTGTCTAATCCTGTCTCTGCTTTTTCAAATCTTTTTGAGAATTTCAGCAACCAATTTTTATGTAACATGCATGGGGAGGACAGACTAGATACCAAAACATAATCCTTTATCCAGAGTAAAACTGCATTTTACTCTCAAATCCTCCCTCCTGATTTGTTTGAAAGTATGAGGTAGACTTTATTCATATAAGCTTGGTTGCTCTTTCTCTCTAGTAACATGAGGGGGAACATTCTGCTCTTCAAATTCTCACTTCAAATCTCTGGATAGCCTGATGGCAGAAAGGCCCAAAAGGTAACCACCAGATGGTGAACTTCTGAAACTTTAAAGGTAACATCCCTGATAGTGTTATGCTTGTAAAAGAAAAGATTAGCAGAATCTTACTCGGGGACAAGGCAATATGCCACGTTTATTATGAGAGAAACACAATTATGTTAATACTAGTACCTTACCCCCCCTCCCCATCCCAAAATGTTCTGCAGTTCATCTGGTATAGTTACCAGTTGAGATCGTAGCTTGAGTTGTTGCTGGTGTTCACAGCTCATGGTGGCTACCTGGCCAGGGAAGCGGAGCATGAGGGAGAGGGAGTCTCTGTCAGGCACACACCGAGGCTCTTTGATGCTATGCAGAACGTTACCCAAAGCTTTACAATCTCACCCATTCTTTTATAGGTTTTAATTTTGATGTCCGTCTGAGTCCTGCTGTGTCACACCGCCTCAGGGCTCCTGTGTGATCATTGATCACCAGTCAGTTGCAGACATGACTTTCATCTTGTCTTGATTGTTTTGGGGCTTTTTTCCTGGGGTGGATCCTTCTTGCCTTTTCAGGGATTTGTCTGCATTCTTTAGCCATTAAGGTGGTACTTGCATTTCATCAGGACAGGCTGGCGTCAGACTGATCCCATCACACACACAGCCTTCATTCACACATCTAAATGAAATTTCACAGTATACCCCTAAAAACACGTTTAATCGAGTACAAAATGGAGTACATTATTCAAGATGGAGTCTCATGGGACATTGGTTATGATGTAATAGGACAAGCTATTAAACAGAGTTAGTTACTTTAGTTATGACATTAAAGAACAGATACACAGTATTGACTAACAGATACTCTAAAGGCAATTTCTAATAGCTACCATAAAAGAATGAGCTACTTAAAAGATATACAGTTTCTACCCATGATGATAAAAGCACAAGTGATTTAAACAGTAGAGGGGCAGGAAGCAAGTGACTTGGCGACAACTTTGTCAGTGGTAACTAAAAGGAGCCACTTTCTAGAGCCTCTTTCTCAGAGAATGTATGAAAGCAGCAGCTCTACCAAGTATCTCCTAATATGTGCACGGCGTGATTCTATGAATGAATCAATTAGCGTGGCTTTAGTGTGTGTTATATAGACAGTAAAGACAATTCATGAATTCATTTTATTTATCTGTACTCCTATAATACACATATATGGTTAAGATATTTGAAATCTGTTTTAAAATAGTAGATTGTGGTATTGCAAAGAGTTAATCTGTAAAGTACACATGCAATTCTCAGTGGCAGGGTCTAAAAGACAGCATATTCCTGGGGTTGCAGACCATATGATGGGTTAGCTAGTCTACTCAAGAACCATGCAAGTGAGGATCTCGCATACAAATTATCCTACCAGCTAGCTTAGTATCGGTCTTCTGCTGATACCTACTAACTAATGATTCAGTGGAAGATGTACAATGTTCCTTATGCTCCTGGGGTCTAACGTATGTTGAATAAGAAGGTACTGGGATAGTTTACTGACTTGACTGGCATAGTGTCTAAGCCTCATTTGATATGAACTTAGGTATTCACATATCTTACTTTTCCTAATTATAAATGTGACTCATAGACAAATTATCTAGACCTCTTAAATCTAGTATCTTCTGATTAACTATCAAGGCACTGTAGGCCAAAGATTGCAAATATGCTGCATAAAAGATTTAATTTAGTCAATATGACCAGCACCAATAATTTAATCAAGTCTGCTTATTTTCTTCTGACAGCAGAAAAAAAGGCACATCTAATTTTCACCACACTTCATAATTTTGAATACATTAGTCATGTCTAATGACATGTAATCTTTGCACACGTCTTCACACACAAATATATGTAGTCCTCTGCAAAACTTATTCGCTGTTTGGTGTTTCTTGAAGGGATGTGAACAAAGTTGGATGCAAGAATTCATTTAGAGTACCATGGTCTGCTACATCAACTTAGTAGCCTCAACTCTTAAAATTAAAAAGATCTTATCTTACTTCTGCCACTGCCTGTTCCCTTTATTTTCTTCCCACTTTCAGTAGCAGATACTCCAGGTTCAAAGCCAGTCAATGTAGATAATTTCCAGTTATTTTTATAGCTGCCTCTTATATTGTAGGCATGACACTTCAATAACTTGTACTATATACTATATTTTAAACAGCTGGAATGTCTTTTTCAATCCTTAAAAGAAAACTCCACTACTATTTACTATGTTGGAGCCACTGACAAATCAATTCAATATCAACTTCTCTTCCACTAATGAAACTTCCACACCAAGTTCTAAGCCATTCTCCCTAACTCCTCAGCATGAAAACCAGTTCTTTACCATGACTGATCGTTGCTCACCAAGGTTTTAAATCACTAGAAATCTGTTTCCCCATAGTTATTTTCCTTAAGTTGGAGAGACTTCAAGTTTAAAAAACAAAACAAAAGCTTCTGATGTTGGATTGACGGAGATTGACTGGATGCCCTACATGAACTTGTATTGCATTAAGGCTTAGTTTTTCTTTGTAGAAACTGTTCAATTTATCACATTAGATACAGTTTACCTATTAGATACATTGCATTAACTATAAGTAGTGAGATTCCTCTATACTGACTCTTGCAGAGAGAAGTCCTGGTTCCCTATTTTGGAGTTGATGACTTGAAAAATATTTGATATTGAATATCAATATGATATTGGAAAAATCCATGTTCAGATAATTATCTGTTATTTCCTACTTTTATTTGCTTTCTAGCAGTTGCTGCTGTCATCCAGTCCTGAAGACTTACAGGTCTTAACTTCCTCCTTTGTTGTTTGTCTTGGTTTAAAACGACACTTATCTCCCATCAGAATTCCTTTTGAAACTTATTTGTACTGCAGTAGTGTCTAGAGGTCTGGATCAGTGCACTAGACAAAGATAGCTGTAGCTCTTGGACAAAGCCCCCAGCACACAGTGCCTTTGTGTTGCAGCGTGCTCCTGCTGCATCACTTCTGGCTGAGTGTTCAGCAGAAGAGTATTACTGCTAGCCATTGCCAATGAGCAAAAGACAGGCAGCTTTCTCAGGAGACTTTGACTTAATTCTTTCATCGTACCACAATCCTTCAGTGGTAATGTTGTGTTTATAATGGAGTTGTCATATGGAATTAGACACATAGTCCATTCAATCCAGTATCTTGGCTGGCAGTGGCCAGTGCCAGAAACCCCCTTCATAACATCATGGAATACCTTTTGAGAAGGGAAGTTTCTTTCTAATTGATCAGCAACAGGTTGATTTATGAGCTGAAGTAGGAGGTTTTTATACTCTTTCTAAAGTGGACATTATCCTATTTAGGTTAAATGGTTGTTTTCACTAGCTATATAAATACTGAATTCTTTAAAATCTGCCTGTGCTCTTGAGAGCATCTTGTGCCAGTGTGTTCCACAGAACTTGTTGCTGTTCAGTTTCACTAGATGGCATCTTGTTCTTCTGTGATGGGAGTAAACAACCTTACATTTTACCTTCTGTTTATCTTTAGTTATTGCATAGACTTCCTGTAATGTCCCCCCTTATGTCTCCTTTCCAAACAGTACACGTCACTTCAGTCTCCACATAAATAATGCATCTTTATGCCTGTAACCACTTCCAGTGCTCTTCTCTGAACACTTTCTGCTCTGTCATTCTTGAGCTAGTGTGCCTAGAGCTGAACATGGTCTTCCAGATGAGTGAGCACTATTGCCTTATATGATGAAGTAGGTTCAGGAGGCGTAAGGAATTTGATGGAAAATTACTAATGTTTTGTTGGCTTTCTTTGACTTCTACTGATTGCAGTTAATTTAGAACCTGGTGATATATACAAATATTCAAATTAGTCCACCCATTGTGGATTGTGTCAACATACAAGAGTGGTTAGCAGGAATAATTTAATGAAATCTCAGAGGAAAGCCCAGCCCACGTTTCTCAGAGAGGAATTACCATAGTGCCTCCAGTCATGTATCCAGCAATGAATTACAACAGCAGCGCTACAGGATTTAGTGTTTCTCTTTTAGGTGAGAAAGGATAATATTACGCAGTGAAACTGTAGAGGCCATTTAGGAATACTGCATGTAAATAACCAGATGTGGGCTAAGATAGAAGGGCCTAGCGCCATGGGAGCATTAATAGCTGTAAGTGACCAAGGGCCTGAGTTTTACATATGAACTAAACCATGGCAGCTCTGGTAATGCAGTGCTCCTTACTGCTCTCTGCTGGTAGCAGGGTCAGAGGGAAGAGTGGTGCCACTTGTGTATTCCTGAATTGCTCTCACTGAGTACAAGCTGCCATTGCCCTGCCCAGCTTGTGAAGTCTGCAATCGTAGGCCATAGTTCACTAGACTTCTGTTGAAACAAATTGAGAAGTCAAATTCACCTAGGAGTTTGCTGAGTGTATGTTCCCATATTTAATCTTGGCTTTGTGTAGCTGTATGCTCAAAGCAGGCAAATATCCAGATACAGCAAGATGGTAGAAATGGGGTTCAGCAACCTCTTTAATGCCTTGGAAATGGGAGAGGTCTGCATGGATAACAAGTATTCTAGTCCATTTAGAGCCTAAGTCCCAAGCAGCAGCTGTGCACTAAAGTGAGATGAGGAAGGGAAGATAGCTTTGCTCTGCACCGAGGCTTTTGTGGTGAGAATAAGAGAAGGAGGCAATGTCTATACTGCTTTCAATACAGAACACCCATGGTGGCACCCTGGGGAGTGTTGCAGAGCACAGATTATCTGACATACTCCAGCCTTTGCTGTTAGAAAGGAAAACATGGCATCTCCATAGCAGCAGCGCAGTCCAAAGCTCCTGTCCTTCTTAGCTGTCTTCAGTCTCCAAATGTCCTTGTATTCTGATGATAGTTCATACTGGCAGGTAACTATCCAAATGTGAGGTTCACCTATTCTTTATTATGCACACACACTGCTAATGCATGAGTTAGTAGTAGTACATACCACACCTGCAGAATCCTGCACCTGGCACAACTGGTCTAGTCGCCTTCATAGTGACTCATCAGATGGAGGGAAGAGAAAATTCAGACGCCAAAGGTTGTAGGTAGGAAACTGGGTTTTATTTAAATGCTACTTATGAATTAGTTTGTTGGTTCTCCTCCTTCTGGGAGCAAAGGACACTGTACTCCTCTGGACTTACAGCATAATGTGAAAGAGCATTTAGAAATTCCTCCAGTGGGCAGAGACCTGCTCTGCATCCTCTCACCACTTGTTCCTGCAGTGGGACAATAAATAAATTCTTGTATTGCCAAAAGCCATTTTGCATGCTCTCAAACAGGTGAAGTTCAGGTGGAAGTTAAAAAATTTTGCTGAAAGGTCCCACTGAATCAGGGGCAGGCCAGAAAGATAACTAAGCTCCCACCTACCCATCTTGTGCTCGAGTGTTTTATCATGTTCCCTCTGACAGTGCAATCAAAATCTGTCTCATTCCACAGCTTAGTGTTCTGCAAATTTATAGCAAGACCCACTATCTAGCACTTGCATTACAGAGCCTCCACTGAATCCTTACCTCTCCATGGTAAGACAGATGTACAAACCATTCTTTGGATTTCTGATGCTGATACAGTTCCACTGTCACATCTGCGGCATAGGGTGGCCACTTGTGATCAAAGGTACCCAGTGCCATCAACAGAGGGATGAGGGTAACGTCATGAGCAGCATAGAGAATGAGTTTTCTGGTTGGAGGGGGGAGAGGGAACAGTAAAATAAATATTTTGATTTATTTCTCTGTGGATATCTATCTACCAAGTGCATGCCTTTTGCTAATGGTAGATTAGCTTTTAAAACTCTGCTAACTGTTATACCCAGCTGTTCCTTTACTCATACACACAATTCTAGCTGAAATGACTCTTTACACATGCAGCCAGTCAGAACTCATGGTAGCTAGGGAGACAATTATATTGTCCTGTACCTGGCTTTTGTAGCAGGAGATGATGGATCCATTGCTTTCATTATATTCTCATGTAGTGCATGGAGAAGAGGACCAACACTCATCTGGAGAACCTCTCTAGAATAAATGAGATTGGAAATTAGCCTGAAAAAAAATTGCTTCAATAGATAACTTCTAATAAGACCTAGAGAACTCACTTTCTTCTTGTTTCCTGTTGCTGAAGTGACTTGAATACAGCTGTTTTCCTTATCTGCCACTGGATGTTACATAACTGCAAATTGGATGGCATGGGACCACATGATTGTGAGTAGGAGAGAGATCCACAAGACGGTCTCTCAAAAGATGGCTCACACAAAGGAAAAGTTTGAGAATCTTTGGTTTGAACTTTTTCACTTCCCCATTTTGTTTACACATACTCATTAGGGTTTGTGACTTGTACTGGGGTCATAACTGTACCCTTCATTTCTGTATGGCTTGAAAGCAAGGAGGAATCCTGAAACATTGGGCTTTAATGCAGAGTCAAAGTATGGAAAGGGGAAAGCAACCCCATCACCAGAGAAGAGCTGCTGGGCTGGGAGAAGCTTTTTTTAAAAGGGAAATATACTGTTTACTTTGGCAATAAGTTAGCATCGCTTTACAAAGGATTGTGAAACAGTTACTCAGCTGTGTGTATCAGCTGATTTTTTCCAAGTAGTTGTGTGTTGCAGCCTAGAGTGCACCCTTCCCACTTGTATCTGCCCCTCTCTTCACAGCCCTGCTGTGTGTGTTACAGGTGATGCACCACTGGGATAATTCCACCAGGCAGCAAGTTCAGATTCCAGATGTCTGGAATGACATTCCGCAAAAGGGCTACTTTGCTCATCTAGCCCCATCCTCTCATACTGGAACCTAGTGAAGTGCAGAACTGTCCTTCAGGTTGGGGGCTGGAGGTCTGAGGCATCACCTTGAATTGTGTTCCAGGCAGTAAAGGATTGAATCGATGGATCTACGTTCAATCATTTTCAGGAAGTTCTTCAGCACAGGGCAGCTGGGCAAATCATGTACCTGAAAGAATGTGATGTGTAACAACCAGCATGCGGCCACCCAAGAGCAGATGCCACATGCACTCATACCTAAACACAGGTGGCCGTGGGCTGAGTGTTTCAATTTACACCCTTCACAGGTCTGCACTTGCAGTAGGAAACTAACTTGTGATGCGTGTTGCAGTTTTTTGGGGTGGTTTAATGTAAGGACCTGGCTCTTATACCAGCTGTAAGGTTTATGCATATTTCTCCTTAAGCATCCACTCACAAAGACCTTAGGACCTGTGATGGAGATGCAGAGTAAATCTGACAGTCAGATCAGGTGCCTCCCTCTTTGAGAGAGGGAACTTTGGGCAGAGACAGATGTCCTGCAAGAAAAAATCCTGAACCAGCCCAACTCAAGAGGAAAGATAGGTCAAGGTCTATGTAAGTTAACAATAAAGGCAAACCTCAGGAAGGCAGTAAATTTGGATCATGTGTACTGTGATAGGAGGAGGATGGAAATGCCCCCTGCCTGTAGGCCCAGTCCTTGGCGTGTTGATTAGAGCTAGGTAAATAACAGTAGGAGAAAGCTTTGCAATATATGCATTTATAGGCCAATATTTGAATTATTTATTGAGCTTTGTAAAGCTGACTGAAGGAAGAAAAATATTTCTTGAATAACTTTTCTGGGACACCTGCCATTTAAATGAATTTTCTGTCACATAACCGAACGCCCCCAACTGTCGTCGGTGAGAGAAGAGGGTGCTCTGAACCTTGCCGAATCATGTTTCATATTAAGATAATCTTCCTCATGCTGTTTGTTTCTAAAGGGCTGGATCCAGCCAAATGGGCTGTACAGGCAGGTGCCTGTGGAATTCCATTGACTTTGGGGGGAAGGGGGCAGCACAGTGTGGATTAACTTTCAGGATCGGGGCCTGAAATAGGACCATCCAAGGCTGTTTCTATGACATGGCTGCAATTATGTCCAGCCTTACCTGCTCAGCAAAGAGGTTGTCGAGTAGAAGAAAAAAATCCACAGATTTCTCACTTTCAATCCCCATCTCCTCTCGAATCATCTTCAGATCATCAGAGATGCCTGGCTGCAACAAGACACTTTCCATTTTACCCCTGTCAAGAAAAAGGAGGTTTTTTAGATCCCCAGGCACCTTGGCAAGAGCAACAAGAGAGCTGCAAGGGAACCTCCCTGCTCGTTGGGTGGGGCTGTCTTCCAGGAGAAAGATCAGGAAGAGAATGGAAACAGCTCAGTGCTAGAAGTGACAGATTCTCAGCGTCTGCTCTGTTACCAAGATTTTAGATTTGTCATTAGAACTCTAACCAGGGGAGGGGGGGGGAAGAGGAGATGTTAATTCCAAAAAGGAAATCTAAGGGAGAGACAAGCATTTCAGAAGAAAAGGACACCCTGAGCAATGATTACATATCAATTAATAGTCTGTATCACACTGGAACTCAGCCCACCTATGTCTCCAGGGAGCCCGGCTTTGCCAAGCTTGCCTCACAAGGAAAGAGCAGTGAAAAACTCTGGAATGACTTCTACATTTGTTGTATTTAGAGGGTTAATGTAGAGTGATGCCTTTAGTTAACTTTGCCTAAAACTTTCCATAATAAGCCCCTACTTTCAATTGTTTTAAAACTTTGCTAAACTTCAATCAGTTGGGCTATGAATGTGCATGCTGCATCTTTGCCTCAGGCTGAATGTGTGTGGGGAAATTTCAGTAGACTCTTCAGCCATTTCCCAGAACTAGATTAGGGAAAAATGGCTATAGCAATGTTAAAGTTTGACCATTTTTTTCAACAGCTCTACCACCTGAGCGCTGGAACGGGGATTACAACTTTGTCAGGGAGGTGTTTTGCTGTCCTCTAGAAAATCCTATATCCTCCCCAGAATTTTTGCACACATGCAATTGTTCAGCGCTTGTTCCTGAGCATTGTGAATGTTCCAGCTACCGTGTATATGTTCTCAGGCCTCAAAGACCTGCCTTTTGCAGCCAGCCTGCTTGTAAGCCTACTCCTGACCACATCAAAATACACTCTCCGTTGCAAAGCTAAGCACTCAGTTGTTATATGCCAGAATTATGATTGTCTCTGTGTGTGTGAATTCTGATAGTCTTTCCTGGGCTGTGGACAAAAGTGTGTGTCATGTAATCCAAGACAAGCACAGTACATATGTGCAAAGGGGCCAGAATTAGATAGCGCTGGCAACCTTAATTCTGGCATTTACTAACTTGAGTGCCTGACTTTGCAACCTTTAGTGTTCTTTTAATGTAGATTTTTATAATAAATATTTTAAATTCCCAGATAAAAACTCTGTTAAACAGGTGCTCAGCCTTAACTCCAATCAGTTAAGAGTATAAATATTACATGGATGTTGTAATGATCCCACAACAAAATACTACACACCCTGGACATTGAGTTAAGGTTAAATTTAAAACAAATCCAAACACATTAAAGGATGGAACTGCAGCGTTAAGGCTTCTAAGCACCCTTAACTCTACCTTAGAGTGAGGCCATGCTAGAAACACACAATTATGATTTGTGCACAAATATTTGTAGTGATTAGATTAAATTGATCTTTCAAGATCCATTAATTTTTTTCCCCACATAATGACACTTTATGCAACAAATCCCTAACCACACAGAGACAAGGAGTTAAGCCATTGCAATAGGAAGAATTCAGTAAATGATGAAAACATGGTGCTTTAAGTTAACAGTGATGTGACACTATGGTGACTTCATATGTGGAGACATGACTGGTGATTACCTGCTCAAGTGTTTCAAACGCTGGCAGTTTTGGTAATTGGGGTAGAGGATTTCAGTGCTTGCTTCAGCCGTGACAATAGTAATGGGTCCTGTGGAATGGACGAGAGGAAGATTCCGTTATCCCCAGCCCAGCTGGGTTTGTCTCTTACTAGGTTTGCTTTCACAAATACAGGAATACAGAACTGGGCCTTTGTGTAAGACTATCTCCAATTAATGTCAATTTCCTTGTACAAGGAAAACAAGACTCATACCATTGTCTTCATGTTCTTCCAAAGCTCTGCTAAATTCTATTTTTGCTAATCAACATTTACATTGTGGTACTATCTAGAGGCCATTAAGGTTGGGGCCTCATTGTGCTAGGCTGTGGACATACATGTAGCCAATGGCAATCTCTGCCCCAATCTCTGCTGTAGGAATCTTACCTGAGCCATGAAGTGTACATATGTAGTATTTCCTACCTCTGACTTTCTTGTTTAGCTTGGCATTGTCGTATATCACAAGCTATCCCTCCCTGTAACCCATCAAGAGAGTTATGATCTGGTAGGTCACTTTTCTGCTGCCAGGGCATTCAACATCAGGGACCAACAGCAAATGAGATGCTCTCTAGACAGTCATATCTCTAGGACCTGCTCCCTGTGACAGTAGTCTCACATCAGTGATCTTTAGGGTGAAGGTGTTTCTGGATGGTCAAACTTTTAATGGGGCTCAGGACTCTTAGGGATAGAATGCTCTGGTTTCTCTAAGGAGACATTTCAGACCTGACAGTTCCTTGTGAGTTGTAATGTGGTACACACTCCATTTCTCATTGCCTGTTTCTGACCCTGCCAAATGCTGCCCCGCTCAGTCAAGCTGAGCTTGCAGTACCAGGGGCAATGATCAAGGATGGGCATCAACACGAAGCCCAGGAGGAGACTGAGCAAAAGGCAGACTGACAGCCCATACGCAAGGCAGGAGATCATAGACGGATGGAGGCCTGGGAAGGAAAAACAGCAGAAGCGCGATGAGGAGACAGCAATCTGGTGACCAGAGCAGTGGAGGGTGGGTGTATCTATGGCAGAGAGAAGACGGGAAGCACATCAGTCAGAACTTCCACCGCTAACCTTCTTTATGCCTTTGGAACAGCCCCGCCAGCAGGCACCGCGTGGACTCCAGATTGCGAACGATATTAGTGGAACGGACACTGAAAGAGAGACGGCAGCTGGTGAAAGAGTGAGATGAGCTCCTGCCTGTAAACAGGGCCACATCCAACAATGCCCTGTTAGACATGGGTCCTCAGTCTCACCATGAATCAGCAGCTCCAGATACCCACTGTCACTATTAGCATCACTGACATAGCAACTTGGGGTCACCTAAAGGCACTAGTGCCTCCTCGTACTGAGCTGTGCCCGCCATGTGGGAGGGGTTAGAGGCTTGCAGTGAGTAGCCTGACAAGCTACACGTCAGTCAGGGAGCCTTCATCCAAGAAGTAAGAGTGGGGGCTTTGGGAGACTGATGCAGGAATTTTCAGAAACTCACAAGACCTCAGAAGGTTTGAACACTGGAGACAGAAAGTTGATCTTCTCCACATAGCTTCTCCTCAGACTTTCCCCCAGAGCGAACATCTGCTGCATCCCCACGGTTGTCAGCTGCCCTGCAAAGACACCTCCCTGGAGAGAGAGACAGCAGTCATGTTAGTGCATGGAAAGATACAAGGCTTTCAAGAGGAACCTGATCAACAGGAAAAAGTCACCTTCAGTATGGTCTTTTTGTATTGATCCTCATAGGGGGAAGAGGGTTTTGGCCCACCAGAGAGATCAGTTACAATGTAATCAAACTGGGTTTGAGCGGGGACTTCTAACAGAGTTGGATGCCACTCCACCTGTTGCAAAAAACAAGAGAAATGCTTCAGTAGAAAATAATAATCTTCAATAGCATCAGAACTACTCTGGGCTACACCAAAGTATAAGGGAACACACTGTACTGCCTCTGTGATAACATGAGACAGGATCCAGTAATAAGAATACCTGACTCCATAATCTCCTATTATAGCACAGCATCTTGGAACGTATGGTGCTTGAGACCCTCTGCTATTGAAACATGCAACATCACCTCTGTATGGCATCTGAGAACCTCCAGCACTGAGACAGCCATACCCCCATTAGCTGCTGAGGAAATAACAGGAGATCACACCTTCTACTACTGCTGCTAACATCAAACTGAATTTCTTCCTGAGCTAAATGGTAGAGCTAATACTTTCAGATTCAAGCATTCCCAATCAGAATCCATGAAAAGCCGGATCAGTCACAATGATGCCCAGGTAAGGGGGTAGTGTATTACATGCTCATTGGAGCAGTCTACATAGCAAGTGCTCATTGCCCTGGAACAGCTCTCTGGGTCTGAGCATTGGGAGTCAAGCACTTTGTTAAAGTGGGCAAGTCTAAACAGTTTTGCCACTTCAAGGGCAAGGAATGTGAGAAGGATGATCTCTACTGCTACTGTACTGGCAGCTAATGGATAAGACTCCAGAGGAGGAGCATGTGCTTTTGAATCTCAAGACTCTCCGAGGCAGATTTCTTACAAACACCACTAGATTCCCTCTACTATAGGTCAGCACAACAGCCAGCAGTTTAGTAGGTAAAAGCTGGATCTAGCCAATTCTTGTTCCCAAATCCCAGTGTCTTATCCTGGTTGCCCTATTTAAAAGGTACACTCTGATGACAATGTCCCTCAAGAATTAAATGCATTTAGACAAAAACAGGGCCACAAAAAACCAAGTCATTACCCTAGATCTAGACATTTTTTACCCCAAGCCCTAAATTTGTACCACCTACAAGAGAAAACAGAAGCCAATACCTCTTGTATCAGTACAAAGGCGGCATGGATCCTGAGGGATCTTGGTTCAAAAGGACAGCAAAAATTTGGTTCTATCTGGCATTTGGCAAACATTGTAACTAAAAGGAGCTTGATGCACTTAAACAGATAGGTATCTTCTATAGCAACAACATGTATTTACATACATCTGGAGAAAAATGAGACATTGTAGTTGGATCTCCACACATACAACATGACACCATTTGAGTTAGAAGTGTGACAGTCACCTTTTTGAGTGTGTCAGATGCCAAATACTATTTTATGTCAGATACTGAGTATGGCTTAAGGGATGGGATGTCAGCAGTTTCTCAGTACATGGAAGTGGCTTTCTATTATTTGCATGTAGTTAAATTAGTAATTACAATTATGTGTATTTATACAGTAACAAAAGACCCAGTTCTGCCCTCAGCTATGCATCCACACTGACTTCAGTGGAACACATTTAGGCACTCAGTATTAACTACATTTTAAATTACTACATTAGAACCTTCCTAAACTGCAACTTCCTAATTCCCATATTTAAATAAATGGTGTGAACCCTCTTCTCAGCAAAGATTTAACAACAGATTCCTGTAGTGAGGTTTCATATTACCAGGACTTCATTACTTTTACACATTAGAATGTTTACTAGTATGCCATGTTGTATAAATAATTAAAATTAAAACTACTTCTGTCACAATAAATGAACAGAAAACATTGAAATGAAATAGCTTTGTTATTTTGTTCACTTACTAATTAAAAAAAAATCAGTGCTTGATAATGGGACTCCCTGTTGTCACACCAAATGAGCAAGGCTTTATTGTATTGTTAACTGCTTCTAACTTTAATTAATTACTATTTTTTCCAATATTGCAATTTTTACAGGATGGTATCCTAACAATTCTGACTACCCTTATTCTGCTTGGATTTGTGTACAAGTCAATTTGAATCAGAGATCTATCTTATTCCTGTTTTAAAGACAGCCATTATGGCACCTCTTGCTAACTTATCTACCAAGCCACACAGTTGATAGTAATCCAGATCACAATTAGAACCACACACTCATATGCACAGTTGCATTGAACACACCAATAATTCACCAGATAACATCAAATATGACCTGACCAACCCTAGACAAGACTCTCCCTCTCCTCCCCCAACAGCTCCATTTGTTGTCTACGTGGACATTAAAAACCCAAGGTTTAGGGGGAAAATGGACAGTTCTGATAGGATTTAGACACCACAACCAGGAAGATGCACTGAGTATGAATCCCTGCAAGTACACATATCTCTGAAGCAGGGCACTGTCTATGTTTGGGAGGTATAGTATCATTAAATTCTTAGGTCCAAAGCCCTTATCTAGTAATTACAGGTGTTGCCCTTTGGTCATTGTGCAGGTAAGGCAAAAGACAGACACATGGGGTACCCTGCAAATGCACTTTAGCCTTTTGGGTGTCTAGGCTTTAAGAATGATTTAATGAGACACCCCAAAACAAAAAACCTGAGACTAGGCCAGAAGCCCCACCACATGGCAGCACCATTTCCCAGTGCTGGATGCCAGAATCATCCTGTTCCCCAAGACAAAGGACTGCCATGTCTTCACTGTTCCAAACCCATCCTGTTCACCATCTCCTCTCCTATCCTCTTGCTAAACCACACTGCCACTTCCCCCAAGGATAACCACTCCTCTCCTCAAAGTGTAAAGCACACAGCTGGTAGGCAGGTAAGGGAGAACAGTGTACAGGTAAGCATTTTATTTTTAACCCCAGTTGTCATTATATATAGTAATCCAAGTTTGAGTTGGGGAGAAAATTAAAAATTAAGTGACTTCAGCAGTGGATTTCCCTCCTCTTCCCCCAATCTTTATTGCACTGTAACGCATTGGGAACCAGACTTTTCTAGTGCCAGGGCACTGAATGTAAATGGTATTTGTAAGAAGCCAATGTGGCCTAATACACTCTCACTCATGAGACCTGACTTCTAATCCTAGCTCTTCTGCAGGGAGACCTTAGGTAAGTCATGTCCCCTCGTGCCTCAGTTTCCCCATCTATTAAATGAGGATAATGATACCTTTTATTAATAGATTTACAAAGAAGGTAAGTGGTATTATTAAATGGTAAAATTTGCGAACCAAAATATAGTTGGGGCCAAAAGGATCCAAATTCTAAAAAATAAATTTTTGCCAGTCTAGTGGATCTGTCAGAGTCCAGAATTTCCCATTGTATTGTCATCAGCTATACTAGTTTATAAATACAGTACACAATCTGGGAGTTCAGAGCTGAGTCTGGGACTGTGAATCAGCTGTACCAGGATGAATCAGGATCCGTATTCACACTGTAGCACTACCGGCTGCAATTGTCTACGTGTACAGCAGATACTACGGTTTATGAGCAAAAACTAAACGGAGTCCAATTTTACTTGCAGTCAAACTTAAAAGAAAAAAAAAACACCCAAAAAAACTTCACTCTTGTGCTCCACTGCTGTAGTGCACACGTCACTGCACCCCCACCGCCCCAGGTCCTCTGGGCCAGGAACAGCAGCTTCCTCTGCTCCTAAGATCAGCCCTATCGTCCCTTACCTAACCCGAGTTTCCAGGAGCCTCCTCACCTGCTCTGGTTGCGGGATAGGCCTCAAAGGCGTGCGAGCTCCATGCCGAAATATGACCTGGACCAATTTCAGCTCCAGCTGACGGCAGTCACTGCTGTACTGAGTTTTGTCCCTTCTCAGCTCAGCCAGGACGTCCCTCTTCCGGTGCGCACAGAAGGCCAGGGTGCCCAGGACACCCACTCGGGCCCAGAGACCCATCCCGGGGAGGGCGGGGGGCAGGCGGAGCAGGGCAGGGGACGCGCGGTCTCCACCACCAGCGCGGGAGCCGGCCGGCTGGGGCTACTCAGTTCGGTCCGCTCACCTCTGCCCCAGGCAGCGCCCGCAGCCGCCCGGCGGAGGGCGAATGATGGGAAATATAGTTTCCCTCCTGCCCGCGTGCCGCCTGTCGCCCCTGCGGGGAGCCGGCGGAAGGACTACAACTCCCAGGAGGCAGCGCGGAGTGGGGAGGGGGACGGGGGGCGGTGCCACCCTTTCCCCAGATGCGTTCGGCGCAGTCACCTGTGGGGGTGTGTCTGTGTGCTGGGAGGGTGCGCGCTCGTGGCGGAGAAGGCGCATGCGCGGAAGAAGAAGCCGGGCGTTGCGGCGGGTGCCCCGCTCCCCGTAGTTCTCGTTCGGTACCGCGCGTAACAGGGCGCGGCGCGCGGCGAGGGGGCGCCCTGGCCTTGGCGCGCGCTCCCCAGCGCTCCCTGAGCAGTAGCGGGCAGAGAAGGGCCGCACCGCCGCCGGCCGAGCAGCTCCCCGGAAACACCGCTCCCCCCGCCCCCATGCATCGCACGGTGGTTAGGAGGGACCCCCGCCCCCTCACAAATCCAATCCCAAACCGTCATAGCTGGACTCCGCTTTCTAGGCTGTGTCCAAGGACTTGTCTGCTCTTGAACGTTGATGTGGAGTGAGGTAGGGTGTGACGTTAAAACAGGAGCTACTCCAGAGTAGCGCACTGTGTGGGACCTTCTTCCCGAAGGAGACTGGTCCCATGGGTGGGTTAATGTCCTCGGCAGGCGGTGGAGCCCTGAATCAGGAAAAGAGGTTGAATTTAGGTTGGTGTTACCTAACGTAGATCTCTGCTGCGAGTGCGGACGTGTCTTAGTTATCAGATGTGTGGGGAGACACTTTGCCCCTTAAGCTATCTGCACCCAGTCCTAGAGCTGTAACTCCCCTCCCACACGTTTCAGTGACCGCTCCATATTTTTGGAGGCTCCTCCGTCACCTTTGGGGTTAAATATTGTGGCCCTGTAATGGCAGACGTCCTAATGATTTGTCAAAAGCAAAAGTCCTGTTGAAATAAACAGAGCAAGGATGTCACCTATGGTGTTTACAAAGTTGAAAGATATGAGCACACCTTGATCTGAGATGCAGGCCTGGAGCCACAGTAGAACTCAAGATGCCTTGCTCCATCTCTATCCAAGATGAGGCAGGGAGATTGTATTGCATGCTGGAACTGGCCATCCCCATGATCTACATGTCCATATTACGAATGTAAGCTGTTCCATTTTATGCTGGTCTGGGGCAGCCTGGCAGATTATCAGAGTACCTCCCTCAGGTGGGCAATTTTTTAGGTATTAACTGTGTTAACTGAAACTTTCCCATGCAAATGTAACCCTTTTTGTAGGCCATGTTCCTTATGTTCATGTAAAAATCCCTCCACAGCCCCAGTCCTCAGGCTTGAAATGTGATGGAGGATCTGTTAGGAATCAAGAGAGTGATGCTAAAGTTTAGTGAGTCTGAAAAATAAATAAATAAAATTAAATAACTTCACAGTCCACTGGAGGGCTATAGTGAGCGCTGGAAAGGATTTGGACTGCTTGCTGAGGATGTATCAAAGAAAGTGCCTGTGGCAGAGAAAACAGACATTAGCTTTTTTTTGTCTGGAAGGGCAACATTTAACATTCCCCCCATGTTAGGGATTATGGGGTTGTCAGCTAGAACTGCTTTTTGATCTCGCTATATAAGGTGAAGGGGGTTTGTGAGAGGTTGCAGGTATTTTGAAAGTTGGTACTGATAACGTCTCTTGGCAGCTGGTGGTTGAGAGTAGTAGTGTATTCGGCTTCTGATTTTAAAATATTTGAAAAGAGAGAAGTAGAAACAACCTAATGACTCACTGGCAGGAAAACCCATAATGTGAGACCCTGGTTCCCTCAAATAAAACAGTCTTAATAAGGGAATAGAAGATTGTAAGCTTTTTTAATATGTTCAAAAATTAAACAAATCCTTGGGCTTGTAGTGGCCTATGATACGCAGGGCAGTCAGATGATCTTGATAGTCCCTTCTGTCCTTAAAGTCTATGAGTGCTGCATGTATGATGCTACAGCTGAATCCACGGACAGGGAGAGGATGAGGTAAGAGCAGCTCACCCACCCCCAGTTTGCTAGGAGGAGAAACCCATCCCCCCCAGGGTGCAAACAGAGAAAAGATTCTGCTGCTCTCGGCTCCCCATGCCCTAGCCTTTTGCAGAAGGAGAGAGAACTGTCCCAAGCCTTGTCCCTGCACAGAGAGGAATTTGCAATGTGGTGAGTGGTTTGATTGGATAACTGGGGGTGGAGTGGGTTAAGGTGATTGATGAATGGGGTAGAATGATCACTGTAGACAGAAGCCTCTAGAGAGAAGGAAGGAAGAAGTATTAAAGGGTGGTCTGGGTAGAGTGGCTCAAAATGAGTCTACCCCCAACCACCACTGCGAGGGCCCAGGGGAATGGCCTTCCCTCCCTTTAGATAAAGGGGTTGGAAGCTCTACCGTCAGCACTTTGTGTTGTGATTCTCTGATAGTCCTAGTTGCCTCCATTTTTAACTTGCCATGTGTACTGCCCTGCTGACATTGGGGTGTCTTCGAGGAGAACCTATAATGCATAATACAATAGCTTGTTATCTTCAAACACAATAGGCAACAGAGGACAATGAGATTCAGCTCTCTCCCCAACCAAAGTCATCTATTTTGTGCCTCTTGAATCCCCTCTTGTCGAGTGGAACACACCTGCCCCCCAAAATTGTATCTAAGTGTATCGAAGTTCTGTTGGACACTGGGTACCCTTCTAACATCATCCTTGGAAGAGTCTTGAGGATCTCCTGGGAACTTTCTATAGATTTATAGACCAGTCCAAGCATGCTGTGGAGAGACTCTTACAGCCAAACCACCACCCTGGAATTCTGCTGACCTTCCTCACCTCACTGCTGTCCCTGCCTCAGTTACCAGCTCACCTGTCAGCCGCACTATCCTGTTTCAGTCAGCTCACGGGGGGTCATCAGGTAGGAATACAAAAGAAAACTAACAATATTTATGCTGGATACAGAAATATTATAACAGAAAACCCTAGTTAAACAAATGGGTAAAGAAGTGGGGAGAGCATTGTAACGCTGCCTGCTGGGACTCAAAGAGCATCAGTGCCAACCTCAGAGCAGACTGTGAAAACCAGGGCACAAACCCCAAATTGATTGTGCCGTCTACACTTAGATTTCATCAATCAGTTATCAAGAATAAACTCTTCAGACACTATAACTGCCTTAACTTGGAGTCACAGACAGTCTGCTCGGGTATCTTGCCACCCAGGTGAGTGTATATTTGTGATAGACGTTTCCTTCAATCAAGAATCACAAAAATATTCAGGTTACTTTCAGTCCCAAAAGACTAGTCACTTAGCCAGGTCAATTGCACCTTAGCTCTTACACCAGAAACAATGCTTTTAACCAATCCTGTAATAAATTATATAAAGATGTATTCAATAGGAGAAGGAAACCAGAGAGTGATTTAAAGGTTAAAGTAGGTAAAAGTAAACACTTGCACACAAATGAGTTACAGCTGTAAGTTTCAAAAGGAAAAGTATCTATAATCAGCGAGCTCTATATGTCTTTGGGGCTAACCCAGGCTAAGCAGCTGGGGATCTCTAGTATATGCCTAGAAACACATCACCCCTCAGGGTCTAAGTGGCATAGAGATATAAAGTTCTTTTTGTTTGGGGTTTTTATCCCCCTCTGCCATGTGTTCTTTGCTGCAAACTCAGCTGATGGTCTGAGTCCACCTGCATGACCTGTCTTTACTGAGAGATGAGCAGGACAAAAGCCTTTTGTCCTCTTCTTGTTGGTCCATAGGGAAATTCCAGTTGCTAAGTCCTGCAATAGTCCATCTGGTATTGATGGGCCTTTCCTTTTGGGAATGGCATAAGGCCCTCTGTTGAAGATCACTAATTAATATCTCTTTGTCTGGTGATTTACACAGTCACAGAGCCTCACAATATAACCGGTCAAATACTACCTTAAAATATGGGATACAGATGTTAAAAGTGAGATTAATGAATGCAGCAACTCACAAGCATCCAGTAAAATCTAAACACTAAACACATTCTTATAATTCTAGTGCCTATTTTAACCATATTAACATGCAGGGGAGGCAGACTGATTCCAGCTGTGTATTTGTCAGTGTTCATATGAGACATGGGGACCTTGGCATGAGCTGGCACCTGGTCTGCCAGCATCACAAGCATATCTGGCAAGGGAAAGGCAGGTAAAATCTGACCAAAGGTAGATCTGAACTCTCTCAGTCTACAGATGAAATGCTCCATGTTCCATTACTACTCCCCTCAAACATTTGGTTCCCCTTATTTAGTGATGTTTTGCAGCACAGCATGGAATCTACAGATAGACTCTTGAATATCGTTACAGTGTACTACATGCAAACTTAAATTTATGATGAAGCTACATAGCACGTATATTAATAAATCTTTCCTCTCCTTTTCTTTTGTAAATGCCTTTTAGTTTTGAATCACACAGCTTCATTTCTCATTAGTTCCTGTAAGCCATTTGTCTAAGAATGCATGGTGACCATTCTCTCCCCCATTCCACCCATTCTTCCCTGAACCATTCTGTCTCCCCAACGTTTTCCCTTTCTCTTTCAGGATGTCAACATTTTAAACTCCATTGGGAGGATGGGGTTGCTTTATGCTGGAAGTGTTCATGGTGGTGCCATCAGCAGGCTCTTTGATCGATAGACAATTATAGAGGTGGTTGAAAGTGCTAGCTCTACTATCCAGGTGGCTGGGGCTCTATGAGTGTCTCCACACTGCAATTAAAAACCCCTCAGAACTGAGTCTCAGATTCTGGGTCAACTGACTCAGGCTCGCAGGGCTTAGGCTGGGGGGCTAAAAAAAGCAGTGTAGATGTTTTGGGCTTGGGTTGGAGCCCGGGCTCCAGCCCAAGCCCAAATGCAGCATAAGCCCCACAAGCTTGAGTCGACTGACGTGGGCCAGCCGCGACCATGCCACGGGTCTTTTATTGCAGTGTAGACAGAGCCTGTGGGTTCCTGATTTCTCCCCGTCTGGTGTTCTGATTTTAATCCAAGTCAATAATATTCTGTACATTGATGCCGAAGTTATCATGTTACAGACAAACATCCACACAGAAAAATGCCATCAAGTTGAGTGTAAGGTCTTGTGCACTCAGCTAATAACAGTATTATCAGTAAGGAGAACTTCAAGAAAATGAAGGACTGAGGATCACCTCAGCATTATGTTAATGTCTATAGGTTCTCATAATATGGATGTTTTTGTTATCTGGGTTAAGAAATTCCTCTTACACCTTATCTTTCTAATCATGAACATTCTTTTCTTTAATAAGAATCTGACTCCCACAAAGAGAGGCAAGCACTGGAATTTTTGTGCTTATGCTCCTCAACTTCCTGTTTACATTGATTTGAAACTCACAGGTCTGCTAAGCCCCCAGCCTGAACTGTGAGCTTCTTGCATTAGCAGCAACTTTCCACCACAGTTCTGACAAAGCAAGGTTTGTGTTGCCAGACCAGCCCTAGAGGTAGGGTATCAGTGCCCCCTGCTGTCTCTTTCCCAAGTGGGGTTCCAAAGCTGTCTGATGAAGCCGCCTCTCCCCAGTACTTCTATCTATCTATCTCCATATATGGCCCCATAATATCTCAGCACTTGACAAACATAATGAATATATTCTCATAACAGCCCTCTGAGTACAATTGCTATTATCCCCGTTTTATAGATTCGGCAAGTCACAGAGATCCTCTCTGCTTCAGTTCCCTGAGTCAGGTGGAAGAGCCAAGAATTGGACCCAAGATCTTCTGAATGCCATAATCATAAAATCTTCCTTCATCAGCTCCCTACACTGACTATTCCAAATGAAGGACCTAAGGGCCTTTGGAGGAGCACTCTTCTCTCTCATGTCAAAGTGGCCCCCCATGGCTTTCTACCCTGCGGATGTGATTCAGGCAGAGCACACAGTGCTGCTGACTGGAAGGGCTGATGAAGTGAAGGAGACTGGTGGTGTATACAGCAGTCGCAAGAAGCTGGCTGGATTTGGATGCAAGGAGCAGGACAAAAATGGGGGAATGAGTGGGACTAGAGATTGGGTGTAGCAACCTGCATGAAACTTAGAGGAAGGAGCACACGTTGGAGGGGTGCCAGGAAGTCATTCTGTGTATGGGTGGCCAGTACGCTAGCTACAGCACCTCTGTAAGAAGTTCTGTTGATGAAAAGCATGTTTAGCTTTACAAACATGGAGTTTGCATTTTATTAACCCAGCAGGCACTGCATGGAAGTTAGAGGAAAGACAAAAACAGAGGGAAACAAAAAGGAATGAACGGGGGAAGGAGAGAGGAAAGAGAACCAGGGGAGAAAGTGAGACCAAGGCAACAAAGAAAGAATAAGTTAAAAAGAAGAAGCAGCTCCAAACTGGGGGTGTGGGTATGGCCAGGGAACAGTATTATGTTTTCAGGGAGAAAATAAATGTGTGAAGGAAGTAGGAAAAAAGAGAGAAAATAGCAGTGCGAGCAAGAGAGAACGAATAATGAAATATAAACAAGGAATAGAAGAGCAAGGAAACAGACCCACAACTTCATTGCTTTCTGTGCTAGTATTTCCCTGGCAGATAGCCCACAGCTCTGTAAATCTGCAGGGAGGGAGATTGCAGAATGTTGCCTCTCTGGGGATTTGACTCTTGCTGCTTTGTACCATTCCTGTTAAGCTTATATTTTAAAATATACCATGCTGTAGCAGGTGCGTGCAATTAGAGGAGGGCTCCCCAAAATAGCCGACGGCTGTCCATTTTTTAGCAAATGGTGTTGCCCTTTTTTCCTTTGTCCAACTGTGCAGAAATTTATTCTAAGATACATCATCTTTACAAAAACATTTTCTAATGGACTATATTTCCGCCCCTCCATCTATACTAATATGACTAGCGAAGAAGGGAACTGCTACTTAAAATGCCACCATTGATATGGTTTGTGTTACTGGGATGAATTAGTTCTACCGTAAAAGCTAACCAGATTTCAGGCAAACTTATCTCCTCAAAGTGGATGCCAAATTTCTGTCTGGCTGAAATTTATCAGCACTGCAGAAACCTGTACCTGTTCACTTATTATTACTATTCTTATTTTATTAATAATGAATACATACCTACACTGTCTTTCTATAGAGTTTTCAAACAGTGAATTAAGCCTCAGAACTCCCCTTTAGGGACTTTTCACAAGGGGAAAACTGAAGCAGAGAGAGTTTGTGGGTTGCCCAAGATCAAACAGCGAGTGTGTGGCTGTTCTGTGAATAGAACCAGAACTTCCTGTCCATTGCTTTGAGCACAAGACCAATCTGCTTGATTATTATTGTATTATAATCTGATTTTAAATGTAAATATGCTTAAAAAACAGTTTAGCATTAAAAGTTCAAACCTGGCTTTTATTGCTTATTGGGATACATGTAGGTTGCTGGAGAGGACATCTCCTCCTCCCAGACAAAGGGTTATAGTCATCCTTTGTGTAAACCCACTAAGTCAGTGGATCTGCACTAGCGATGAATGTGTCTGAAAGCATCTTTACCAAATGTACGGACATGTAGTTTAGGCCCCTAATGTTGGTTTTGTTTTTAAAAGGTATGGGGGAAAAGGAGGGACTCTAAGTCCTTAGGGTTTCTTTCAGTACTTTCAGGTACGGTGGTGATTTGCCCTGAGTGGGGAGGAGAAAGGAGGCAGATTTAAATAGCCTCCTACAGTACTAGGAAACCAAAGACAATAACAACATCCTGCTAGTGCATGAGAACCTGCAAATGAAACTAACTATGAGCAGAAAGTGAAGCTGATCATACTGGTTTCATTGTCCACTTTGAATGAGTTGCAATATGTAAATAGATTATCCAAATGGGTGAAAAGGATTTCCTGACTTTCTAATACCATTTCCCCCAATTCCCTTGGAGTGACTAGCTCTCTGTGTGCTGCTAATTAGATAACATAGCTAAGTGCTGCCTGTCTTCCTTTGGTCATTTGTAATTATTCATGGCTACATAAGTACACAGTGACTGTGATTGTCAGCTCACCACATATGCAGCAGGGGAGCAGACCTTGCAGTTTTCAGCTTCAAAAAACACAGGCCTCTAGCATTGCAGCCAAAAGAGACTTCCCCATCTGCAGTGACAAAGACTGAATCTTGGTTTAGTCTCCAATCTCTGTATCAAAGATTGCTACTATATCCTCATAGGCACATTAGCTGTATTCCATCCATAGAGGGCTGAAGAGCATTTATAAATGGGTATGCTGCATTATATTGCATCTTAGTCTGCAGTAGTTAGTAAATGACTTAATCTACTCGGTCTGTCTATTGTAGCCCGTGTAACCAACTGCTTTGTGCGCAAGTCACGTCTGGAAATGGGAGGAATGTTGCCATTTCTAATTTGTATGATTCACAGGGGTTGAACTGGAAAAAATAGTTATGGTTCTCTCCTAAATGCCACTGCAAAGCAAGTACCTCCCTCTTCAAACACCAAAACGAGACACCATTCAGAGCATATCGTTGTAGAGTCCCCCTCTATTTTTTGCATGCACTGACATCACCTTTTTTTTATTTGATCAGCGGAGAAATAATGTAAATGTCAACACTAAAAAAAATCAGTATGCTTCATAGTTAACATAACCTTGACATGAATAGGGGCAGTTCACATCACTCAGATCTATTGCTTCTGGCTGCCTGCAGATTTAGGCAAACAAGACATGGTTAACAGCAAGAAATTTTTCTTCACAACTATAAAGATTAGAGATTTTTTATAAAGGGAAGTTTAGATTCAGGAGTAGTCCCTCTAAGGACTAGTAAGAACTGAGCAATGTAGCATCCTCTAAGAACTAGCTTGACAAGATGGTAAAAGCCAACCTACTTTGACCCCTGGTGATTGTATAGCAAAATTGTCCAGATGCACTATAGGCACTCTTCACCTTCTACTGAAGGATCAGATACAGCATACTGCCAAAGGCAAGATACTGTAGTTGATGGACCAGTGCCCTGAATTGCTATGGCGAATTTATGTTCTAGAGGGGCTGTATTTAACTATTTCACATTCTTACCCTCTGCCACCTCAATTACTTTTCTGTTTGCTTATAGTTCGTAAAGAGTTTTGGAATGCTTTGGAATGAGACATGGTTATATACGTGTCAGCTACAACTAGTTCTCTGCCCTTGGAGTGATGTGAAGCAACAATTCTGAGCATTACAAAGCGGTCCTGGTCTAACAGTTGATTATAATATGCTTTCATATGTGGACAGAAGCTTCTGAAAATGGAATTACTGTGTGTGACATAACGTGCAAGCTGTGCCTAGCCAGCCACCCACCCACCCACGACATCAAAAGGAGGTGAGAAGTGATAATATGGAACCTGGGAAAATATATCATCTCTTCATTCTGATGCAGGCCTAGGTAAATCTTGAAATGTTAAAGTCCCCTTATTGATCAGACCATTGTTGTTGGCAGAATGTAGTGGGTTTCAGCATGCAATCAGATGTGATATCCAATGGCACTTGAATCCTTTGTGTTGCTCCTAGTACTCGGAACTATTTTCTATTTTAATGTAAACCCCTACACTTGATGTGGGTGGGGATCAGGCAAGGGGTGGGGGACAGAAAAGGGGACACAAGCCTTGTCTCGGGGACCATGGTATTTACATTCAAGACATTTCTGTCCACACCAGCTGTTCCATGCATGTTATTTTCAGAAATCCAGTAATCCCCAAGAGGTCAGGGGGTGGAATTCTGTGAATATATTGGGTGAATGAGGTGAAAAAACTTGGGAACCTCAGGCATTGCTGTAGGGGAGCCTTAGTACTCTGGGGAGATATGATTATGGCTTGTGGACTAGGAGAATCCTGAAGGGAAGAGAGGAACGTGTGATGCTTTTACGGCTGGTCAAGTCTGTTCAGTTTGGTGTTTGCATGCATGACTTTTCTTTTTTTATACTGCCTGTAAAGAGCACCTGTTCTTTCCTTAACAATATATATATATAATTCTCCATATCTGCATTTATTTTTAGCCCAATTTAAAAGTCCCCAACAGGTTTGAAAGATGTTGTGGCTTATAGTGGTGCCGGGAGGCATTGCTAGAGTTCAGGGTTTGTCAGATGGAAAATCTGACAAATGGTTTACAATGGAAAATCTCCATTTTGAAAAGTTTATAACTCATCATTCTATTCTTTGTTGATGGGTTCTCTCAATCTGGGAATACACTTTTTATTTTTTATTCTCCCAAAGTTTCATGAAGTCAGTTTGCTGATCTAAAATATATGTATGGCCAGGATTTTCCAAAGGCATTAATGATTTTGGTTCCTCCCCTCTCCCTCCTCCTCGGGTGCTTAGCTTGACACATCTTAAAGCAGCCTAATTTTCATAAAGTGCTGAGCACCCACCCTCTGAAAATCAGGCCTCTTTAAAGCGTCTCAAATGAAGACACCCCCAATTTTTTTTTTTTTTTTGCAAAGAAAGTATTACAAAATGAATGGATGAACAGAAATTGGTAAATCTTTTAGTAAAGGTGTTATGATATTTTACTCTCAATAACGTTAATTCAAATTGGGTTGCTAATGCCCATTGTGACAGCCTTGTCTGACCCCACAGGCTAAAGAAATTCATCCAATAATTTCTGTGTCAAACCCATAGCTTCTGTTTGAGCTATAGCATTAACTTTTAAAAGATAAGTCTTGATTTAAAGACTGCAAGGTTGGATTTCTCAGATTATTACATGGTATCTCACAAGCTGGCATGTTTATTACAAAAGGATGGAGAGGATGAAGAACTTGGTATTCAGAAGTTAAATAATACGTATAGCAAATGACAACATAATTGCCTGAACTGTAGCAACATCACTTCCACCGGATGCAGTCCAAGTCCCACAGCATTCTCAATGACTGCCTAACCACAAGGGTTTGGTCTTCTGCCTGTCACTTGTGTGTTTGCAGGCTGGAAAGGATCTTCACTCAGGGTTCCTCCTCTGATGCTGCATTGTGAGCAGTCAAACCACAAAGGAACAAGGCCTGCTTGTGTTGGAGCTGATGCCATGGGGCACTTTGCTCTAGGTTCCCTTCAGCAGATGCTTTCTGTGAGGAAGCTTCACTCCTTTCACAGATGGATGCCAGGGAGTTACACCAGACCCCCTTCTCTGCCAGGCACCTTCTAGCTAAGGGAGGCATTTCATGGGGAGGCAGAATCTCCACTCCCTGGTGAATGCAGGTTCTTTCTAGAGGCTGGCAATATTGCCAGTTCCAAACATAAAAATCATGAGTCAGACCCCAAAAGATCTTGAGATTTTAAAAATAATAAATTTTGACTTCTGTGTTCTTGCCTTCTAGTGATTGAGCATTTAAGATTCATGTTTTCAAACTGTCCTCTGCAACCAGTAGGGCTAGAAACATATTTTTAAATGAAAACTGAGATTCTCAAATATTTCCATGACTCCAGAAAAAAGAAAAACACCAAATATTGGGATACTCAGGATACAATAAAGATGGATGGCTTCTCTCCTGTCCCCTTCTCCCTCTCCTGGGCTTGAGATAGCTCAGCTCATTATCTGGATGAGTAGCTCCATTAGTAAAGCTTGTAGTGCTGCCTATTATTAAGCTTGCCCACTACTTCCCATTATAAGACTCTAGCAAATTTATAATCAATTAAAAACAAACTTTAGCTATTCAGACTGAAATTTTTCCATGCCAGGGATCTCCCTCAGGGCTGAATGGTTTTTGGTAAATTTCAGCAAAAAGAACTTCAGCTTTTTCCAAAAATGAGAATAAGAAAAATGTCATTAGTACATGTTAAAAATTCTTACATATATTTTGTTGAGAAGCTTTAGAGGCCCCATGCTTTGAAGCAAGGTTTAGAAATTTGGCAAGCGGGTCACCTGGGTATCACAGATGCGCCTTTCATTGTTCTCATGAGAAGCTGCCCAAATTTAGCCAAGTTATAAGCTTTTGGAAAATCCAAATTCACATAGCCAGTGGAGACTGGTGAGGGTTTGTCAGCTAAATTCCCAGAAGATTCCCTCTCACTGAGCGTGCGCCAGGCCAGGGCTGAGAAGGATTTTCCTTGCAATTCCTGCTTTTAGACCCTGCAAGCTACTGTGGCACTGGAACCAAGAGCAAGCAGACTGTCGTTCTTGTGCTGTCAGGTGCTCCCACTGGTTCGGTCCAGCCACAATGGAGGATGAAGCCACCTGACTCAAATGCACAGGGATGAGGAGTCAGGCCTCAGAAGGTGGGTGGGACAAAGAGCTAAGGAGGGGAGGGGAGCTTGGGACCAGAATCCAACTGTAGGGGATTGACTGGGCAAGGATACTGAAACAAGGAGCCAGGGAGAATGGGCAACTGAGATTGGATGAGAAGATGGAGTGACAGGGAAGAGGTAGGACTAGATGGGTTAGGGAAGTAGAACAAGAGGACTATGAGGGGAACTGGAATTGGGATGAATGAGGGGGAAGACTGTAATCAGATGAGGCTCCCAGGTGGTGGTTACACTGGGACTAACTGGACAGGGAGAGTGGGGACGGAATGAGGAGTCCTGGGGGATGGAGCATGGGACTGTCTAGATGAGTACACTGGAAAAGGAATGAGAAGGTGTGGTAAGATAAAGACAGACTGGGATGGGCATAAGAGATCAAGCTTGGGGGGAACAGGGGTAGAAGGGTCTGTGCCAACTAGAGCACCTGCAATTGAAGCCAAGACTTCAGTCTAACCATTCTTCTGGAGTCAGCAAATAGCAGTTAAATCCAATGGCAAAGTATGTAGCTTCCCCTCCTTTAGTGCTGGTCCACATATAGGAAAACAGCCTACTAGTGCTATCAATTACTCTGTTAATTTAAGCAGCAGAGTTCTGTGCAATGGGTTTAGAGGTTCCTGCTCTGCTGATGGCCTCGGTCTGGTGCCACATGCTGAAGAGGAAGAATGTCTAAGACATCTTTTCTGATACCCTTCATGTCCCTTGAGTGAAGGAAAACAGAAGGCAGAAGATTCTGAAAGTTAATCACTGGCTGAGTGATGCAGGGCTTTGGTTTTGTGGAACACTGGTCCACCTTTTACAGGAGGAAGGCGCTGTATTGTTTGGATGGCCTCCACTTCAGTAGAAGGGGACCAATCTCCTTGGAGATAGGCTGAAAGGTGAACTGTCAGGCTGCAGGGAGGTTACTAGTGGAGTTCCTCAGGGATCAGTCTTGGGACTGATCTTATTTAACCTTTTTATTAATGGTCTTGGCACAAAAAGTAGTAGTTTGCTAATAAAGTTTGCAGATGACATGAAGTTGGGAGGTATTGCCAATACAGAGAGAGTCTGGGATATGATACACGATCTGGATGACCTTGTAAACTGGAGTAATAGAAATAGGATGAATTTTAGTAGTGGAAAGTGCAAAGTCATGCATTTAGGACTCATAACAGGAATTTTTGCTATAAGCTGGGGACGCATCAGTTGGAAGTGACAGACGAGGAGAAGGACCGGGTGTATTGGTTGATCACAGGATGACTATGAGCTGCCAGTGTGATGTGGCTGTGAAAAAAGCTGATGAGGTCCTAGGACGCATCAGAAGAAGTATTTCCAGTAGAGATACAGAGGTGTTAGTACCGTTATACAAGGTGCTGGTTAGACCTCATGTGGAATACAGTTTTGGTCTCCCATGTTTAAGAAAGATGAATTCAAACTGGAACAGGTGCAGAGAAGGGCTACTAGGATGATCCGAGGAATGGAAAATCTGCCTTATGAGAGGAAAGTCAGAAAGCTTGCTTGTTTAGCATAACCGAAAGAAGGCTGAGGGGCAGTGTGACTGCTCTCTATGAATACATCAGAGGAATAAATACCATCAACGGTTTCTAACCATCAGAGGAGTGAAGTTCTGGAACAGCCTTCCAAGGGGAGCAGTGGGGAGTGGATAGTATGATGGGACAGCCTAATTTGGTGATTAACTGATCTTTGACTACTAGCAGTAAATATGCCCAATAGCCTGTGATGGGATGTTAGATGGGGTAGGTTTTGAGTTACTACAGAGAATTCTTGCTTGGGTGTCTGGCTTGTGAGTCTTGCCCAGGGTTTAGCTGATTGCCATATTTGGGGTTGGGACGAATTTTCCCCCAGGGCAGATAGGCAGAGGCCCTGAGGGTTTTTCACCTTCCTCTCTAGCATGGGGCGCAAGTCACTTGCTGTGGATTCTCTACCTTGAAATCTTTAAACCATGATTTGAGGACTTCAATAACTCAGTCATTGGTTAGGGGTCTATTACAGGAGCGGGTGGGTGAGGTTCTGTGGCCAGAGTTGTGCTTGAGGCCAGACTAGATGATTGTAATGGTCCCTTCAGATCTTAAAGTCTGTGAGGCTATGAATCTATGTTCTCATCTAGAGAAATGTCTGCCTCTTTTTTGATCCTACCACGTTCTTGGCCATGAGATCCATTGGAAACAGTGTTTTGTTTCCAGCTTGTCACTTTTAAACATGTTGGCTTTCAATTTCATTGACTAGCCTCTTGCTCTCATGAGAGGGGAAAGAGGAATTCTCAACTTACTTTTTCTAGGTCAGTCATTAGTTTGTGTACCTCTCTCGTTTATCTCCTCACTGAACAGTCCCGTATCTGCTGTTTGGATGGAGGCAGCAGAGCAGACCGTAGTCTTGAATTCGTCCTGGTATCTCTGTCTTGTTTTGTGAGTTTTGGCATTAGGGATTCTTTAAATATAGATTTTCTTTTTATAGGATTAAATATGTTTGCTTTAAGAGCCTGGCCGGACATAGCTTTTCCTGCTCTCTTTGCTCAGAGTCAGCAATCGAGGCCTCAGCAGCTGAGCCGCAGAAGGCTGTAGCATCAGGTTGACTGCTGGATTGTTTAGACAGCGTCTTTATTTGACATGCTCTGGCAGAGGAGGCGATGCTGATCTGGTTTGAAGTGCAACAGAGGAGGATTTGCTCTAACATCACGGAGCTGGTACATTCTAACTAAATTAATCAGGAACTCCAGCTCACACTGTAGGATTCTGAGTTATTGAGAATATGGAACTAGACCATGGAGGGGTCCCCAGTAAATTAGAATCAGTGTGGAATGAAAATATGTAACCTGTTCTTTTATTCAAAATGTTTTGTAAAGTAAATGGTAACTATATCTTGTCTTCATAATAGCATGAGTTAAAGATTGAGTGCTAACTCCAATGTTGAATTTTGTAAGTATTATCGAATTAGTTCACAACCTTAATGCCACCAGCCCATCCATTCTATCCAATACAGTGTGGCAAGAAATCTGCCTGAAAGGAGAGCACTTGCTCCCCTGCTTACTGGCAGTTAGAACTAAATACTTCCATTTTGATATGATTAGACAGACAGCCTTGACAATGGATTCCAAGCATCATAAGCATACGATCTGTCAGAAAATGCAAACATCCATCCATCACACATCCTCCATCTGTTATATCCATGAGACAGAGCCAGGGAGGAATGCAGGAGAGAATGGGAGCAGGAGAATATATGTTCAGTACTTGGCTTTGATGTTTTCTAGGGAGTGGGTGGACTGTGATCTTGTCAAAGAGATGGGCGTGAACCATGTCCTTGGGTATGAACATCCCTGAATTTGACAGGTTTGCAATCTGAATACAGATCCATATCTTAATTTTCCAGTTCTACCCCTTATCTATAATGAGTAGGATCAAATACCCCTGCATTTTTTGGGGTACAGTTGATTAGAATGGGGTTTTTATACTTTGGACCCATTTCTTCTCCTAAATTAAGACTAGTCAGGCCTGATTTAATACTTGGATGGAAGATCTCCAAAGAAAACCGAGGGCACGGTGTGATAACTAAGTTGGCCAGTTTTCAAAGAGGTGACTGCTCAACTGTGTGCATGTATGCATGCTTTTGCATTAGCTTGACTTAGACACACAAACCCGTCAATGCATGTGCATACTGGCAGTTTTCATGCATAGTACAGGCACACTTAGAAGTTCATGTACACTGCTTTGAAAATTTGGATCACTGGAACTCATCCTTCCTGCATTGTGCTGGGGGGGACATTGTGGTGCTAAAGGTGCCATCTCTCAGCTGGGATGTCAAACCAAGGTTCTGACCACTTGTGGCCTTAAAGAATCTATAAATCTTTCCTCAGGAGTAGAGGAATAGAATAGAGGTGTCCTCACCAAATTCCAGCATGAGTAATTATCTTCTCCCTAAATTTCCCCTTCAATTTCAATAGGATATAACCTTTCCCCTTGCTTCTGCTTCCAGCCTGAAAGGTCCCATAGGTTGGGAGGTGAAGTTGGGAGGGGGGAAGAGGGGAGCCCCATGTGTTTGACAAATTGAGCAGGGGAGAAAAGGAAGTTTGTAGGCTGAGAGGTGGCAGCAAGAGAAGGACAGGAGGCTCTGAGTCGGGTTTGGGAAGGAGAGAAATCAGCTGTGTGGACAGGGGAGAGGAGAGGAGCTTGTGTGTCAGACAGCCTAATTTTGAAAGAAATGCGTAACCCAAACTGCTCTTTGAAGATAGTGGTAAATGAGGGTACTCAATTCCTTTCAGGATCAGTTGCCTAGCGGGGCCCCCTTCCTGATTTATTTTGGGGGAAGCACAATTGAACTCTTCCAGCCAGATTTTGCTACCCTTGCTCCCTCTGAGAAGTGCCTCTTGGATGCAGAAGAGTGGCAGAACCTAGCCCACCATGGAATGCCTCACACAGCTCCAGCCGCTGCTTCCTGTGTTCCTTCTAGGGATGTAAAAATTCATTTAACTAAGAATCTGTTTAAATGTTCTAAAAATAGAACATTTAAATGGTTAAACGCATGGGGGGCAGGGAGCTGTGCTGGGCTCGGCTCTTCACTGCCAAGTGAGAGCTGTCTTGCTGTGGCTTCCCCCCCTCCCGCTAAGCATGCAGAGCTGTAGCCTGGCAGCTTTTACTTGCAGGGAGCTGAGCCGAGCCCAGCTATGGCTTCCCCCACCCCCGCACACTGGGCTCTGCGCCTCCCCCAGAGCAAGAGCTGCCAAGCTGCTCTTGCTTGCTGGGAGCCAAGCCCACGTTTAAACAACTGATTACCATTTAAATGTTTAAACGTTTAGGCTTTTACATCCTTAATTCCGTCCCTTCTCTGATAAACCAAAGGGGGTGGGGTGTTCCCTTTACTTCAGCAGCCTGTAAAACAATAGTTTTTCAACATTGATAATTTGCCATATATTTCCTCCCTCCCCCACCCCACAATTCCAAGCAATGGCTTATGTTTGTTTTGGGAATCTGTGATAGTTTACAGGCAGAAGTTGGGATGGAAACCCATATATGTTAGCCCCTCATTCTTTCTTTCTTAGCTCATTGTTGGCCGTGTAACAAGGGAGACATGAACAAGAGGAGATAGAATCCGAACTTTATTAGGACAACCTAGACACAATTGTTTCAAATCTCTTGTTAAGGCAAGCACACATCTTTTCCTGATTCAAAAATAATGTACATACATCACTTAAAAACTAAAAGGTTTTCCTCCCAGTGCATGTGTAGGCAACTGTACCAAAGCAAGCACGGCATCAGACTCAAGGAACGACAGTCTCTTTCAACAGCAGATATCCAGGGGAATAGATCAGTCCTCTCTTAAATCATTCCTAGCCCAGACATACACAGTTCAGTCATTCATAAGCAGCTGCACATGTTTAAAAGGGCAGGGTAAATGAGAGGGAGTATTTGAACTAGGCCAGTTTATCCTCCAAAGACAGAAAGGTAAACTTAATCCCCTTGTTTCAATTCTGCGATGACCAAATGAATGACGGTCAAGGTGGGATTTGGGGACTAGGAACCATCCTAAGAGCTGCTTGAACATCCTCACTTTGGGATCCTCGTTTATCTCATTACCCAATGTTGCCATTTGATGATGGCTCAGGGTGACCCATGTGGTGAAAAAAAATGGTGTGTTCATCGATTTCTTAACAAAGAGGTGCCTGTCATAAGAACGGGCAGACTCACCAGAGTGGCCAAGGACTGACTGAGTTATGGAAACTGGACAATATTCTCACTTTAAGAGGTCCCTCCAGAATGAGGTTGAGGTTTCTTGGCAGGGTAGTGGAGGAAGCTTGCACAACCACTGCCCATGCTGTACCTCTTCTGTGGATGAACAGAGGACTTCACTCTCCAGGGCAGCTAGTTTAGCACCCTTGCAATAGAACTAAATTTACTTAAAAACACTTTTTAAAGAGAAAAAAGAAATCAGATCTTTCCACATTATAATCCTTCCTTTTTACCAGTGACATAGTTGCTTCCATGGGATAATCTATTTATTTGGTTAAATGGCCATTACTTTTGAAATTGGTCTAATAAATATCTTCAAAAAATTCTTTAAGCCCCTTCAGCGGGTAGTTGGATAACAGGGAAGCCAGGTCCGTCTGCTGGCCTGACCCTGGGATGAAGGTATTTCCGGGATTGGACACTAAGGCATTTTATTTTGGTGTGGGGGGAAACAGACAATTCTTAACTACTAGTCAGATCTTTAGGGGGGCTACATAACATAGTGTCAAAAATTCAAGTAAAAGTTCATTGTACGTTTACTTGGAATAGGTAAGGCAAGCTGGTGTAACGTGTCTGAGCCCAGGCAGACAAAAGGAAAGAGGAAAAAATATAAAATATTATTTAGAAGGCCTAGTGTTTAATGTCTGTTTTTTCAGGAGAGAAAAGTTGGCACTCCATGTGCTTGCAAAGTGGATGTAGCTCATATTAAAGTAATTCCAAAGCAGGGGTGAGGTGGCTAATATGGCTTGGTGAGTTCAATATTGCAGCTCATGGCCAGCCTCATTTTTCAGGTGAGATGTAATCTCTGGAGGCTACAGGTCCTGCTAGCCAGCATTCCATCTCTCACTGAATGGCTAGGGATGGCACGTTCTGTAGTCCCTGAAGGTGACACCTCTCCATTAAATATGTGGATGGACAATCTGCTGCATTTTCTGCAAATTAAATGCAGTCCTTGCAGGTTGCTAGTGTGCCCCTGTTGGGAAAGTTTGCCATTTTTAAGGCATGAGGAGTGCTGTCTGGAGTAGAGCAGTGCCAGTCACTAAAAAAGGAACAGGGCCATAAAGCAGAGAGCAGAATGGCAGGAGTTCAAAGGCCACACTGCAGAGGTTTTGCTTAGCACTGAGGCTTTCCCTTCCTCCTTGCCCCACCCGGCAACAGGTCACACGGATAGGTCATCTGACCTAGCCTTACTGCTGACGTGGCTGGTCTTGCTGAGCCTGCGTTTCTCATTGAAGTAGCCATTGGAGACCTGTTGGGGGGTGGAGTCATTGAGTGCCTCAGGACTCTGTGCATAGCTGATCTGGATAAACTGGCCTTCCCCTGCTGCATCCTCTTGGCTGTGAACCCTTTCAGTGGCAAAGTTGGCCGTGTTCTGCTGAGAGGCCATTTTATTGCTGAAAGGGCTGATGAATTTCCCATTGGGATTGGCCAGACACTGATTAAAATCTGGAGGGGGAGTGCAACTTTGAGCCATCTCCGCAGGGGGTGTAGGCTCTGCTTTGCCAGTAGCCAAGGTGGGGCTGTGTTTGTAAGATTTAGCACACTTCTCCTTGGCTTTTTTCCACCCCAGGTGGTACAACTCAGCCAGGCTCAAGCAGAGTGAAAGTACAGCCACGGCCAGCATGAAGATGATGAAGACATTTTTCTCTGTGGGCCGCGAGACGTAGCAGTTTACAGGGTGAGGGCAGGGGTCCCGGTGACAGATGTACAGGGTCTCCAGGAAGATTCCATAAAGGATGTATTGTCCGACAACAAAGGCCACTTCCATAGTGACGCGGATCAAAATGCTGTAGACATAGGTGTTCAGCAATCTGCCCTGGAGTACTATTCTCCCACTTGATTCCTCTCGACTGGAGAGTTCTGCCTTCTCTGCCACAGGGTAGTCCTGTTGGTGGTAAGAGTCACCACTGTTTCTAATCGTCATTTCCGCCTCCTTCCTTTTTCTCTTCTCCTCTGTGCGAACCGTGTGCATCGCATGCACCATGTACACCAGGGATGGGGCGGAGACGAAGATGATCTGAAGGACCCAGTACCTGATGTGGGAGATGGGGAAAGCCTTGTCATAGCAAACGTTCTCACAACCAGGCTGCCGGGTGTCACACATGAAGTCAGACTGCTCATCTCCCCATGAGGACTCTGCTGCTGTGCCCAGCACCAGCATCCGAAAGATGAAAAGCACGGTCAGCCAGACTTTCCCCACCACGGTGGAATGCTTTTGAACCTCTTCAAGGAAATCTCCCAGGAAGGTCCAGTTATCCATCTCTGCTCACAGCCTCTGTGGAAGAAGGATGGCGAGAGAGTGAGGTTCTGAGAAAGGTGAGGGAAATTTATGCCCTTTTAAATCAGAAAATGCTGCATTTGAAAAGCACTGAGATTCACTAAGGAATCTGCAGTGAATTTGTGTCCTGAAACATCCTTCTGAAAGAAATCCTCCCCATCCCCACTTCAGTTCATTATAGTGGTGTGGATTAAGCATCTGGTTTTGATCCTCACTGCTGGAGATAGCATACCAAATAAGAGGGTTCATTGATCTGTTCTTTTTGTAGCGTCTGTCAAGTGTAAACTAATGTAAAGACCTCAGAGTATTAACTGGGCTGCTAAACTATTTGAGATGTATCAGACTTTATTCTTGGTTCAGGGAATATTTACACTGTGGTCTGAACTTAAATTTATCCTCTATGGAACCTGCATCTGAGGTGGTTCTACTTCTGCTGTACGGATAGCAGGACTACTCACCCAGGATTGCCCAAATGTACTGGTACTTAGAATGGTGAGATTTGAATCTAAAGATAGACTAAGCGGTATCCTTGCGCTTCCTCTTGCATATGCCTGGCCTCTGCTGTAGTATACTTAAAATGGATGCATCATTGGTACAGACATGCTAGATGTTTGAAATGCATGCAGCATCTTTTTGTCTTGCTGGGTTTCATTTCAGAATTGAGTTCCACCATTGAAACAAATGTGCAGAACCCACCCACCAAGCTATGTGATTTAATTTTGTTGTTTCTGAGTGTAGTAATTCCAACAATTGCAATCATAAATCATAAATATTTTCTGGGGCCAGCAATGACCTCAGATCTCCTTCCACCTTGTAATCCAAATTCTGATCTTTGATGCTTGCTTCAGAACACCCCATTGTCTGATACAGGAACACTGCAAAATCTTAGTATCAGGCCTTGCTATTTTTAAGTTTGTAAATCAAAATTCACCATTCAGATTAAAAGAAACCTCCCTCTGAGATGTACCATGGGACTAAAAGAATCTAGAGAAACCACTAGTTAAGTGGTCAGATGAGAGGGAAGGGAAGATGATCTTGGGGGTTAGGGTTAGGACTTGAGAAATCTGGGTTCTCTTCTATCCCAGGCTCTGCTGGACTGACTCTGGTCAAGTCACTTAACCTCTCTGTGCCTCAAATCCCCATCTGTAAAATGGAAATAATGGGCTTAATTCAGCCTTACTGTGACTTTGGTGTAAAGAGATATAAGAGAGATTAATTTGGTCCAATTATACTTACCATACCTACCTTACAGGGGCATCATGTAGCAAACATCTCTGTAGAAAAAGTTGTGATCCAAGAGCAGAGGTACTATAGAAGTGTTCAGTGTTTTGATAAAGATAATATGCCTGCTAAGACCCTCCCTTTCGAAGACCTAATGACTTCTTATCAAATGCAAAACGTAAAAACTACAATGGCAACATAATAAAAACCACCACACAAGGGAAACATTGATGTCCCAAAAGTCCAGAAATATAAGTCTTTCCTAATTATCCTTTTTCTTGTCTACAAGAACCAGTGACTTTCCCTGAGGAAAGGTTGTATGGCTTCCTTGGGGAGTGGAGTTTCAGACTCTGAAAATTTACTGCAGCAATATGGTTGAGATTTTACATACACAAAAGTTGACGTATACAAGGATATAATTATTGTGAGAACAATATATATAATTTGAGGAGTAAAATGTAGCACTGTACAGAGTGCTTTATAATGCAGGGTGCATGTACAGTGTCACCCAGTCACAGCTCATTATGGACTTAATCCTTAAAACTGGCTCTGGCTGCTCTTGCTACTGAAGGCTGGTCTAAAGGAACAACTGAGAATTCACCCCTGACAGAAGAGAGTTGCTAGGTGGCTGTTCACTTTCCCCATTCCATTTAGGGGATGTTTCATAATGGGGAGGGGGCATGGCACAGATGGGACTGGCCAGGGATGAGTAGATGAGGCTCTGGCTGATCCTGGATGGTACACCTGGTTCCATACTAGACTATTTCAATTGCCTTGACTTTGAGCAACCCTGAGGCTTCCCTAAATTATACCAGAAGCTATTTCAACCCTCAGCCATCCTGAAACCAGGGAAGCAGCATAGTGGCTTAGTCACCTGTTCGCTGCACACAACTGCACTCCATGTAAATTTGGTGCCAATAAGGATCTGTTGTCCACTGTCTGCATTTTCTGACTTCAGTTCATATACAGTTTCAGTGTGGCGGGAAAATGCTATAAGCAGACAAGGGATTAAATGTAGGCTAAATTGTTGATGATAATAGTTACTTATAAATAATTACTATGAAATGCTGCATCATGTTTCTTGGATATTGCTTGGTAACTCCATTGGAAATGATTTGATACCACCCTGTTATCTCCTGAGAATTCTGTAAATACTCCATGTTACCAGTTCGCCCTGTGTCCGATATGCCATGGCATATTTGCATTTATGAAATGTTTTTTTTCCAAAGGGCAGAGTGAACAGAAATATGGCTGTACACTTTTTCCTCATCTTATGTCTATGCATGTCCACTACTTGCATGTGATCCTCTAGAATTCTGCCTTTGATAGGGAGCCTCCCATAATTTGGAGTAGATGGGTGACTGATACTGCTGATGAAGTTGTATCCTATCAGTCCTGGCTAATAGTAGTTGACTTTTCTCTGTATATCTTGTTTGCTAATGCAAAGACTTCCAGTGACCTCTTTTTCAATAGAAAGTTTTAAATCCAAATAGTTGTCACACTGGTCTTCTGTGGACTAGAATCACACAACTTCACATCAGTTCTGATGGTGTCAGCCACAGTGGAATTGCATACAGCTTTCTGATGTTTCCAATGTACTAAAACTAAAACAAGGTAGGGGACTCTGCAGTTCTAAACATAAATTAAATATAAAAATCTATATTACATTATGCAAGACTAAGATAATAAAATAAAATGTATGAAAAGTCCAGAAAAGAATATCAAGGGTTCTTGGAATTTACCCACATTACACATGCATAATATTTCCCATGACTAATTAGACTGTTTAAATACATACCTTTATATTTCCCATGACTAATTAGACTGTTTAAATACATACCTTTATATGCATAACTTTATACTGTATGGGTTGAGTCTTCACTTGGAAGAAAGGTGTGTTTTTAACTCAAGTAGCTAACATGAGGTAAAATGCTAGTGAAGACAAGAGTTTGGAGTTTTCATAGGAATGAACAGGTTGAGGTAAACTCTAGGCTCCTCCATAGTCTTTAACTCCACTTGCTAACTCATGAAAATGCCATACTGCCTTGTCTTCACTAGGATTTTACCTCATGGTAGTTTACTTAAATTAAAATGCACATTTTATTTGTAGTGAAGACCAGGCCTGTGTGCAATGTGGCAAATTAATAATATTATGAGAACCGTATCTTTTCCATTTCCATCCATTTGTGTCTTTAAATTTCATAACCTCAACATTAATGAGAGATTCTGTAGTTAATTTTTTGTGTGTTTTTAATAGTCTTAACAGTGCAGTGAAAGTTGTATTTACTGTTCCACTGTCTGATGTCACAGAAGTAGGACTTTATTAGGTTCTGCTAAAATCTTAGCAGATACCTGTTGAGCATACTCAGAAGAGTTTATTTTCAATCACTGATGATTTTTTTTGCTTGTTAATTCATCTTCCCTGCAACATAGATTCTTCCTCACTGAGGACCACTCCTGTTAGAAGACTGAAGTTTTTTGTTTAGCTGGTTTTTTAGTTTTTAGTGAGCTAGTGAGACATGAATAAAGTCTCAGCCAGGGTTCTCAAACATTTTGAAGTCATGACTTATTTACAACAGAGCAAAGTTTCAGGACCCCCACTCTACCCACCCTCCCTACCCCAGCTACTCATCGAGTGAGAAAGGTTGTCACAATCCTCTGAAACCTGTTTCTGACCTCCCCTGGTTGAGTATATCTGATCTAAGCTTTCTCCCCAGGCTGGTTGTTATAGGTGTTTCCCCTGCAGTAAACCTCCATCCTTGCTCCTAGTTCCTTCTGCCTTTGAGAAAGAAAGAGAGTGAGAGTGCGTATGTGTGTCTAAGCCCTTTCATATTCCTTAATTAGAGACCCCCCATGATCTAATTCCAGCGTGACTCAGCAAAAATGCCTCTGCATGTATTTCCAGGGTCCCAGCACCTGATATTGGGATGACTCAACCAAAAAGCTCTGCATATGCATACTGAATCTTAGAATCTGCCACCCTGTTACAGTCCCTTAGGCTGCTAACATTTTATTGGATCAACAAAGGAGCTGTGTGCAGTCATGAGATCTTAGCAACAGTGATTAAGTTAAGCAGAGAAAGTGTACGTGACAAAGACAAGCTGTGTGCAAAATGATGGCCGTGCCCATTTTAATAATCATCTGGAACAATATTAATGTTAGGGGGAAACCAAATATCAAAGAGCCAGAGTACACATGGAATCTAACCCACTTTATGTCTTGCAACGGAAGAATTCTAAGATAAAAAGGCTTCCGCAAAAGCAGCAGAACATCGAGCTGGCTTGAGTACAAAGCACTCATATCTGCTGTCTTTTGTGTTACCTTCTTCTGGAACACACAAGTGTTCAAGTTCCTGGTTTCCCTTTATGATAGTATATGGTCTGAATGACAGACAGGCAATATTTAGCCAATATGTACCATTACTTCTTGTTCTGGGAAATGCACTGACCTTGACAGACCCATGATGGTTTCAGGGAAAGGATAAGAAATTCACACTGATGAGGTAGAAGGGTGTGGCTGTTACAGCCACATGAGTTTCTGTACTTGAATTTCCTTCTTCCCCTGAGCCTTACCTCCCCTCTCTGGCCTGGAGTTGCCAAAAATCCACCAGCTTCCCTCCTTGGAGGACTGGCTGGAATACCAGCAGCAGTGATATAAATAGCTGAGCTCAACACTTTGCATTCACTTTTCCCACAAAAAGGTGACAGGAGGACGCTGGCCCTGCAGGATGTTTCTAAAATTAGCGGAGACTGATTATAACAATGCATCTGCTCCATCTCTCTGCTCTCACTTCTCCCCTGTACATGGCACCAACCGCGATGTGGACACTGTGACCGTGCACATTAAGAGATATTCTCAGGCAAATATTCATTTGTTCTCTAAAGGTCTGTCAATTCAAGCTGGAGGAAGAAAAGAAAATAGTGGCTTCATCTCTTATATATCTGACATCTAGTTGGAGTGAGGTGGGAGGAGTAGGAAGAGGGAGAATGGGGATGTCAGGGAACTGGAACATCATACTCCAGATAAAAATTGGCAGAATGGAGTGCCTCCCTCTCCCAACATGCACTCTGAGAGAACCATTCCCTCAGTGGGGAGGCTTTTCAGTTGTCCAGTTACAGCCAGACTTTCTACATAGGAAGTGAGAATCTGACCCTTCATGTCCTGTAGAGGTGATAATCACTTATAGGCCATTCATACACACAGAGCTCTTTTAGATCTACAGATCCCATCACAGACTGACAAAGCTCAGTTACTAACGCTTTTCCATAGTACCTTTCGTCCATGTATCTCAAAGCACTGTGTAATTAATTAAGTCTCATAACACGCTGTGAAGAAGATAGGCACCGTTGTCTTCATTACGGAGATGGGGACTTTGAGGTGGAGAGTGAGTAAGGCCCAGATCCTCAAAGGTACGGAGATGCCTAACTCCCATTGAAATCATAGGAGTTAGGCACTCCATACCTTTGAGGATGTCGGCCAAAGTGGCTTGTTCCCAGCCACACAGTGAATCAGAGACAGAACTGGTAATGGAACCCAGGTGTCCTGACTTCCAAACCTATGTACTAATCTGCCCTGCTTCTCTAACGACAGAGAGATCTGCTTTAACAGGTCCCATCACAAACTGCAGCTAAGGCTCAGCATGAGACCTGGTGGTCTCTAGGTACTAGGAAGAGATTCTTTGAGGTGAGCTAACAGGGACTACCACCCCGCCATCCCCAACAAATACACTGGCTAAGCCAGTAAGGAGCTCATCTCAAGAGGATGTCACTTGTTGCACATTTTACAGGCCACAGGTCCAATCAGAGTGCCATAAAGGCAGACGTGATCCTTCCTTTCAGGAATATATGGATTTTTATGGTATGGATTTTTCACAGTCCTGTGCAATTTAGTTGTACCAACCTAATTTCCCAGCATAGACGAGGCCTTTTCTGAGAGGTCAGCCTAGTCTTCTTTACCTGGAAATGCAATGAAACAGACTGGTTCCCAGGCTTCGTGCCAATATTCAGATCTGTTTCTCATTCATATTCAGATTCAGGTTCCCAATCGTTCTTGCTTACTAGAGTGCACTCGTGTGTTCACTCAGGTTCCCTTCCAGTCCCTTCCAGGCCTGTGGCCAGGCTTGTGTGTAGGTCAGATGGCTCTCCACTCTCTAGTCCCTCTTCTCAGTTCACTAAGGCTTGTGTGAGGATCACACTGATATCTGGCCCCTCAGCCCTGCTTGCAGTTGCAGGGAGCTCATTATTCCTTACTTGATGACGATTCCTTTCCTTTCACACTCCAAATGTGGAACATCTCAAAGTTCACCCAAAAAAAAAAAAAGAGAGTGAAAATATAAGGGATTTTAATCAGCTCTCACCTCCTGAACATGTGTACACACATCCACACCCTTTAGGTGGATATATCAGGCATATGTCATACATATAAGGCAGCCTTATGCAGAATATTTTAATCTGAAGAGTTGGTGGAAGTTTTAGACTCTCTTCTAGTTGCTGAGTTAAATGGTTCTGAGTATTATTGTTTGGTCCAGCTGTGGAATCTGATGTTTTCTGTTCTTGATCAATGTAGAATCATACATCAACACAGCCAAATATATGGGAGCAAACTTAGCCCTGGGTTAGGCCAGCTGAATTGAAAGGTGGAACATCAAGAATGAATTTGGCTCATAGTGTTTTAAAACCTTGTTTTAAAAGAAAATCCGGTTATAGGAGGGGTGGAGGTGTCTAGTGCAAACTCACTTTCTACTTCCTCTACGAATCTCTGAAATTCTCAGCTCAATCACAGTCTGTTCTGCTAAAATCATGGCCCGTGTGAACTCTTAACATAAGTGACGTGTAGCAATTTTGGACAACCATTTGCATTCAAAACAAAGTTTGGATGCAATTTGTGGGTGGTTTATCTTGTATGATCAATCTCTCCCTCACACATACACAGCCCCCCTATGTTAAAGTATATTTTTAAGGTTGCAAAGTCAACCACTCATAAGTTAGGAAATGACAATATTGAGGTAGTCTGTGCATCCTTCATTCAGCCCTCTTGTGTGCATGCATTGTAATTAATTACCTGATCATATATTATGATTTCTCCAGGATCTCTGCTTTCCTCATTGCTCAGGATGGGTGGTGCTCACTTTATGGGTAGCTATTCGATATTTTGTTTTATCATTTTTCAGTGTATGGTTATGTGCCTTTTTTACTGCACATTATTCAAATCCTGCTCTGAAGACAATTATTATTTCTTTGTGGGATTTTCTATGGTGCTCATCACTACAGCTTTCACAAACACTGATGAATTTATCATCATAACATCCCTGTGAGGTGAAGGGGTAGTATGATCCCCATTTTACAGATGGGGAACAGAGATACAGAGAGATTGGCCCAATTTGAGAAACCTAGGGCCTACTTTTTCAGGGGACCTATCACCGCATAGCACTTCATATGCTCAAACCACAGTTCCCATTGACTTCAGTTGCTTCAGCGCTGTGTGCTCCGCACCTCTGTAAGTCAGACATGAGGGTCTCAGGTTGGGCATTCAGAAAATGAGGAACACAGAAATAGTGACCATCTGTGAAAAGTCTGGTTTAAGTGACTTATCTAGCATTGTATGATAGAAACTTGGTGGCAGAAGCCAGTATAGAATCCAATTCTCCAGGGCAGCATTCAACTGTCTTAGCCATGAGACTGGCCTTTTTTCTCCTGCCATCCTCTGCCTTATTCACCACACACCTTCCAGTTTCTGCATCAAATAAATCAGGTGTCCTCCAAACACCAGCCTCCTTCATTACCCCATCCAGCGTCATCCCTAGAGCTGCTCTGTCCTATGCACTGGGTCGGGCAAGGACCCTCTTTTTCATTCTGAATGAAAAATAAAACTGCATATGAAAAATTCCAACCAGTTCAGCTCTCAAGGCACGTCAGTAATAGCACAATCAGTGCTGCAATACAAAGAGGAACAGAAGCACTGGTGTAGCAAAGCTCTCTCTGGTTCCTCTGTTAGGAGAGGAGGAGGTTGACCCCTTATTCCTTTACAGATACAAAAGGCAGTTTTTATATCTATATACCCATTACTTATGGTCTGAATATAAATATTTCTTTGTTTCAGGAAAGCTCTGGAGTGTGGAGTGTTGTTCACAAGGATCTCTCTGTTTTCTGTCAATAGCCAGAAAATTGACTTCTTTCCCTCTTTGTACATTCTGGTTCCAAAGATCGATGTTTGGCTGGTGATTCCTGAAGGCCATTTCTAATTTTAAGACTTTGTCCTCGTGTCTCACACAACAGCACCCAAGGCGTGCAACATATGCTCTGAAATATGCTCCCTGCCATGCTGGACTGCTGAATTACTCATCCCTGCTAATCTATTTTCAGTGCATTGAGATAGATCAGAAAACAAGGACAAATGAGCAGAATGTGTGAAATCTATGTGAAGGTCAAAAAGGAAAAAGGGGTTGCGTAGGAAGTCCTGAATTTTCGGGTAAACTTCAAAATCCTTCTAGCAAAGCACTAGAATTCCAGATCCCAAAGTATTGGGAGAAAATATAAAATAGGGGGGGAAAAATAGCTGATGCTATATAGTTGCAGAAGCATTTAACATATTTCCCAAGTGAACAGAGCTTACGAGAGTTGGTATTTTGAACTCTGAACTCTCAGGAATTCTCTCAGGCTAGCAGAATAAAAAAAAAAAAAGGAAAGAAAGGGGTATGGAGAGTGTGTTGTGTTCTCTCATCTGGGTTGAGAATTTCAGAAAAAGAGCCAATAATAGTTGCTTGGTTTATACGGAAAATGTAGCAACAGTGTGGGATTTTAGATTAACTGACAGAGACATGTACACTCCCTCCCCCTTTATTCACAGATTTAGGACAGCATAGGCAGCAGCAATGCAAACCATCCTCTCTTGCCGCCCCCCATGCACTTCTCCTCTAACTTGTAGAAACCCCATTGTTTAGTTGTGAGAAAGGATATCAGTTGCTGTGGCCCATTCAGTCCAAGGGTGTCTTTTCTGAATTTTGCCAGCAAGGCTGTTGATTTAGTCCTTTACTATGTGTTTGTTTATCCTCTTTCAACTGGACCGAGACACTGACTCAATTTAGATAGCCTGCTGAACTGCCATCAGAACTTCACGAAGTCCACTAGGGACTTCACATTTGCTATATTGATTTTATGTGGAAGGTATTCAGATACGATAGATTGAGTGAGTGAGTGAGATTATATGGGGTCACTACAAACCTTTGACTGCATTGCACCCAGCAATTAGGAGATGAAAGGCTCTATCTCCCACGGCCAAGCCCTGTCACTAGATCTCCCACAGTGAGAAGGATAAGGGCAACAATTTCAAGCTGGCTATATGTTGAAAGCTATACTTATAATACTACAAATATTCAATAGTAAACAGTAAACACAATGCAAGAATTAAAAAATAAGAGCTATTGTGAGAATGGAAAATACTGAGTGTTTCTCTCTGTAAGTCTTTATGGTTATCAGTTTTTAACTGGGTTTGCTGGGATCAGGGTTTGAACCAAGAGAAAGTTCAATGAACAAAGGGCTCACAGCCCCAAGTTACTGCACATCGCACACAATACATGTGATAAGGAGACTTTAAAGAGGTGGCACTGTATATTTCCATTGCTCTCCCTAGGAATGTCATGCAGCATTCTCATGCTCCATGTAACGGTGTAGTTGGGATATGATACTCTCACGGAAATGAAACTGGAACATTTTTAAACCATTCAACGTGCATTAGAATAAAGCTGCTCCCCAGTCTACTGTGTTTATACATTTATACATAGAAACCCTATCATAGCAAGGAGTTCCCCTCACCTTCTGTCCCAGGACTGCTTTACGACAACCGGAGGTTAACTTTAACCAGCACTGCAGTCTGCATTTTTCACTGTAATGAAGCTATTTGAGGCTTTCATTCCACCTCATTGAGATTTCTCCCCGCTCACTACCAGCAGCTTCCTCTGTAACTTTTGTAGTTGTTTGTAATGGAAGGAGTTAAATTTTCAGAATGTCCATAATTATCCTTCTTAAGTCTGGATGTTATAGAAATGGAAAAAAGAATGAGTGTGTTCAAGTTCTTAGACTTTTTATGGCTACCCTTATCTTCACCCTCCCCCCCACACACATTTCCCCTTGATTCTAGCAATGTGACTTCCCCTTGAAACCTCGGCAGGTCATTTTTTTTTCTAAATGACATTTTACCTACCTGATGTTTGATACCTCTTCTCTGTTTTCCTTCCTGAGGCTACTTCTTCTTTTTTGCTCTTCTTTTCAGTTGTTTGTTCTGTATTCCTTTAATCTTTCTCTCTCTTCTCTCCTTCTCCACCCACTTTGTCTGTCTGTCTGTCTCTCAATTGGTGTCCCCCGCACTTTCTCTCAGCCTTTCCTCTTTTTTTCTCTCCACCTACTCGCTTTCTCTGTCTCTCTCCCCCCACTGTGCCTCTCTGTCTCCTCTCCACTCTCTCCCCCCACTTTCTTCTGTCCCTTGCACTTTTTCTTTCTCAAATCCTATTATCCATCTTTCTTTAAAAAAAAAAAAGTATCAGTTTCATGTGTTTTTCTCCACTCTTGGTCTTTCTCTGTCACTCTTGTCTGTTCCTCACTTCAGATACGCTGCACTGACTGCTGGCTTCACACTGTCCCTTCCAATTGCCAATACACATGTTACATGCACCTCCTCTCTGAGATAACAAGCCCTGGTTTCAAACCTTCCTTTAAACTAAAAGAGACAGGGCTGCGCCCTCACTTATCCCAACCACATTCAAGGAAATTCCTATGGGATCAAAACTAGAGAGAGAGCTAGGTGGTGTTTTCTGACTCCTTTATTAAAGCCCAACCAATCAAAAGCTGAGTTTCTGTGGTGCAGGAGGTCTCTTATTTAGCCAAGAATGTCTTGCACACAAGAAAAACAAAATAAATATTCTAAATATAAATACATGCACAGCTCCAAAAATTAAAATAAACCCCAAATACAGTATGCTTCATTTGGAGCATAGGAACATAGAAAATACCATGCCAGTGCAGATCGGTGGCCCTGCACTCCAGAACCCCATCTCTGACAGTGGCTGTTTCCAGAGGATGGTGCAAGAAACTCCTTTATGGACAAACATGGAATGACTTGCCCCCAGGGGATGTGTCTTCCTAACATCTTTACTAGAGGTTTGCCTTATGTCCTAAAGCATGAGGGTTTTTATCCTATCTGAAAATGTTTTCATCATATCTGATGTTGGATGTGCTCATTACCCATACTCATGTCTAATTCCATCATTCATTTTGATTTAATGCTTGGCCTCAATGGTGAGAACAAATGCTGAGATTCCAGCCAATCTGAACTATGGCTGCGGACAGAAAACAAAGCTGATGAATGTCTGATGTGGGCTTTGGCTAAAGAAAACTATACTCTGCCAAGTGGTTTCACCATATGCTTTCTTTGGTAGCCTGCCTTCCTTCCCTCCAGTGATCCCAAATGTAGTCAGAAGTAATTCTTTCACATCCATGTTATAAAGTCACACTGATCCCTACCTGCTTACCATATCAGCTAAAATAGATCAAGTCCTTTGAGAAGTGAAGGTGTTCTTGTGAACTGAGTGCAGGGCCAAGAACCAGGAACTCCTAAATTCTAATCCCAGCTCTGCCACTGATTTGCTGTGTGTCCTTGAACTGCAAACTTAACCTGTTGGTGCTACATTTCCTCTTTATAGAAAAATCCTATGCAATAGAAATTGATAACCTTTCTATGGGTTTTTTGAACTATTGTATATGATTAAATAGACAATTATATACCTGCTGTGGAATTGTATTCTTTGGATAGGGGAAAAACCTGTAGAAAGGAGAACAATATTAAATTCTTTAGATTATTAGGGGTAATTTCGATAGAGCCTTATTCAATTTCCTTAGAGCCCTATTAGTTTATCTCTATGAATTTTTATGGGATTTTTTCATAAAGGCACATCTACATGAATGAATAAATTATGAATAACATGGACCTAGCTCACCAGGGCAGTTTTAGGATTGATATGTTAATGCTTGTAAAGTGGTTTCAGTTGGCTTGAAAGGTGCAATGTGGTGTTGTTGCTGTGTATGATATGACTATAACTGAAACTGCCCCTGCCCATGGTGGTACTTTGCTGTACACTTGGAGTGAGCTGCTCTGCTTTTCCTGGCTTAGTTCTTTGTTTTTCTCACCCTAAGACTGAGCCAGGACATGCACTCTTCTTTGGGTTGATCTGTAAGCCAAGATAAGATCTGGTTCAACTAAATGAATACAGGGAGTTTCTGTGATGCTGTATATGTGTGTGTGTATCATGTAAGTTATGGGGCTGATTCTGTCATATTATGCAGTCACAGCTGGAGAGAGAGGATTTGGGAGTAAATCCTTCCCAGGACAAGTGGCACTAAGAAGAGCAGTCCCTAGATTACCTTGTGTAGCGTGCAGATTTCTCTATCAGAGCTATCAAATCTCATCCAGAAATAGGCCAGGGCAAGATTCTGAGCAGAATATCAGCACAATGGCTTTTTTTTTTCCAAGCATTGACCCATCTGTAGTTCATGAGAATATTTATCCTGTGCCATAGACTTCAAATAAATCAACTAAACCAATGAAAAGTCCGGGCCCATTTGAAAATGTTTGCAAGTACACAGTGCAGGTGAGACTCATGCATTTGAAGGAGGCTCACCACACAAAGGAAATACTCCGTGAAACTTGTGCTCAGTTGGGAAGGCTGTTTCATGCAGGGGCACGTGCTCTGTTGAGCACCTGGTGGTTTTGCAACGCTGTTTGAGGGGAGGGTAAGTAGTTCTCTGAGGTTCTTGCTTTCAGGAAAGAGAGGGGCCTGTTACACCAGAGGAATGTATCTTCTTTCTCTATCTTTTCTACACAAGGGAATTTTAGGGGGAAAAGAATCCCAGCCTGGGCTACCGCTGATGGTAGCACCAGTAGGACCCTTTCTGTAGCCATGGCTCACCACTGTCAATTACACCTGCTCCTCAATGTGATAAAAATGCAGAAATTCACTGGAACCTTGTCTGTAATGGGACAGTGCGGCCAGCACTGCCAGCCAGGTGGTGTCCCCCCCCCCAAAGTTCCCTGCTGTAGATGTGACAAAAGGAGAGCTTCTTTTCTGCAGGCCAGCCGTCTGGGTACTGTACAGTCATGGAGGCATCTTCAACCTCGAAATACAGTTCTCAGGGGCAGACTGTCCCCCTGAGCATTGCAGCAGTGTGTGATGATGAAACCCTGAGAGCCAGGTGAGCCATTTTTTGTAGTCGCATTTATTCTTTTAGTATAAAATCTTAAATGTTTTGAATTCGGCAAGCTGTTTTTCACCCAAATCTCTCCCTGCCCCAGCATATCAATCCAAGACAGACACAGCAAAGAAAGGTGAGGCACAAGTACGTCAGTGTCATCTGAGTTCAGAAACAAAGTCTTAAACTGTAAAAACCAGGGCAGATTTCCATCTCTGTAAGCCAGAAGTGAACATCTTTCCTAAAGTAAAGGGTTAGCTGCAAGCCTTGTGGTAGCTGTAACAAAGCATTGCATTGTTTCTTCTGCTGCTGGTACTACTTACGACCTTTCACATCCTTAGCATCTCAGAGCATTTTGCATCCATTTAATTGGATTAAGCCTCACAGTGGTCCTGTGAAGGTGAGTCTTGTCCCCATTTTACAAATGCGGAAACTAATTCATGGAGGGGCTAAGTAATTTGCTCAGGGATTCTGCAAGTCATTTGCAGGGCCCAGAGCTGAACCCAGGTGTCCTGACTGCCTATCCCAGGCTCTAGGCATCAGACACGGCTCCCTGTCTTATAAATATGTACACTCTGGTTAAATCAATAACCATCTCACACAAGCATGTTATTTCAGCGTAAGAAGAAGAAAACCATAAACTGTTACCTCTTTCTGCTGATTCTGGACAGGTGGAAAGAACAAGACACAATGCAGGGAGGTGAAGGTACCTATTAACTTTGGCACAGACTCCAGGGCAGACTGGAAGCCTCTCTCCACTAGTGTCCAGTGCTCAGTAGGGTTCCTTGTCTGAGGGCAGACCCTTTAAATGGGGCAAACAAACCCCAGATGGTTGCTGGAACACAGCCTTTTGTAGTCTCACACTAGCTGACTGACTGGAGAGTCCCTAAAGCTTGAAGGAAATAAGCTGGGGGTCCCCAGCTCCTGTGGTCTGCCTGATATGCACTGGCAGCTGTCTGCCTACTGTTCTTTTAAAGAGTTGTCGTGGATCGGGATATAAATGTGATCTTACGCAGGCTGTATTGTAAGCAGCGACTTGGCCCAAGTTCAGCTCTTCCTCTGGCTCCCAGCTACTCTATTTTTAATGAAGGGTTTGGGGCTGTCGGAAAGGAAGTCAAATTGTTTTAGGAAAACAATAGCAAAGCAACTAAAAGTTTATTAGCTTCCTCCCCAGAGCCTAAAACCAACTTGTCAAACTAGTAAAAAGATAGCAGGACTATTTATTTAAAGGGCTAGCGACAAGCCTCACAGTTATATTCCTGTTTATGTCTGTGAAAACAAAGGAAAGTTAAAAAAAAATAATATAGAAGAGGAGCAGGCCTTTCTAGTCTCTGAAAAGTGCAAGTAGGATTTTAGGGTGGGCAGTTCAGGGCAGTTCCTATGCTCATGGTGGGATTTTTGTGATAAAAGGAAGGTCCACCCACACTTTTACAAGATACCATGCTAAATCTTATATCAGCATTTGCTTGTATTTAAAAGTTTGAGGGGAACATTTCTTCAGCCATTTTGAGCCATGCAAAGGAAAAAGAATACATCAGGCCAATCACAGGGCCAAGAATAGACTCCTGGTCCTCAGACTCACAGTCCAGCGCACTAGCTGCCAGCCTATTAAATATATTTACATCGCTCCACACTAGCTGCAGCCAGCTTCTTCAGGTGGTGATACCCACATATTGGTGATACAACTCCATTACAGCCACTGGAGTCATGCTGGTATAAAAGAGTGGAGAGCCATGCCACTACATTTTCAAGCCTAAGACATTCAGGTTGGCTAGCCCTCTCCAACCACTTTCACCGTTTGCACAGACAAGAGACAAGAATAAAAAAGGAACCAGGTTATAAACAGTTGCAAAAATTATTTAAAACAGAGCAGTAACATTTGCCTGTGGGGCAAACTACTTAATTGTGACCTTCTCTTGCTGCCTTTGAAAACTGATGAAACTCATCACTCGCTTCAGTGGTGCAGGAATGAGTGCCTGAGGGACTGGTCCTGAAAAGTGCCGAGCCAGCACAGCTGCAAAATTCTAACACTCCAAACCATTGAGCAGCTCAAAGCATCGGGGTTTAAAATTCCATTGTTCTCTGAAGTCTCGGACAATCTTCGGTCCTGAATCAGTGACAGGTTTAAGGTGTGATCTTGTGTCTTTTGTTGTAGTCCACTAGGGCTAGACTTACTGGTAACATCTTATAAGAGAGCTGTGTGATCACACGATATCAGGAAGATCACAAGATACTAGCTCTCGAGCCAGTATCTTGTGATCTTCCAGATATCGTGTAATCACACAGCTGACCTGATATACAGAAAAGGTATTTTGCTAGAGGTTTAAAAATTTGTTTATAATTTCTGTAACTCTGAGATCTTTACATCTTTTAAAGCAGTGGTTCAGCACAGCATTCCCATTCAGCAAGGCCCTTAAGCATATAATTAACTTTGAAGACGTACTTCAAAGATAATACTTGGTCCTGCCATAAGTGCGTGGGAACTGGATTAGACGACCTCATGAGGTCCCTTCCCGTCCTCTGATGCTATGAAATCCCATTGAGTTCAGCAAGACTTAAGCAGGTGCTTTTTTGCAAGCAGATGCTTAAGTGCATTGCTAAAGCATTGCCCTCAGAGCCTGCTTTATTGGTAGGGATACAGCAGATATTATATATTATATTTCTAAAGTATCTTTGTTCTAAAATGTGCTACTGGCAAAACGCATGATGGTGTGTGTTAGGGTAAATGTTTTAGGTGCACTTGTTTGGAGTGACCTCTGTCACTTATTCATGGCTTAGCCACTGAAAAAATAATGTAGTTATCCCATAAAGTCTCCATACTCATACTCATCCCAAACTTTTGGCTCTGAAACCTGTACACTGGTGCCACCCACACCACCATGTATTCTCTCAATATTAATCACTTAGGCACTGGTGCTGCAAAAACTTGGGCATGTGAGTAACTTTATATATGGGAATAGTCCTACTGTCTTCGATGGCGCTTCTCATGAGGGTAAAGTTACCGATATGCATAAATGTTAATTCATTTGTATGTGAGTTGTGATATGTACTGGACCAGTGCCCTCAACAAAGGGATAACAAAGTAGGATGATACTCCATGTCTGACATCATGAAGGCAGATGTGCTCTCTTGGAAATGACTGAGTTGGCAGATGCTGCCAGCTAAAAGTACTTCGGGACCTCTAATTGTGGAGTTGACATCCGGAGGAGACCAGCGCTCACCTGCTTCCCGGAACTCAACTCAACTCAAAACTGCAGGGTGCCAGATGGGAAGAGGGAAGAAGCCATGATGGAGAGAGTGCAGAGGGGAAGACACACAGGAGTGAGAGGCAAATTGCCTCACTTCAAAGAAAATGATTTTTGCTGTGAGAAAAGAAGATGTGGGGCTTGCTCCACAGCCATGAGGATGAACCGTGGTAGGGAGGTGGAAGACCCAAGATCTGATCCTATCCTGAACTCCGTGCTCTCGCCATAAGGACTGAAAGCTCTGGAGCCTTTCCTGATTGGAAACTTCTTGGGGAAAAATGATGAAAGAGTTTGACGAAGAGGTGGCACACTGCTGAGCTGGCTGTTAAGGCAGTAATGGCATTTAAAACAATTGCCCTGAAGTACAAGGAGTTCCTTTGACAGGGCATATTGCCCAAAGCCTGATTGAGATCTTAAGAAGTAGTCTTAAAGTGACCCGGTAGATGAAATTAAGAGCTATTTAAGTGTATGAATTAAGGAGAAGAGATTCTTATTTTCCACTATTTTTATTAGTGATTTATGTGTTGGTGACAGAACTCTTTTGTGAACAAGGCAGTTACAGGATGGGAACATAGAGATGCACGCTTTGTGCTACCTAACCAATTTTTCTCACCCCTGAGTGACTGCCTCCAGGAATAAGGGTGTGCTTATTCTCCACGAGACAATCTTTGGCCTGTCTCAGAGCCAGATAGTGCCGCTTGCGATGGTCTTTTTGGTGATGTGAACTGGGAACTGAATTAAGACCTCCAACCCTTTTTATACAGGTTGTTCAAGTTCTCAGATGACACCACGCCTCACCTACCTCACCTGATAAGCTTTGATCACTACCAGCTGGGACTGGATTCAAACCACTAACCTAGAGGTGAAAACCTCTCTGTTCCATTACCAGTTCCTGGAGACCTCTGGTGACAAGGATTCTGAACAACTGTTCAATCTAGTCTCATACAGGTGAAGAATGCTGTGGGTATATTATTGAGAACTGCAGAGCATGCAATGCAGCAGTGAATGGAAGGTGACAGGAAGACACCCTCGACCAAACACAGGAATGAATGGAAAGATATGATTAGAAAGCTCCAGCAGCTTGAACCACACTCTTAACAGCTCATACACTAGACTAACTTCCAGAAATGCTGTGGTTCTCAGCTCATAATATGGTGGACTTTAAAGGAACTCATCATTACAGAGTCTGCTGAATTACCCTGTAATCCCAAGAGATAGCCCTGCCATGTCAGCCTCAAGGTCCACTGGCTGTGAGGGAAGACTGCACTCCTGCTGCTTATGCACATTATGGACTTCACCTTCCAGAGCTGTCAGTCTGGCACCAGCATTCACTGGGGGGAAAATGACAAGAAAACAAAAATTGATAACTTTTTTAAAGCTCAGTGAAGGTTTGGATCCAGTTCTCCTTTCTGGATGAGTGAAGGCTTTTTTGGTCTGTTCATGTTTTGTGTGAACCTGCTCTTCTGTCCTTATCTGTATTTCTGGGCACATTAGCTTTTACAGTAAAACATAACATTGGATCCATTTTCAATGACCTCCCATCCAAACATTGAAAATAAGAGCCTGCAATGGGTTAAGGAAACTGGGAGAACGAAGTTCCTGGATTTATATATAACTCTTAATGATTAAACCAGAGTTCAAAGCATGATGCTGGAGGGACTGTTGGGAAGATTTGAATGATCTGTGTTGGGCAGTTGTCTAGCATGGGAAATCCCTGTGTTATATAATGGGCAATATATGACTGGTTTACTTGGAGAACTTCCTCACCCTTTACCCCTCAAGGCTTTGCACTGTAGTGACTTTACTTGCCCAAAGAAAGCTGGATAGATTTTTGTGTCACTTCTCAGGCTCTTTGCATGGCCTCAGGTGGTTGCTACAGAGTAATGCTGGGAGTTACTTTGTTCCCCTTGTGGGTGAATGTGCATCCTGCATCTGAAATCAGGAGGGAATATGGGGTGTGATCCTGGGACCTACAACATCCAAAATAAAATGCAACCAACTTCATAACCATCACCTACATGTTCCCTTTGAGGGTGGTTGATTTTGCATCTAACTGATTGTGTGACTAAAGTGGTACCAAAGTGACTAAAGTGGTAGTCACATATGAACTCATACAGGAACTTGATGATAGCATTGCATTAGTGATTGACATTAGCTAAAGGGGGGGTTGCTTTTGAGGGGGGAGTTAAAAATCATTACAAGAAATTCATGTGACTAAGAAATTATTTCATTTCTGCTAAACTTCTCCAGTCAGTCCCCAAATATGCAATCCATCTTCTTGAGAGAAGCCTGTGGGAAAACATCAGTGTTGTTAAAGAAACAAAAACAAAAAATAAGAGGAAGTGTCGACTGAGTGTGAGACATTCAAGGTGATAAGAATAAGATAAGAAATCTTGAGAAAATGTCTTTCCCAATCTTGAGCAGTGATCTGTGGCTCTGCGAGTATGAGAAACCAAGAGGCATCAGCACTGCGTGATAGTGGGATAGATGGTTCTCACATGTGATACCCATGTGGCCTAAGCTAGGGCTTTTCACATAATTAGCCTGTGTCGCCCCCAGCTTCTCCCAATGAAGGAAAAAAAACTTCAGCTGGTTTTTCTAAGATCAAAGAGAACTGAAGACTGGTTTCAAAACAATGCACTCAGTATTTGGAAGTGTTGTCACCAAATCAGGGACACCACGGGATATGACCACAGAAAAGGCAATGGAAAATATAAATGGAAATGGTTCAAAGCCATGCAAAATTTTTCTAACGGGTGGGGTAGAGGGAAAAATAGGAATTCTGACCATTTGCATAGGTCAGTCTCTGTGAAGAACTCATTTCCAGTCTCAGGGAAGGTAACAATTTAACAGAGCACAGTAGAAGGAAGCTCTGAAATGTGCCTCGTGGAACAACACCTAACTAACACCTGGTAAAGGTTTCTTAAATATTCTTATCTTCATGATCCTGTGTTTCTGCCATCAATAATTGTATGGCAATAATAGTGAGATCTGAGTTTGTATATGAGAACAGATGGCTGTAGACTGGTCCTTTCTGGGAAGGAATCTAAAGGGTCTTGAAGTGTGCTGCTGCGAAAATGCCAAGGCAGCCTGTTCCAATTATTGTGCTTAGATACCAGCATTTGTCCCAGATTGTTTGGAACGCATGGAAGATACTGCCTTGAGAGCTGTTGTTATAGCTATTAATGCCATTGGGTATTTAAGGGATGAGAGATGGGAACCTCAGCAGGTTCAAAGATTCAGCTTAGATTCAGCATGCAGAGGTTACAATGTTTCTCCAAACTATGAAAACAGAGGTCTCCTACCATCTAGAGCCACTTTCTCCCTCTCCTGCAAAAAGTCGGGAGAGCCCTTTTCCCCACTCCCAACAGTTGGAAAATCTTTTTCCTTCCATTCCAGGCTGCATGTCCCTTCGTAAAGCCTGAACAAACTTTCCTATTTCTCTCCCTCCAGCTAGGTCCTGTGACTCATCTCCCTGTCCATGGAATACGGCCCACAATGCTTAGTATAAAAAAAAGATTCTTTGAGAAACCATGCCCAATAGTAAGAAAATGTGGGAGTTATTTTATCCCACTGTGAATCAGATTTATACTCCTCCATGAAACTAAAATCAGTCAATAACTCAGACACCAGAATGAAGGGCACTAGTACACAAACCTGGAGAGATAGATAGATAGGTGGCTAGAGTAACTTCAAGGAAACTGCAAGCAGGTCAGTGGTGGCATGTGCTGAATGGTACCAGGACTGCTGAATGGATGGCAATCTTCACTTTGCTGAAATAGATGGATACTGGGTTTTTATTTGCAGTTCAACACACTTTAGAGTTTGGTTCATGTGACTCAGGGACCTCTTGGTGTCAAGTGGCAGCGGGTAAAGGGGTGCATGAGGATACAGGGAACCCTGGATCTGGTCTCCTATTAATAGTTCACCAAAGAGTGTCATGTAAGGTCTTTACTGAAAGCCTGTGTCATAGTGTTCATCATAATCATTGTGAAATGTATGTGTGGATGTTGCATGAGGAGATATGTATATGTACTGATAGTTATGCTCTTAAGATCTGTGAGTTTATCACCAGAAGGTAAACAAGTTTCTTTGAGGCAGAAGATGCTTATCTGGCTATATGTAGATTGGGTAGTACATACTTCACACCTATTTACCGTCTGAGAAAAATTATAATCAAGTGAGCAACATGCTAATCGAGAGATTGTGAAGTCTACAGGAGAGATTCTCAATTGGAAAATACAAGCAGCGGGGGTTTCCTTGTTTACAAAACACTGGATTATTTGAATTATATCTGGGGGTGCAGTGATACATCCAGATATCCTTCATCCAGGGGAAAGGCTGCCTGCTGGCTTATTTTATGAATGCAGGATCACCGTTGGTCTGGCTGTTTAATGCTGAGAGAAATCCTTGGGCTAAGCTAATCTTTATGAGACAGGGTCTAATGAGTCACATTAGTAAAGTTTAGGTTCTGGAAAGTGTGTTACGATTCTATTTTATATATTATCATTTGTTTCCACTTATTCTACTTGCTTCTTCTCAAATCTGTTCTTTATTTTCAGTAAGTGCTGTAAGTGAAGCGGAGCAGTGATCCTGAGGTGTAACTGGTAAGCTAAAGTGTACTATTCCTTTGGGAAAGGTAGCTCTGTGACTACTGCAAGTGTCCAGTGGACTAGGGGCTGGATGCTCCAAAGAGATGCTGGGAGGGCTCGGGAGTTGAAGCGTGCCTATTGCTTACCAGCCAATGGACAACAAAGCCTGTGCAGGCAGAGAGAGGAGAGCTTGTATTGTCCATGGCTGGTGGAGTCGGGGAGCTGACCCCCAGCAGGCATGGGCAAGGCTTCCTCACGCTAAGGGCAGGCGGTAGCAAGGTGCCTCACAGCCCTGTGTACCCCCAGGAAGCATCACAGTTCAGCTGTGAGAAAGAAGTGAATTTGGAGATAATTTGTACATTTTGATCATTCAGCCTGAATCGTATCCAGAAACATATAAAGATTTCTCCCTGCGCCTCTTCATTTCTTTCGCTCTCTGCTATTATGTACCATTTACCTCTCTGAAACGGATTGATAATGGCCATCGCAGCCACTGCAATTTTTCTAGCTGCCATATAGCGGGTGGTGACATAAAGGAGCACAATTATGGAGGGACTCTCACTCATGCTCGGGTTTTAAATTGCAGACAGGGAGAACAAAGACATTGCAGAGAAGATACCTAACCTTTTTGCCTTAAGCCACCTTTCCCTCCCTCCAATCTCTGGGAGTGTTGGGGGCTATTTCAGCCCAAGCATTACTTAGTGCAGCTTCAGGACTGCTCCAAATTGCAATTGACTGCATGAGCCCAAGGGCTGTTCTGATGCTGGGATTGCCAAAGTACAGTGGTGCTCCAGGCACTCCTTGACATCTCTGGCACACCTCTCTGATGCTGGGGCTCCAAGTGGATGAAGTAGAGCCACGTAGGCCAGTTCTATACTATGAGAGCATTCCCCTACACCAGGGGGATCCCCAGGTAGCTGTGAAAGATGGTTTTAAAGACGCTTTGCCCTCAGACAAGTGCAAAGACATATAGAGGACAGGCAGGTGGGCAGGCAGACAAGGGTGGAATGAGGGTTCTGGAACAGGCCCCTACCCTTTTTAGTGCCAGAAGGCAAGCTGAGACATTTTCACAAAAAGCGTCAAAAGGTTTGGTGCTGGAACAAAGTGATAAATTAGAGAGCAGAATGTCACTAGAAACATGGTCCACACTGAAAGGTTCGGGAGGAACTTCAAAATGAAGTGACTCAGCAGCTCACAAAAATATCCAATCTCTGAGTCAAACCAGCTAATATACTGGAGAACTAGAGAGAAGAAATGTTTCATCTGGTTTTTTTTTAAAAAGGCACTAGGAATTACAGACAAGTGAGCCAAGACTTAGACCAAAACCAGGATATTGGTTGAAGCAACAATTAAATACAGAGTTACAAAACACCTGATTTAACATGGCTTGTGGCCTGAGTAGATACCTATTCCCTTCAGTGAACACTGGATCAGGTCCATAACAGGAACTAATCAGCACAATTTCTGTAAAGATAAATTGTGACTATCTAATCCACTAGATTTGTTCAAGCATGTCAGTAAAATAGTAGAGAAAGGCGAACACGTGGAGACAATGTATTTGGCTTTTCAAAAAGCCTTGGGCAAAAGCCCTCCAAAGAGATTATTAAGAAAAAACAAGGAGTCACAGGTGAGAGGTAAAGTTCTGTTATGGATCGGAAACTAAAAGATAGAAAATAAAGATCAGGGACAGTTTTGTCAGTTTTCAGCATGGAAAGAGATTACCAGTGGTGTGCTCCAAAGATCCATGGTCAGAGCAATGATATTTAATGAATTATTTTATTAGTGATTTGGAAATGGGGACAGATAGTAAGGTGGCCAGATTTGGAGATGATGCAAAATTCTCTTTCTTAACTGGGGTTTTGCATTGCCATTCATCACTGTAGTATTTGAGCACCTCCCATGTGAAATCAATAGCTGGGTCCTAGTGGAGTCTCTTGCATTCTTCCTTTCAGGGTCAAAATGCTTCAGGTGGGGTTGGGGACGGGTTGTTTTTTTTAAAGATTTTATTTACTTTCTTTTCAAGGTTGATATATTTCAGGGTAGCTATTTTGTTTTGGTTGGTTGGGGGTTTTTTGGGTAGAAGAAAGTATGAATACTGTGAGCAACACTTATGCTGGAAAGATTTTCCCAGCAAGGGAGGTCATCACCTGATCTCCTCTGGAAAATTGTTTCATAGCCATCTCTCCTTGACAGAGAATGCCTTGTCCCCAGCTGTCATGCACCTTGTCCTAGGCTTTGAGATCTGCATTGTCCCAGAGGAGTGCAGCTGTAGTGACAGTTCATAGATTGAAATTTGGACTTTAATGTAGCTGGGGCTTGATCAGACTGGGAGTCAGTGGAGGGACTTGGGATAGGCCTGGTATGCTCATGGCAGCCTAAACCATGGAGAAGGCAGGCAGCAGCAGCATTCTATACCAGCTGTGCACTCTAGACCAGAGAAGATTGTGAGGAACTCCAGAAGAACCTACTAAAACTAGGAGATTGAATAGCATAGTGGCAGATGAAATTCACTCTAGACAAATGCAAGGTAATAAAAAATGGGAGGAATAGATTGGAGTACTCATGCACATCTTGGTTCTACATTAATTGCAACTCATCATGGAAAAGGTCTCGTGGACATCACTGGGAACAGCTTCATGAAATGATATGCTACAGTTTAAATAGAAGTCATGGCTTGATCTAGAAATTATTGGGTGATGGTCTTGACCGGGGTAATACCGGAGGTCAGATGATGTCTTAACATCTATTAAGTTATAAACATCCACTCAGTGCGCATTGGTCATCTAAAAAGCAAACAATGGTGTGTGAACTCTCAAAGAGCCAGTTTTGGTGTAGTAACTATAGTTAGAGTAGGAGGGAGACCAATAACTATATCCTAGCTAGAGAAGGTGTGCTGGGGGATTTGTCAGAGCCGAAGCCTGCTCGAATGACTTCTATGAATCAAGATCTAGCCCTCTATAACTGAATGTTCAACCTGCTTTCTGCTTAGTTGTCCATTTTCTGAAAATTGGAGAACCATGGATGAGCCGTGATGGGTTAAAACTGGGGATGGAAAGAAGTGCTAGGAAGAAATTAAGTTGCAGAATGACTACTCTCTAAAGAGTTTGGCTGATTCACCCCATTAGCAGCTTGTAAAAAATTAAATAAACATAAACCCTAATACAGAACGGGGTGATGCAACATTGTGGAGAATGTTTCTTGATGCCCAAATAATATTCTACACAGAGAATAACCTATGACTGCACTACGAACCCCACAGTGCACTGTGGGTTTCATTTTGGAGTTCTTTCAAGTGAATTTGAATGTTCAAGTTTGTCCACTCACTACCTAGGGGATTTTTTCTTTTCTTTTGATTTTTTAAAGATAGAAATAAAAAACAAAGGCCACTAACTATGCAAACAACAGAACCAAGGGATGATGTCTGGGAATCTGATGTGAGTGGAGAACAAGCAGTAGTATGTACACAATGACTAGCTTCACCTCCCCAAAGGCAATCAGGCAGAATTTGGTTGGACAGAATTCTGTTGGATGTGCATGTAGCACCTCTGCTCTTTATTAGGTTAAATCACTCTTGCTCAAGTGTTTAAGATTCTGTTATCCTCTAGTGGATGGAAGTCTACAGAGAGGCTAAAACTCTGAGTCATGGTTTACGCTACCAACTTATGTCAGTATAATTACTTTGCTCAGGGGTGTGAATTTTCCACACCCCTGAGCGACACAGTTATACCAACCTACCCCCTGGTGTACACAGGGCTATGTTGATGGGAGGGCTAATGGAGATTCTCCTTCAGTTCCTACTGTGGAGACCTGTGTTTCAGGAACAGATAGTCATGAATTCTGGGCTACACATGGGTAGTTTAACTGGTAGCCGTGATCCCTGAATATATGTTTGATTCTGTCAGGTGGAAAGGAAACAGATGTAGTTAGCTGCAGCTTTCCTTGAAGAGAAGTTCAAGCATTATTAACATATAGAGATTCTTTAATTCTATGCCCTATTCTAGCATAGTGTTAGCTAAGCTTGCAGGATTGGCTGGGACCTGAACACAGTTAGTTACTCCTTTGTCATGGATTGACCATGTAGGAGACTACAATTCCCTTCAGCTCTCTCCCCAGTGCACAGCCGCTTTCTTCTGGCCAGGTAAGGGGAAAGATCCTGAACCAGGAAATGGCTGGGCCCTGTTTAGAAGTGGTGGCCACATGGCTAGCCAGTTAGTTGCAGAGACACAGTAGTAGCAGCTGGATGGCTAGCCAAGAGCTGGAGAGAAGCTGAATTCAGATCAATTCCCCAGGAACCATATGATGGAGGGGCAGCAGGGCCAAATTTGAGTGAGTGGTGTTGCAATTTGCCACATCAGATTGAGAGTGCTGGGTGAAACCCGAGTGGTGCTGCAATCCCAAATCCCAGGTCACAATGCCTGGAGCGAGGAGCCAGGCCCAACCCAATGGGATCAGAGCCCTCGCTGCAGGGTAGGTGCAGGGAAGGCTTTCTCTACAACATGCCCCACCCACTGGAGCCTCCCCTCTGCTATGGGCCGGGCAAAGTGTCTGTGTAGGCCAGGGTCCAGTGTTGAGTTAAGCTGGCCCTGGCAATGGTGACCCATCTAGAACCTTCCCACGATCCACTGGTGCGTCGGGACTTTTGTGCTAATTGGGCCTGCAAATTAACCCTAATTGTGAGTTCAACTTTTAAAAGTATGTCAAAGTTCATATGTTGTCGCAATAACCTATAACAATAAATGTTGATGGGAAAAAGCTTGAAAGGGAGACAGAAAGACTGAGTTAGTCCATACCTAAAGGCCTCCTGATTTTACTCAAGAACTGTGTTAAGATCATGCTTGGCAAACAAACGACACACAAGGAAGCAGAAGTCAATGAACTAAAACAGGTGTGTCAGAAACAAGGCCTAACTGGTGGACAGAATAATTTGGGGATGGGCTGTTTCACCCACTATTTCCTTTGCGGGTCCTTAAAAAAAGAGACTTTGGGAGAAGAACTGGCTACTGGTGTGAGTTTCACCATCATAGCTGTCACTCCTGCTGTCTCCTGGGACTACGGACCTTCTTCATTATGATCCTGACAAGTGTTCTGACAAGACCTGGTCACAGAAGAGGACCCAGATGATATTGCCATCTCTGTCAGCTCCAATTGAATCCCAAACATCATCTGGGATGAAAGGGGATAAAACTTTAACAACAGCTCCAGCCCACTTCAGCTAATTTCTCCTCCCCGAAAAGGATAGTGTGACAGAGTGTGAGTAGCCTAAATGATTCACTGGTCTGTGCACTTGGCAAGTGTCCCCCACATGGGCCAAAATGAGGAGATAATTGGTTAAGGACTAAAGGGATAACCAATTAGCAAGGTGATTCAGTGCTTCAGCTGAAGACAGTTAAAAAGAAACAGGGAGAGGGAAAGGAAAAGGCCAGAAGGAAGGTCTAGAGCAGGGGTCGGCAACCCGCAGCTCCGGAGCCACATACAGCTCTTCAGCCGTGGTAAGCTATGTTTTGCGGCTCCAGACTATGGCTCTTTTGATAGTAAAGATTGCCGACCCCTGGTCTAGAGAAGTCCAGAGTCTCAGGGAGGTGAGACACCTCCATCCCTCATCTTTGCCTTGTACTTAGGTAGAAGGTAAAAGTTTTATGTTGTGGGGGGACAAAGACTTGTATAGCACACTGTAAATAAAGCACTTGATGTTGAACTGGCTGCGGGAGCGTGTGAGGACTGTTTGCAGATGGGAATCCAGGGTGAGGGAGGCTTGCCCTGAGACAGACTGTTATTACCTTCTTTGATACCATCTACAAGACTGTCAAGTAGAAACTCTCTCTAGCTAAAAGGAAAAAAGGATGCTGTTAAAATGAAAGTCTTATTCAATACTTTATATTTCAGACTATGTCTGCATTGACGGCAGCACTGTTGGCGCTGCCGGATCAATTCTGCAGGATCAACTGAGTGGCAGGGGAGACCAGGTCAATCGATCCGGAAGTCGACACCACTAATCCACCCCCACCAAAAAGAGTAATGCTGCATCGACCGGAGGGCATTCCCTGTCAGTGCAGCGTAGCTGCTGTGGTAAGTAGAAGTTAGGAAGTCTACGTAGCTTGCGTATCTCCCGTTAACAGCTGCTGAATTTTGCCAGCAGTGTTGACATAGCCTCAGATGCTTTTTACTGTTTTTGCCCTCTCCCCGCTTCCTTGTATATTTAAAAGGACTTCTGATGGGGTTTTGGCCATGGGACTAAGCAGGCTGAGGTCTCTCGCTATATCAAACCCTGGACCTTGTTTGCTATTGTTGGTTGTTGGACAGTGGCTGGGTTATGTTAACACTCTTGGCCCATTTATTACATTTAAATTAATACAACAGTTTGGGAAACACTAACTGAGCCTGGCCTGAACACCTGTAAGCTCCTATATGCTTGAACAGAGACTGGACTGGAGAGAGTACCGCAGTTGCTAGGCCTGAAGAGCCTTGACTCTCAACTGGGCTGCCCCAGGGACCCAAACAAGAACTGCTGTTGCTCACTTTGAACTGGACCTGTTTAAGCCTCCGTACCTAGGGTACCTGCAGCCTTTCTCTTTCCTGCCAGCCCATGTAAAATACCCTTTCCATTGGGTGATTATGGGGACCCACTAGGACTAGCTGCTGAAGCACCTACAACACTTGCCTCCAAGTCGTAATACACCTTAGGGATTTGGTGCATTGAGCCGCCTCTCTAATTACAGCTTGTAGAGCACAGGGTCAGGGAGTGTCGGACTGCTGCTGAGCTAAATCAAGTTATATGTGTAGGAAGTGTCGGTTGGGCATCCAATATACACTCCATTCTCAGAATAAGACCCTCCATTATAAGGCCTCGCTCTGCTTATCAGACACACCATCTGTAACCGAGACCTTTCTGCTCAACTTGGTGATAAGAGCACTTTTTAACACCAGAGCTGCTGGGTTCCCACGGCTGGTGGTGGAGTCACAAGGGCAATGAGTGTTTAAACAATAGCTGAGGCATAAAGAATGGTCTCTCTAATCAATATCCTGCCTAGATGCTGAATCAGGGGCAGTGTGGGCCTCTTTAAAACTTCTGCATTGTTGCTGGGGTTTTTTTTTTATGTGACTGGTGCTAAATTGTATCTTCAAGGCCAGGAGGCACACAGGAATTGCTTTCTCTGTACCTGCTCTAGCCTTCACCAGTGGGGATATGGATGGCTTGTTAGTCAAGGCTTTGAACTAAGTGCAGTTTGTTCAAGTTAAAGGAAACTGGTCTGAGCAGGACTCCCCTGGCACCATGTACCTCCACCCAGTTCCTTTCTCCCATATGTCCCCATGGAGTGAGAAACTGGGTCCTACACACGGATTTCCATGCATGATGCTATAAAAGCAACTGGTCCTAAAATGGCCAGACAGAGAAGCAGGGATGCAGACATGGAACCCTCTTGGATGTCTCCATGGAAGAATGTTTTCACATGACTCAGCAGCACAGGGCACTAGGGCAACTTGGTTCCCAACAGACGGTTGGTGAAGTGACAAAAACAACACCTTAAACGAACGGAGGCAAGGCTTGGCCCTCTGACTGGAGCCTTGGCTGAGCTGCACTCAACATAGCGACCAAAGGGGAGTGGGTCAATGTGGCTTGTAACCACCTTTAAACCTCCCTGATTCTGGAGCTAAACAAAGATTAACTAGTTCAGACCCCAGTGTATGTTAGAGTAGCCTCAGGGCTGTTGTTGTTTATGCCTGACTGCTCATGGGTCCAAGAGGCCATAGAGAGCAGCTATGCTCTGGTCAGATGCCTTTTTCCTCCGACACCAGCAGCTGTACAGGAGAAATGGCAGAGTCACCCAGGGATTCTCCCTACCTTTTAAGAATCTCCAGGTAGCTGGTTAATCCATCTTTATGGCCCTTTGGCTCTGCAGAGGGGAGACTCTGGCCCTGAGTGTGCAGACAACAGCAGGAACTCGTGGAGCTGGGAATGGGAACTGGTGTGTCTGGATATAAGAGCTGATCTATCCTTCCCCGCCACCTGAGTGTCTCTGAGGTTCAGACAAGTTAGGTTAACTCTTTGTAAACGTTTGGGCAGGGAATCCCAAACTGAAGAACTTTGCAGTCCTGACTGAGACCAGAAGCAGACCTCCTCCAAGGAAGGAGGTGCTTGTTATGTTTCTGTTCCAGGCGAAACTAGGAAATAATAAGACTCTTGCAAAGCAGCCTGATCTCATGAGGCTTCCAGTCTGGTTCCCAGACTAAAGAGTGATGGATTATCTGTTCATATGAGCTTTTGAAATTCTGGCCACTTACCCAAATCCAACAACTGTTCCAAATCTTTGAGATTCATGCCGAGCTAATAGAGAGAGGCACACAGACAGGCCTTACCCTAGGCTATGGCTACTGTGGTGGACAGTGTATAACTGTAGATGTAAGCTAGAAATTCACAGGTCCATGGTCCCCAATCTTAAATAGACACCAGAGTCAGTCTTTTTCAGACAAATATCTTCATGGTGTGCTGTGTTATGATATCTTACTGTCTACTCTCCTCTTCATTCAGTAGAGTATATTCTAACCCAGAACAGAGCTTGGGATGTCCCAAACCCCAGCACATGTCTAAAAAGTGAGTTGTTAGTGCATGGCAAGCCAGGGGGTGAATCTACAGCGTACTAGCTTTCCATACAGTAACTGGAAGGGCAGTATGTGTTCTTCTGCTTGAAAGCATAGGATGCTGAGCCTCATTCTCTGACTTTCACTGTGCTGTAGCAGGGCCAGCCTGGTGGGTTGCTGTGTGGCAAGCAGAGCTGCTGCAGATTCACAGCCTGGCTTGCTGTATCTTGCCATGCAGAAAAATCCTGGAGCAACCAGCTTCTGTGAGACTACAGGTTGCAGCAGGCCAAGCTGGCCACAAAGTAGAGCGCACATAGCTGACTGGGAGCCAGGCAGTGCATTGGGGTTCAGCATGACAGCTGGGCAACTAGTTAATGGTGAAGGCAGGTAGAAGGTTGTGGAGGAGGCCTGCAGATCTGGAGAGGATGGCTAGCCAACTATTGGAAACAACAGTTGAGTGGGCTGGAACCACACCTGTACAAATGGCTGAAGACTTGGAAGAGCAGTTGAGGAAGAAGCATGAGGAAACCACCCTGCTAAATAAATCTTCTTTTTAACATGTCCTCTCAAACTTTCCCAAGTTTCGTAGTTATGCAGCTCAAATGTCAAAAGAGGGAATAATTAGCAGGGCAAAAGCTTATTTCAAGCAACATAAGGCATATTCAGTCCACATAAGTTAAGATTTCTGTGGCGACTGGAGTGGTTGAGCAGTGAGCACTGTCTCCGTTCCCTTGCCTCACTGTCACACAAAGTACCCTTTCATACAAGCAGAGAAGGACTGGCTTGCACTTTCACTATTGAGGGGCTGCTGGGGGCCAGTTCAGCTCCTGGTGCAGAGTAGGGTAATCCTGAGGGGTGCTGCAGTAGCCTTTATCAGCTGTGGAAGGGGAGTAGAATTGGTCAGATATAGGACCACCCCCATCAAGTTGCCTTCTGCCCTGATCTTTCCATCTGCATTCTGCCATGCCATGCACGCTTTAGAATTCCCTTTGGGTTGGGGGCTTCTAAGTGTGTGGGGGTTTTTTTTTGTTTGTTTTGGTAACAATCCCCTCACCACCACAAAAATATGGACCCAGGCTTTTTTGAATAGGGAACCAGGAAAAATGGTTGACATTTGCAATGTGCAACTTGGCAGGGTGATGATTGTTGTTGAGGACTAGTGCATTTGCTAGGGTAGAAAGAAAAAATAAAAAATGTAGGTTGATGAAAAATCATTTCAGACCATGCTCAGATGGCATTTGCTAGGAATTTTGCAGACCCTAAACAGTCTCTTTATGACATTCCTGCACCTGCTCCCTGCCCCAGATCCATCAGGGGCCTTGAGCAGGTACTGCAGCTCTCAGGTGTTGCTGAAATGATTTGCATGATAAGAGATTATAAATGTCTGTCTGTTTCTCTCACTCACTCACTCACTCACACTCACACACACACACAAACCCCAGGGTGCACAAAATCTGCAGAGGATGAGGCCTTGAGAAGAGTTACTAACAGACTGGGAAGTATCTTTCAGATGTAAGAAACCAGATCATCTTGAAAAGGAAATGTAAACATACGATAAGGTGCATGCCCCTTTAAATCTTCAGCTTAACTTTGGTAATAATGGGGTCTGCCTTGTTGTAAGTGCCGGACACTGCAGGATAGAGTCTGGGTGAAACTATATCCTTCAAAAGCCTAGGCTTAGGGCATGCCAGAGCAGAGACCATATTAACTCCTTTGCATGCGATAGAGAGAGGGGATGGCTCCTCTCCCCCTCACATGGCTTTAGGCTCCCAAGCCCCCACTCACACTAACTTTCTTCCCAGGAGCCTGGATCAGTCAGGACAAGATCAGAGAATGCTGCTCATGTGCTTGCCATTTACAAGTAGCAGAATTGTGGTGTGGGTTTATATGTCTCCTCATGGATTGTGGGGAAGCCAATCTTACCGCAATGCAGCCATTCAATGGCCTTGTTTACAAGGATCGAAAAAGAGAAAGTGTTGATGTCTAGGAGGCTGTTTGCTGATTGAGGGAAAGAACATGCAACGTTGGAAAAGGGACCGCTTTGACGTAGGCACATTCTCTATTTATTCCATGTAAGTTCCGTGCTAGAGATAAAAGTCCGATCTCCTTCATTCACAAAACTGATAAGTATGGGCAGCAGCAGGGCAAACTTCCTGGTGCTGCACAGCCACTGTGACTCCTGCTCAGGGTGGAGGGACCATTCCAAGTGAGCGTGTCGCTCCGTGTCCCCATTCCATTTGCTCCTTGGTCTGTTTGCTGAGACTGCTGACAAGAGCTGCCACTGGGGCCAGCTGTGTGGGGACTTGATATGGACACCTGCCTCCTTGGAATTTAACTAAGACCATCAGCTCATTTCACAGAGATCATGGGCAGGGGTTTGGACTGGATTCTAAACAGCTAGCGGAGGCCCCAATCTGGGTTGGGGTTCGTACCCTGAACATTGCCACATCGAAGCACCAGCTGAGAAACCCTGAGGTCCATTGGCAGTAGCTCTATCAGATAAACCAAATGGCAACTTCCCCTGACAGCTAGCAGGAAGATCTGTGCTAACCTGGTCTTTGTTTATAATTAGATAAAACTTATCCCTGAGTTCCTAGAAGGTAATTGGTCTGCTCTATTCTGCACTGATGAGGCCTCAGCTGCAGGATTGTGGCCAAATTCTGAGCACCACACTTTAGGGAAGATGTGGGCAAATTAGAGAGAGTCCAGAAGAGAGCAACAAACATGATAAAAGGTTTAGAAAACCTGACCTATCAGGAGAGGTTTTAGAGGGAAAGAAACGGGTTAAAATGTTTAGGCTTGAGAAAAGAAGACCAAATGGAGACCTGAGCATAGTCTTAAAATATGTTCAGGGCTATTCTAAAAAGGAGTGTGATCAGTTGTTCTCCATGTTCACTGAAAGTAGGACAAGAAGGAACGGGCTTAATCTGCCGCAAGTAAGTTTTAGGTTAGATATTAGGAAAAACTTTCTAACTATAAGGATAATTAAGCTCTGGAATAGATTTCCAAGGGTGGTTGTGGAATCCGCATTATTGGAGGCTTTTAAGAGCAGGTTGGACAAACACCTGTCAGGGATGGCCTACATTTCTTTTGTCCTGCCTCAGTGCAGGGGCCTGGACTTGATGAGCTCTTGAGGTCCCTTTCAGCCCTACGTTCCTATGAGTCTGGGGTTTGTATTTTCTAAAACAAATCCCTAGCCACTTAGGACTTTACTGTAGCCATCATGCTGCACATCATGGCCACTAAAAACTACACGATAGAACCCAGATTTCCTGCCTCAAACACACAGATCTTAACACCTGAATTAAAGCAGACCCTCCATTAGCTGTTGGGTCTGTAATGTGCAGTCCATCCAGTAGGAGGCAGTTATTGCTCTCTCTGTCTCACTCATGAGTTGATTACAATATCTTGCATCAAGCTCTTCTGAAAACAAAGTGGATGTGGGTAGGCAGGGAAGGATCTTACATCTCAACAGACTCCTAGAACCACAGTGTTTCTCTTGGAATTAAGGAGTCAGCAGAGAGGTGAATTACACCGAATGGGTCTTTGTGGGTGGAATGGCAAATGTACTATATCAGAGCTCTCCTTTCTAAGCAGTTCATCCAAGCATCCAAATAACAGCTCTTTCAAATGAGAGTGTGGAAAACAAACGCTACCCTGCTACCTCCACATCAGAGTGCCTGGACAATGCAAAGTGCCTTTTCCACTTGCTGGGGAACCTGACGCACTGAGGATTTTCCAGGAAAGGACTCGTTCCCACAACCCTAGGGCTCAGACTGCTGCGGTACTTCCACCGGAGATCAGCAGGCAGGACGGGGAGAGGAGTGCACACGAAAGAGTGAAGAAAGAATTGCCCAAGCAGCAGCTGGCAAAGGCAGCACTGGACTGCAGAGCGTCAGCACACACATGACAGGCGGGGAAGTTCAAGCCCAACTTTGGTCCTTGTCAGTGGCACCTCCTTGACTTTTAACGCGTCCTTATCGTGTCTTCACTCACCTCGTAGCAGCTCTGATAAAATGCCATCCCGGGTGTAATCTCCTGACCAACTCGGCTGGGAATGCTGCAGAGCATGAGAGGCCGAATGAGCTGCAGCAGGCAGCCATTCCAGGCCTGGAGTCAGACCCAGACCATGGGAATCAAGAAATAGCTGTAACCTGTGGTAAGTGACAGTGATACAGCAGAATAACTTCCAAAATGCATGGAACAGCCAATGTGCTGAGCTGTTGATACAGAAGCATATGCCATCACTGTGAAGGTTTTGCATTAGACTGCGAATTTAATGAAGTTGGGTATGTATTGGAAATGAAAGCCTAAAGGAATGGTGGAGTTATTGACAGTGTTGTTGGCATTAGGAAAGTGGAAAGGAAGTGACAAGTCTTCCCCTTACCTTCTTACTTCCACGCATTCAAAGTCTCAGGTGGATGGGGGGTGTTTCTTACATCTTACCACCTTAACTGTCATTCACATGTAGCTTCTATTTTTGAATATTTAAGTGTTGTCTGCTTTCTCTGGCTGGGTTCACTGCAGTTCAGCTCTTCCATGGCGGACACCACTTACAGTGACTCCCCTGGATGGATAGGCTACATCCAGATGTCCTGCTGGATTCAAATTCTTGCAAAAGCTTGAACCTCAACTGAATTAAGGCAGTGAGTCCATCAGATTAGAATCAGCAGCAGGCTCATACACCTCTCTACCCATAGCCTAGCCCTGGAGAGGAATAAAGATGCACCTGGCCCCTTACTACCGAGAAGTGCTGGTTAAAACTGAGCATTTCTCTTTTGTGGGAAATTCTGACATACAGAAACTTTCTTTTGTCTCAGAGTGGCATGAAAAATCTAAATTTCTAAAATACTTTTTGTTGGAAATATTGAAAAGCTTTGTTTTGATAAGGTTGAAGCACTTTGATTTGACTTTATTGTTTTGTTTTTTGGGTATGATATAATAGCCATAATGAAAAAATTGAAACAAAGTGTTTCAACCTTACTGAAACTAAATGTTCCATTAATTTTTTGTTTAAAACATAGATGAAATCAATATGTTCCAGGAAAATGTTCAGATTTTGTTGAATCAGCTTTTTCTGAAGGAATATTTTTCGGTCAGAAAATTTTCATCCAGCTCTAATAATAGTCTTGCTGTATCTCTTTATTTCTCTTTCTCCTTGTGCTCTAACCCCACCCTTGCACTGTCATCTACTTATTATTATTTATTATTCTAAATCATTTAGATAGCACCTTAAACATACACATCACTTTACAGAACATGGATGGGATAAGCTCCCTGTGGAAATGGATAAACTGTTCCATTTTGAAATGTGACTGACATTTCATCATCTAGTGTATCATGTCTTCACTGTCCCATCTCTTGGTATTTGCTTACAAGCTCCTTGGAGAAGGGACCATGTCTTTCTTGTTGGTACAGTACTATACCAAACTCTCAATGAATAACAACAGTGATGGCAAAAATCTTCCTCTTTGACAATGAGAAGCTCACACTGTAGCAGCAGGGGGAGAGAAAGTGAAGGGGAAGAGAGTAGAGTGCAATGGAAAGGGAATAGTGGAGCAAATGCACATGGGGGGGGTCTACTTCTGATGTCAAAATTCCACCAACTAAAGGGTTTGTTTTTTTTTTAGTGGTAAATATAAGGGAGTTAGTAGGGATATCTGGCATTAGGCATTACTAGAGAGACTGAGGGAAGGGAGCTGTGAGAGGACAGAACATTATTGGCCCATATCTAATATTGCTGGCGTTACAAGTGATGAAATGGTGGTCTGAACCTTTGAATGTCACTCCCTAATGATAATTGGAATGCTTTGGGAGCTGGGGAAGGAATAAATACCTGGAGATAATACTGGTGTAACTGGAGGAGTGAGGATAGAGTAGCTGAGCAATGAGTTCCTGGGACTTTTAAATGTGTGGTGGTGTAGCTGGGAGGGGAGCTGGAAGTAGGAATGAATGATTGGGTCTGTAGTGAATGCTGATATAACAGGGAGGTTACACGCAACGGGGAATGAGTGACAAGGTTCATGAAGAGGGTGCTGATGCGTGTCTGGTAACTGAAAGTCTAGCTGATCAAAGGGTTTAACAAGCCTTTTGACTCTGCCTGCCCTTCCAAAAATGCATCATAGCTGTTGGAAGGTCAGCATTACACATTACAGCAAGTACACATAGATGTTAATCACCCTCTTGTATATAGGTGCCAGATCAGATTGCATGGGCTGGGTAAACAGTGGGATACATGATAGTGCCTTTGCTGAACTGCAGGGTCTGGAGGGAACGTTGATATCTGTAGGACTGGGATGTCTGAGGGAGAGCGGAGATCCTTACGGGGAGGCAGAATTCCCAGTCTCTTCAGCTGTTTGCCCTGAAAATGGAAGGAGAGAGGATTTCAAATTCCAGAAGTCTTTGTGGATATAAGGCTATCACTTAACAGGCGTCTCCTTGCTGTATTGAGCAATGAGCATCTGGCAGTAACAAGGAGACGTCTGCTTGTTCTTACAGGTTTAGCCTTACTGAAATATGCATTCATAGAGCACCAGTGAGAGGGGACTGGGAACCTTGGAGCGGCTGGAGAGGATGATCCAAGAGGATGTGCATTGACAGATGAATGTGTGGAATGACACAAAAAGAGGAAGGAGTGACAGAAATGGGAGAGGAGCAGAAATGGAAGGAGACAGAAAAGGGAAGAAGGGGAGAGACAAAGGGAAGGAGAGGCAGATGGAATGGGAAGAAAGCAATTGAGTACGTACTTGCAGTTGTACCATGGTCAAACAACACATGGAAACGTCCAAGCCGTCAAACTCAGCCCAGAAATACTGAATTTAGTTCTGGGAAAGTTAGTTCAGATGTTACAGATTGGGAATTGTGCTTGGAGCACTTATGTAAAAGGAGTGTCGCCATGCGCTGCTATGACAGAACACACCAACCTCAGTAAGAGCCAGATTTGTCCCTTGGGTAATGGCACTGAATCCCTGGGATGACTGTGGCACTATCCCTAACGTGGTCCAGGGTCTCCATATTGGGTTGCTCTGAGCAGATCCATGTTTCCACAAAATAATTTGAAGGCACCAGTGTTCCAGATGGATTTGTTTGCTGTTTCACTTTGTAGTCCCTTGGGACTTCTCATTTCATATCAGAGGATGTTTAATAACTAAGCATGTTGGCACTCAGGAATGCTGGAAAGACACGTCTTTCTACTTCCTGTCCTCAGTCATCTGACATGGGCCAGGTATACTAATAGTTAATATCCATGTCACATGTCAGGGGCTGGTATCTGCTGACACCAGTGGCTATTGTAACTGCCTCATAAGGCAATAGAAGTCACCACCTGCTAGAAACCGCAAACTAGAGTGTGGTCTTGGATATTCTTGCTCCCTCTGTGGTATGTGATCTGACTGAGAGATGGGCAAACTGGTTTGGATGATAGGGGAAACCACCTGCCCTACCAAATCGTCACCCAGACCTTCTAGGAGCCAGGTTGTTCTCTTGTTACTTCCAGCTCCAGTAGAGGAAATAGAGGAAATCTTGTGTTTCTGTGTGGAGGAATACCCTGTTCCTATAAGCTCTGCAGAGTCAAAACATTTGATTAGCTCGGATAAGCCAGTGGTGTACTACTGTTTCCATATTTTAACCCCATGGTACAACAGGGAAAAATTTCAGAAGCCTTCTCCCATCTAGCCGTACAGAAAGGGAGGATGCTCAGAACTGGAGTGAAAATTGAATTTCTGTTCAGTGGCCAAACCAAAAAACCAAGACAATTCCATTTCTAACTGCAACTAATTTTTTTTTTGTTCAGGTTGACTGGAACATTTTGAGCATTGTTCCACATTGACATTTCATTTTCAAAATGGTCATTTCAAAACAAAATGCCAAATGGTTCCTTTTCAAAATGTCAAAGCCTGCCATTTTGATATTTCCAATTTTTTTTCCAATTGTGTGTGTGTGTTTGTGTTTTTTTGCCAAAACTATTTGCAGAATTTGATCCAGATTTGTGGATAGTTTCGATGCCCCCCAAAATGCATTTTTTAGAGACTTTACTATTAGCCAAAAAGATTTCACTCCGCTCTAATCAAATCCCCCTGCAACTTGTTTGCCGAATGCCCCACCCCCAGTAGGGAACCTAGCCAGTGGTGGGATAGCAGTGATTATCCTACCTGAAATGGAATCCCAAACCTTTTGCCCACTGTTAACCTGACCAATCAGGGATTGCTCTGTAGCTAAAGGTAGTCACATTGCCTATCGGTACTTGCTACCCATTGTGGGTGTGGTTGCATTTAAGCACACACTAGTGTTGACTGCACTACTTCCACCTTGGGAGGTGGAGAATCCATGTTTATGCTAACTCATAATTTTGAATGACTTTTGTTTCATTTGTTGTTTAATTAACTTGAAACCAAGCATTCAAACCCGTATTTATCTGGGTAATCACACAACTCAAAAAATGCACATGTAGATCTTCCTTTCCAAATAAAGGTATCTGGTTGTCTCCTCTCCTTTTGCATCCCACTCCTCTTTCTAGAGCTGGATCCTACAGAGACTTAAGCAGGGGTTTAACTTTGGAGCCTGTGAATGGACCTTTGACTTAAAGAAAGTTAAGTGTGAGTGTTAGTTCTTGCGGGATCAGGGTCCTAGATTGCAAACTCTTTGGGCACAGTTATTTGGAGGAATTTGCTGTGTATGTGTCTATGGGACACCTCTAATCTCCCTCAAGCAAATGTCCTTGGAAGCAATAACTCTTGTCCTTGCCCAAGCAATGCATGATTATTATTTATATTACAGTAGCACTGTAACAGGGTGGCCTGTCCATTTAATGGCCAGACACCTTGGGCCAGTCAGCCCTGTTTAGTTACCCCTGCCCCTCTACAGAGATGCAGGGCTGCACTTAGGAGAAAGGAAGGCCAAATGCTGAGTGAAGTAGACCAGACAGATTGTCCTGTGATGGACAAGGAGTCTAGCTGGAGCAGGAGCTGGTCAGCAACTACAGCCTGCCAGAAAATCTTGAGTAGGGGACAGTGTGTCAGCTGCTGGGAGGTGAGATTGAAACCCATTAAGTGGGGTCAGTGTTGGGACAGTTTACTGCAGCTGGATCTACCTTATAAAGAAGGAGGTTAATAGCTGATCCTCACTGGGCTGAAGATTTAGTTGCTTTACTGTTTTCTGTTGGACTTTAAGTGAAAGACTCTGAGGCTCCCAAAGGGGTTGGACTCTGTTATGTGGTTTGGCTGGAGAGCCAGGTCACTCCTACAGACAGACTGGACCAGAGAAGACACTGGGGAAACTGAGGCACTGCTGCTACAGTACCACTTCCAGCCAAGAAGGGTTGTGCTGGTGCATAATGTCTGTGACAAGTACCTTGAAGCCCCCGTGTGTGAGACACTGTGCAAACACAAGTAAGAGACAGTTCCTGCCCCAAAGAGCTTGCAATCAAATTAGACAACACAAAGGGTGAGATGGCAAACAGAGGTGACATTGCTTTCCCAAGATGGTCACTGATGGAGCGAGGAATAGAAACCAGATCTGAGGCCTAGTCCAACACCACTACGCTAAACCACATAGCAGCAATCCGCCCAGGTGGGTAAGGCTTCAATAGACTCTACTAACTTTTTTTTTTCATCTGCTCACTGAGCATGCTCAGAAGTGATCATTTTTCAACTGCTTATAAACATATTGTTTTAATTCTCAAGTAAAGGACTGTGCCCACACTGCCATAGCTTCAGATCTCATCCATTTTTTTCTGTCAGTTCTGATTCAAAAATTCTTGGGATTTTTCCAGTGGGAAAAGGATTTCCTAACACATACCCATAACTCCAGAACAGCAGATAGGATTCCGTTAAAATACTTCCCGCTCCTCAAAACTTCAGCTTTGGCAGAATTCAGGAGTGGTGTGTGTTGGGGGGGTGGGTAAGAATGTTTCTGAAAGTTATAAATATCTGAAACTATAGTGGGAATAATGGAAACTATTTTGACAGTGGTCCAGATCTTCCACTGGTATAAATGGATCCAGGTCCACTGAGATCTGTGAAACTATGCTGATATATGCCAGCTGAGGATCTGGGCCCTTACTTATACTGGAGGTGACCAGGCAACTTGTGTAATATTTTCCATGAAAACATAATGGCCACTCATGATCCAGTCCTGGGCCAATACAATGGAAGAAAGTGAAATCAGACAAAGTATCCCCTTGGGAGTGGGATAGTCTGAGTTTGGGGAGGAGACCAGGGGAAAGATGCAATAGTGGTTTGGGCTGAGGAGTAAACTAGAAGCTCAGAGTGTGAACAAAGGTTCTGAGAGTGGAGAAAGATTTTCCACTTATGATTTCACCTGGACTTTGTGCCAATCTCAGCACACAATGTTATCACTATGAGCCAGCACATGGCTGTGTTTGCACAATCTGGACATCAGGGACCCTAAACAGTCCTTGTAGTGCTCAGTTTTGATGGCTCCTGCCAGAATCTTGTCACAGTTCCTGATGGCAACTCTCTTTGTTCTTTGATAACCCGTGTTCTCGAGGCGTTTATCTGGTTCCTGGTAGTAAAACTGAATAGTTTTGTGAGGATCTGAAACAGGGACATCTGCTGCTCCCCATCTATCCCTTGCAAGCTGCATTTCATGCTGCTAACTGTCTCTTTAGCTGGTTTTTATTGCTGTGCATAATAGCTGAGGCAGTGACTCAGGAGGTATGCTCAGTCCAACTATACACAGACTCCATTCTTTGGATATATAGATCTTTTTAAAAAAAGCCAATTTCCCATTATCCATTGGAATCATGGATGTTCTCACTATCCCCATAGAGCTATGTAATCTTTTTCTGAGACCTATTATGCACTTGGACTCAGTGCTATCTTGCGGCACTGAGTTCCACAGATTAATTATATGAGCGTATAAATTGTAGTTTGTTTTGTCAATTTTAAATGTGTTGCCTTTCAGTTACAAGAAGGGTGAGCTTTTCAAAAGCACTTGGTATTGGTCTAACTCTGTAGCCATTGAAGTCAATGGGAGTTTTACCTTAGCTTTAAAAGGAGCATGGTTAAGCCAATGTTAAGTGATTTTGAAAATCCCAGTCTGAAATTTCATCTTGTTCATGCATCATCAGAATGTGTCTTGATCTGCAGCCCCATATGTGAGATTTTTCTTACCCCTCTTGATATCTTGCCTCCACCCTGAGGCCTCTTGAATGATCAAGACAACTTTAATCAACAATCCATTCCTGGAAGGAGAGTCAGAAATCAACACACTTCACTTTCATTCCCACACAATCCTTGCTTTTCCAGCAATATGTATGCGGTATCACTGTTCTGTGCTCCTATTGTCTAGGCTTCCCGTTTAGGCAAGCTGGTAATAAATTCAAGATGACTAACACTCAATTAGTTTGTAGGAAGTGAAGTGGCTCCATAAGGCATATATGGCCCACCAATGATATACATTGGAACAGGGGAAGAGCTGTCTAAATGTGTTACTTCCAGATATCAAGCTAAACATCAATTTCCAGTTAAGGTTCAGACATCTATAGGATACATGTAATACCTCTGTGTGTGATAGTCAGCTGAAAACTCACATGTGTGACAATTTCTAGGTATAACAGGTAACCTCAAATAGAGTTTGCATATACTACTTCAGTTTTTGTGTCTTCAGCATCGTGACCAAAGTCACCCTTCACATATCTTCACAGGGCCACCAAATTTTATCCATCCGTAGGCAACATTGGCAACTTGCCAGGAGCTGTGGGGACTTGGGGCTAGTGTCAGGGGTCCTATAGTCAGGGGATTATAGGGGACAAAAAGCTGTGGTCTGCAGCTTAATTTGCATGGAATAGATTGCAACTACCTTCATTGTGAACGTGAAAGTGCAAACCATAGAGGGTACAGGTTCCAGTATCCAGTACTCTTTGGTCTCAGCAGTGTCTAGGGCACACTTCTTTATTCAGGTTGAAGGAAGCACGGTTAGTGAGGTAGCTCTGTGTGGGCTGCTTTTGGCCTGCAGGCCGTCTCTATTATTGCTTTGCCCCTGGTTTTCCTTGCCGCTCTGATTTCAGTTCTTAGTAATGCCAGTTCTCTGACCTCCTACGTTCTCCACACCTCCCCTTGTGCAGCCTTGTCCATAACGCTTTCAAACCACACACTGTTCTCTTGCCTCTAATTTGCCGGTGGTGGGTTTGTGTGGGAAACGTTTGTTTGATTATTGCCTCTCGCTATTAAAGCTGTTGTGCTTGTGACCAGCAGCATTTCCATCTGCTGAACTTTGCAGAATTGTGACTGCTTGCTAGGCAGCCGAGGGGTCTCTGTATCATGGCTCATGAGAAGCATTGGGAGGTGTTTGCGTGGCATTTGTTTTTTTTAAGGGATGAATTCTTGTGCTCATGGCTGATGCTGGTTCAGCCATCATGGAGAATAAAGCCTCTTGTTTATCCATAGAACACATACCGCTCAAGCACAGAATGGGGACTGCAGAGGAAATAGGCAAGCAGTCTGAGATTTCAGGATGGAAGGTTGGATAGGGAGGATTTGGGGGCCACTTCTCTCCCCTTGTAAGGGTATATGAGAAAGAGGGAGGGCACTGCTTGCTCTCCAGTCTCTCTTCCCTTTGTTCTACTCCCTGGGAGTGAGGAGAGGTAGGTGCTGTGAGAAATGGAATGAGTTATTTTTACAGTAAATAGGCTGCAGGGTGTTGATCTTTGGGGATAACCTATCAGTGAGACTTTCTACATACTAAAACTTGTGCCCGCTATTGCTGGTGAGGTGTACGCTGACGGCATGGACAAATGATTCAGCACTCTTCAGAGGATAGTAGGATGGATCTTACCCAGGGTCTGATACCAATGGAGCAAATAGGTTTATTTATTTCCTGAAAATAGGCACTGAGGATTTTTTGTTATTAAATGCTCCAAGATCCACCTAGCATCCCTAAGGAGGCAGAGTGAGGACTTATTTGCTGTCCTCTCTAGGACTGTGGACGCATGATCTGCGGGAAGGTGCAATAGTACGGTAGAATGCCAGGCTGATTATGAGGTTTCTAAGATGTATGACTGTCCTGCCTTGAATCCCATCGCTTTGCATGTGTTCAGATAATGTTTTAGGACCACGTTTTGCCCTAAGATACCTGCATGCAATTCCCATTGACATAAATGGAGCTGCATAGAACTGAGCCCTTCCAACTACGCCATGGTAACAAGCATCTAGCTCCAAACTCTCTAATGACTTCCGTGGAAGTGAGAAGATGGCACTGGCAGTTATGGTCTTCACCAGACTGGTAGGTAAGCTATAGTGTCAGAGGAGCTATGGAACAGGACCAGCAAACAGGGGAGTTTTGCAAGGGAGTTCTCCAGGTGAAGCAGAAGTGACTATGTGATCCTTGGGGTGAGTTTGTTGTGTGCTTGCTTGCTTGAAGATTACAGTGCCGCATGTCCTGGGGGCTGTGTGCTGAGCCTCGTGGCCTGCTAGGGCAGGCTGAGAGCTTGCTAACAAGACTCTAACCTGCTATCTCTTGATCCATAACCCTTTCAGCGTCCCTTGACAAGAAAGTGAGGCTAGCTCAGGGAGAACAGGGGCTTAACAGGGGAGCTGGCGAACAGGAACAGCAAACAGTGGAGGAGTGTGAGCAGCATTCCTAGGTCCAGCTCCCAAGCAGAGAGAGCCCTGCGACAGAGTGAGAGAGCACAGACAGAGTGAGCTTCCACGGTCAGAACAGTTTGGCTGCAGTGAGAGTTCAGCGGCAAGGGGAGGAGGCCTAGGGCCTGTAACCTAACTATTAGAAGGGTGCCAGAAAAGCCCCCTAGAAAAAAAAGATGGGGGACAAGGGTGGCGGGAGTGAGAGGAGAATAAAAAAACACAACCAATCCCAATACACACAACAAACATACTCCAGATTGAGACCAGTAACCACCCCCACAAAAATAAAAAACCCAGCCAAAGTAAAAAGAATGCAGGCAGAAGTCCAGCAGTAAAATGGGGGCTATTCAGTTTATTGCACTTCATGCAGCATGTATGATTACCTGCCCCATGTGCAAGTGGCATATGTGTGCATGCTCTGTAAGCCCATGGCCCTTAGGGACACAGTAAGAGCTTTTGAGACCAGAGTGGCTGAACCGGAGGAGCTAAGGGGGAGAGAGAGAGGAACATAGATGAGACTTTCCGGGATACAGTAGAGAGGTCCTACCCCCAGCCTGACAGCCTCTGTGCTATTAAGAAGCATGAAAGTCTCCAGGAAAGAGAACATCAAGCTGGAGCAAAGGGAAACAATTACATAGTTGGGATCCTTCTTCCAGGTGACATCCTGGTATCTTCTTGCTCTGAGGATACCCCTCCTGGGAGGGAATACTAACGTGGCAATACTAATGGGGGACTTAATCGTTAGAAATATAGACAGTTGGGTTGGGATGACCAGGATAACCAAATGGTAAAATGCCTGCTGGGTGCGAAGGCTGTGAATCCTTGGAGACCCCCAGACAGACTTATGTCTGCAGAACTGGGAAGGAGCCAATGGTCACGGTAGATACTATTACATAAGGAAAGGTCAGAGAGAGGTTCTGGGAGGCCAAATTTTAGCTGCTAGGTAAGAGATTAAAGTCCAGGACCTCCATGTCGTACTCACTGAAATGCTTCCAGTTCTATGCAGAAAGAGGGTCAGAAAGAGAGGCAGAACTGCAAGGTCTCAATGTGTGGATGAGATGACAGTGCAGGGAGAATTTTAGGTTTATTAGTAGCTCGGGAACCTTTTGGGGAAGGAGGAGACTGTTTAAAAATGCCATAATAAAAGCTCAAACTAAATGTATACTCCAAAATAAAAATAACGAACCAACCAACCAAATAGTAGGAGGACCAAAAAAATGTGACCATGGCTAGATAGCAGAGCAAAAAAGGCAGTTAGAGACAAAAGGGCATCCTTAAAAACTAGAAGTCAAATCCTAATGAGGAATATAGAAAGGAGCATCAACTCTTGCAGGTCAAGTGTAAAAGTATAATAAGTATAAAAGTATAATTCAGGAAAGAATCTGAAGAGCAATTAGCTAAAGACACAAAAACAAATAACTTTTTTTTTAAGTACATCAGAAGCTGGAAGTATTAAGCTAAATAAATTCTTTGCATTGTTCTTCACTGAAGAAGGTGTGAGGGAGATCCCCAAACCTGAGCCATTCTTTGTAGGTGACAGATCTGAGGAATGGTCACAGATTGAGTTGTCAATAGAGGTGTTTTGGAACAAAGTGATAAAAAGTAATTGATAAATTAAACCAGTACTAGATGGTATTCATCCAAGAGTTCTGAAGAACCTCAAACATGAAATTGCAGAACCACTAACTATCACTTAAATCAGCCTCCATGCTAGATGACTGGAGGGTAGCTAATGTAATGCTAATTTTTTTTTAAAAAGGCCCCAGAGTTGATTCTGGTAATTATAGGCTCATAAACCTAACTTCAGTACCAGGCAAATTGGTTGAAACCATCAGAAAGAATAGAATTATCAGACACATAGATAAACACAATATGTTGGGAAAGAATCAACATGGCTTTTGTAGAGGGAAATCGTGCCTGACCAATCTACTAGAATTCTTTGAGGGTGTCAGTAAACATGTGGGAAGGATGAACCAGTGGATATAGTGTACTTAGACTTTCAGAAAGCTTTTGAAAGGTCCTTCACCAAAGGTTCTTAAGCAGAGTAAGCAGTCATGGGATAAGAGGGAAGGTCCTCTTGTGAATCAGTTCCTGGTTAAAAGACAGCAAACAGAGGATAGGAATAAACGTTCAGGTTTTGCTATGGAGAAAAGTAAATAGCGGTGTGATCCAAGGATCTGTTCTGGGACCTGTGCTGTTCAACATATTCATACATAATATGGAAAAGAGGGTAAACAGTGAGGTGGCAATGTTTTCTACTGACAAAATTACTGAAGATAAGTAAGTCCAAATCAGACTGTGAAAAGTTAAAGAGAGATCTCACAAAACTGGATGATGATTGGGCAACAAAATGCAGATGAAATTCATTCTGATAAGTGCAAAGTAATGCACATTGGAAAAAATAATCCCAGCTATACCTACAAAATGCTGAGATCTAAATTAGCTGTTCCTATTCAAGAAAGATCTTGGCATCATCGTGGATAGTTCTCTGAAAACATCTGTTAGCTATTTTGATGGCCACTGCATACTGAGCAATGTTAGGAATCATTAGGAAAGAGATAGATAATAAAACAGAAAATATCATAATGCCACTATGTAAATGCATGGTACGCCCACACCTTGAATGCTGCATGCAGTTCCGGTTGCCTCATCCAAAAAAAGATTTATTAGAATTGGAAAAGGTACAGAGAAGGGCAACAAAAATGATTAGGGATATGGAATAGCTTCCATTTGAGGTGAGATTTAAAAGACTGGAACTGCTTCTCAGGCTTTGTCTAAACTACATGTGTTTTTTCACATCCCTGCATGACAAAAGTTTTGCCAGCCTAAGTGCTAGTGTAGACAAGGCCTTAGAAAAGATGGCTAAGGGGGAACATTATAGAGGTCTGTAAAATTATGAGTGATGTGGAGAAAGTGTTATTTACCCCTTCACATAACACAAAGGCTAAGTCGACCTGTGCTGTGGGATGTTGTGAAGGCCAAAAGTATTACTGGGTTCAAAAAAGTATTAGGCCCGGTCTACACTTACTTTGGCGATTCGGCGGCAGTCGACAGGAGATATGCAAGTAATGTAAATCACTTGCGTATCTCCTGTCGACTTTGCAGCGTCTCCTCCGCACGGCATCCATACTGCGCTGCGTTGAAGGGAACAGCGCTCCTTTTGACGCAGCGCTACTCCGCTTATGGGGGTGGTTTTCCTGCGTCGCTTCCTAGATCGACTGAGCATGTCTATACAGACTGCTCAGTCGATCCAGAGCAATCGATGTGACGGCGGCCACCAGTGTAGATCCAGCCTTAGTGAAGTTCATGGAGGACAGGTCCGTTAATGGCCAAGATGGTCAGGGATGCAACCTCATCCTCTGGGTGTCTCTAAATCTCTGACTGCCGGAAGCTGAGACTCATCAGCAGAGGGTGGATCATGGTAGTTGCCCTATTCTGTTCATTCCCTCTGAAGCATTTGGCTCTGGCCACTGTCAGAAGACAGGATACAGAAGATAAGAACATAAAAGCAGCCATACTTGGTCCTGTTTAGGACACACTATTAGGGGGACCAGGCTTTTGGACTAGAAAACAGGAACATTTTCTTAATCTCACAGGGGAGGGAGCAGAGAAAAGGTGGATGGGGATGGTGGAAGGTTTTGAAAGTGAAGGATTGTGAAGAGCAGTCAGAGAATTAAATGCTGTTTATATTTATAGTCCTCTGTTCAGGGCAAGTTTAAATGACTATAGCATGGAAAGGGATGGTGGGGAGGACATAATTTTAAGTAATTGCTTAGCTATAAATAGAGGGAACATTTGACTTCTATATCGTGGAAGGAGATTTGCCGTCATACAAAGGGACACGATAGTGTCCTATATGAAGGGATGTAAAAAAACCATCTGCAGGTCCATGATGTACACACCACTGAGGTCAACGGTGCTTGCATACGTAATGGAGAACAGCACTCTGGACATTCTGCTTCTCCAGCTAAAAGAGAATCTGAAAGAGCTGGCACTATTGGGGCTTAGTTCCTCTTTTCAGGCTCCAGACACTGGAGAGTGACACAAGCAAGCAAGGGCTTGCACATGCCCTGGTGAATTCTGGGGAGTCAGGGCTGGTCTTAGTGTTTGTGGCTCCTTTTGCAAAATAATTGTGCAGGTACCTGTCGAGTCTGCACTGCTCTGAAACTGGTCCTATGTCACTTCGACTGGTAGGGCAAGTGTATAGGCAGTGTAGGTGGGTGGGTGAAGCCCTATAGGACCTCAGGCTCTCACTGTATCAGCAGAAGGCAGTGCTGCACACCTAGACACTTTCCCCCACCGCTAGTACATTCACATAAGAGGCAGTTGTTTCGGGTTCCAGAGAATGCCTGTCCCCTTTGGACGGACAAATTGTCTTTGAATGGGCTATATCCCATATCAGGGAAAGAGAACCACAGGCTCGACGACGTGCAAGTTCAATAACCTTTTCTTTTTAATACATTGCTAAAGCATGAGAGGCTTCCGTTCCTTGCTGGCATCTTTGTGCTGTGCCCAGAGAAACAATCATATCAGACTCAGGAAGGCAAGTGGCTGGAAGGGTAGGGAAACAGGAACTGTCCCCACGGATGTCCTCCCTGGAGGGAGGGAGCCAGCCAGCTGCTGGGAACACACACTGCTTTGGGAAGTGGGAAGTCAGGTTCAGCCAGAGTCTCACAGGCCAAGGCAAGATCTGCTGCTTCTCTGAGGACCCAGAAAACAGGGACAGCACCAAACTCTGCTCCCTGCTACCACCATCGTTACCCCAGTCAGGCTTTTGGTATCACTCCCTTTAAAAGCCACTATAGCTGGTATATGCACGTCTGTGTGCAGCCCACCTTCATTGCACAACTCTTGACATGGCAGCATGGAAACTAATGAACGAACAGAGGACAAGGAGGAGGGGAGTGACAACATCCTTAAGATTCTGACCATCCCACTCAACCATCAGCCAATGGCAGGGTATGAGAAGATGGGTGGAAGAGGAGAGGGGGAGAAAAAGAAGAGGGACAGTAGAAGAGGTGGGTGGGAGAGAGCCACAGTGACTGGAATGCTTAAGGGGTGGACAGTCATTGAGCCCTCATGGGATGACAAGCTGTCATGGGGTTTATAGACCCCACACGAAAGTTAAAGGAGTGGTGGAACAATATTGGGCCTTCAGCAGCTGCTGGACATACTCCCTATGGAGGATCTACTTAGAAGGGAGCTCTGGCAGTCAAGTGGCAGGAGAATGAAGGATAGACTGGCTGTAAGAAGGCAGACAGGCTGTAGCTGCTGTGAGAGCAATCTCCATGAGAAGGACCAGGACTGTGAATAAGGTTCAGCTGGGAGGCTGGAGAACTGACTTTCCTCACCAGCCCCTGCTTTTCCCTCTTGCTTCTTGACAAGGAGGAACAACTGGACTCTGAGAGTGAGCTGGGAAGTCACCCCCACAGCTGAGGCTTTGAACTGCTGAGACTGAAAGCAGAGGGCTAAAGGAAAAACAGGGAAGATAGAAAACAGCTCAGGAGAGGCTGATGTGGAGCATAAGCCATAAGAGACTGAGTCACCCCTTGCCTCTCTTTCCTTGGGCCCTGGGCCAGAACCCAGTGGAGAGGGAGGGCCTGGGTTCTCCAACTCTTCCCCCATCCCTCGGCCACCTAAGAAACTCCAGCCACGGGCAGAGGGCGTGATGAACTGAGACTTGGACACTGGACCCCCTGGGCTGCCCAGAAGAGCCAGAGAGACTGTCTGGCTGTGGTCTGACCACTAGGTCTTCTGGCCCCAAGTAAAGCCTGCTGCAAAGTGGTAGAGAATCTGGGCAACCTAAAAAAGAAAGAGAGTCATCTAAAGACTGGACTGGGACAAACCGTTGAAATGAGTTATGAACCAACAATACCAGGGACGTGCACAAGGAGGGGACAAGCAGGGGCATGCCCCCCATATTTTTCAGGGGCACAGAAATTCTCTGCCCTAGAGCTGGGGGGAGGAGAGAGCGAGAGCTCCTCCTGGGGTTGGAGGCAAAGGAGGGGACAAGAGTGAGAGCTCCTGCTGGGATGGTGGGAGGGTGGGGAAGAGCTCCTACCAGGGCTGTGGGGTGCGGGGGAGGAGGAGGAGGAGAGGGGCACCAAATTTAAAGTCCTGGGCATGCCCCTGAGCAATAACAACTTCAGCAGCAGACCCAATGGCTCCAGCAGGTGGCTGCCGAGCAATGGCAGCAAGCCTTGAAGCAGCAATAACAGCAGCCACAATTTACAGGGAATTTAGTGGGCCAGCAAAGAGATCAAATGCAACAACTGGTGCAGCAGATGGCCATGCTGTTTCAGCCCTACAGTTCACTGGAGAGTTCAGCAGCGGGTGGTCCTGGCTCAGCTCTGGCCCCTAGTCCTCCACTGCATTCCTGGTCCCTTCCTTTGAAAGGATTGCCATGGTGGTTTGCAGGTCTGCAGAGAGTTGGGCCACTCTCCCAGCGCCCTACTTGGCAGGAGCAGCCCAGGCAGTGCACCCAGGTCTTCACACGATGGCTGCACAAGACTACACTAGACCATCCTAGAAACCTTTGACATTGCCACTGAGACATACTACCAGTGATTCTGATGGAAAAGATTCGTATTCGAGACCCCGGCACAGGCAGTGACACAGTGTTCAAGAGAACATCATTGGTGGTGGCTCCCTCCTGATGAAAAGACTGGAGCCCAAATAGCCAGTTGGATTGTCTTGGAACAGTTCTCACAGATTCTCCTGTCCAGAGAACATGATGTACCACCATGCTGAAACCTTTTCTGAGGCTGTAACTTTAAGTGCGAATTACCAGTTCCCTATGAGAAATATTGTGCCCATATAACTCTGTCTCCATAAGGGCTTTTGCCAGTATAGAAATGTTGTTAAAAAAAAACAGAAAGAAAGAAAGAAAGAAAGAAAAAACCACCTCCCTTGATAACATTGCTAGATTTAAAAAAGTATCTAGTGCAGAGATGGCCTGAGATTTGTTTCTGTGGGATTTGAGAAGTATGGGGACTAGGAAGGAGAAAGGCAGGAGTCAGATAAACCATAAAAGAATAAGCATATTGTATCACATTCTTCCTGTAGCATTTTTTATTCTCTTTACTACAGTGCGGAGTGGAAGTTAGAGGATATTGCCCCCTGGTGGGGATAGACTGAATAATTCTGAATGATTTTCTTTTTTCCAGAGCTCTGCACTTACTCTTGCTTTGCTGGGACCACTATCACAATTTTACAGGGAATGGTAGGTAAGCCTTGCTACTACTGCTCTTCTATGGAAAATAACCCACTGAAAGCAACATCCAAGCAAAATGTGAAAGTTTAACTGCTTTATCAAGAACTAGGCAAGAGATTCTTACTTTTATGGATGTACCATCAATGCATAAATTTGAGGACTGAACTCCCCATTTTCTCATTTTACCTTCTGTGTCTCATTGAAATAGACTTTTTAATTTAAAAATTCATTTTAATTTTAAAATAAAATGGCAAGTCTCTTAAGAGAATAAAAGTTTTAAAGTATGGTTATAGTCAGAAAAAGCACAGTATTAAACAGGCACCTTTGTGCCCAACAGATCTGTGCCCTAACTATCTTCCGATTACTGAATGACTATATTCAGATATGACTACTCCAGTGAGAAGTTATTCCTACTAACCCCGCATTGTCAACAAAGCTATTGGATAGTGAACTGCATTCTCCTCTGGCTTTTGGATCATCAGTAGGATGGTTAACTGTGGTCCATTTGTTAAATATCTATTATTGGTGCTGATGCACAAGTTAAAAAGTTCTCCGCTTGACACTTAGTTTTCAGGTTGAATTTGTAGGGCTGGCAGTTAAGAAAAGATTAAAAAACAAAAAGAAGAACCTGACCACATTTGATTTGGAAATCTCTTAAAAGACAAAACCCACTAAAGCCCATAATGGCATTTCAGCAGTCACTTTTCAGATGAAAACTGTGCTTTCAGACAAAACAGCAACTGAAATGGAAAGTGTGGACACTTTTGCCTTGCTTGCCCATATTTGTTGCCAGTTTTCTTTCCATCCTTTAAATAAAATGAGTTTCCCTATATGCCACTCATCCTCCGCTTCAAGGCTTTTTACAGCCCAGCCCCTGCCTACAACTCTGTTCTCATTTCCTCTGTCTCCCACCTCCACCCTCTGTTGCCTGTGCTCCTCTCAGATTTCCCTCCTTAGTGAACCTTTGTATCTTTCTCCCACTCTTTTCTTCCCTTTATGCTTGGTATTCCCTCTTCCTCCCTGTCCTGTACACTAAACAGCCCAGACATTGTACAGCCTCTGAGTCCTCTATGAATGACTTACGGAGTAACCTTGGCAAGTCTTTTAATCATCTCAGAGCTTCAGTTTCCATTCTCCAGCTGGAGGTTGGAGGCAGTGATATTTACCTACTTCATATGGGGCTGCAAAACCTAACTAATATTTGCAAAGTGCGATATGCACACAACATATTATTGAGGCCAGTAGGTGGCAGGGGTGGGACTAGAACCCAACAGCTCAGCCCGCTAGGTCATGCTGTGTCTAGAATGGACAGACAAACACATCCCTAGAAAACAGACCTATCTCAAGTGAGTTGCTCTGGATTTTCTCTGGTGTAAATAAGAGCAAGATTTGCTCTACAGAATCTTGGAGGGAGTCTGAATGTGGCAGTGCTTTGCTTCAGTGTTTAATGGAAGATTTGTGTATGTTTTGTATGCTCAGCACAAGAACAGGAAGCATGTGCCGCTTTCTAGCTATGCAGATCAGGACACGATAACTTTGTTACAGGGAGATGTCCAGTTATCCAGGGTTGTGCTCTGCATAAATGGCACAATCTGCCTTCATGCATGAACTGAGCTGCTCAATAGAGCTGCCCTGCCTTGCCCTGACATCATGTCTGTGCTAGAAATCCTTTTGGAATTGCACATCCCTCACTTCTCCCATCCCCCAATCACGGTACTGGAAACCATGTGCTGTGCTCTGACAAAAAGGCTGGACTGTAGTGGAGACCTGACTTCATTTGTCATAGCAAAGCAGGGGAGCTCAGTGCAGATCCTCTCTTAAATGACCAAAGGATAGCAACCTTGCAAGTAAGAGAGCCCCTTTCCAAACAAACACCACAGTTACCAGGCACGGGAAACATTTCTGCTTCTTTAGAAAGAAAGAGCAACGCAGAGTAACATCAAATCTCACTCAGAACACAGTGTCTCCCTGCTCCCACTGGTTGAGCTGATGCTGCTGAACTGTTAGTTCTAGAATGGACTTGACTGGGAGTTGCAGGTGCCCAGCACCTTGGGTATTCATTTAGTCAGGAGTTTAAAACCAAGTTTAGGAGCCTAACTTCAGGCTCCCATGTGTGAAAATGCTGGCCATTAACAACACCAGTTCCAGAGTTGCAGTCCACTAGGCCTGGGCCTAGGGTGACAAGATGTCCTGATTTTATAGGGACAGTCCCGATATTCAGGGGTTTGTATTATGTGGGTGTCTATTATCCCTGACCCGTTCCAATTTTTCACACCTGGGGTTTGGGTTCATCCTGTTATAGAGCTAGGGTCCAGGTAGGAGGTATTCACCCAGATCTGATCTTCTCATAGTGTTTGGATCTGGTATATTGGTTTGGGCCACTCAGTCATGTTTGGCACTTTGCAATCCTTCTTCAGGAGTTTTGGATCCTGGCACTTTGCTGCTCCCCTCTGACTGCTTCTTGTGGGAGATTAAAGGTATGTCTACACTTCACACTGGGGGTGTGATTCCCAGCCTGAGGAGACATACTTGCACCAGCGCTCCTCGAGCCAGTGCGCTAAAACCAGAATGTAGCCATGGCGATGGGAGGGGGTAGGCTCCCCATGTGTATACCCATCCGAGACAGAAGGCACATTCGAGGGGTGGCGTGCTTCCACCACTTGCGCTGCTGCAGCTACATTCAATTTTGAGTGCACTCCTCACTGACACTTAGATGGTTATGTCTCCTGGGGCTGGGAATTACACACCTCCATCTCCAAGTGTAAGCCTATGTTAAGATTAGCCATTGTCCCTGTTCCACTTACAGTCAGGTTAAAAAGTAAACAGCAAAGCAAAATAAATAGTAAATAAATGTAGGTTTGCCCTTTTTGCTGCTTCTCTATGATGCATAATGTGTCCAGCTTAAAACTGCCTTCTTTGTTTTTAGAACCTTCCCAGCTCAGACCCTAGTCTACATGAAACCTCTTCCTCTTCCTCGCTCCTTTGGCTCATCTAGCAATAGCCTCTTCACAGTCCTCCCCACTCTTAGCCAGTACTTTCCCCAGGAATTGAAATTAGAGGGGGTGTCTCAATTTACAGAAGAGTTTGGAAAATGAGTAAATTAGCAATGCTGCATGTAACTCGTTGACCACTGTTGGTGAGAAAGGGGAGAGTTGAGTGGGGGAGTAAGGAAATTGCTGCTTGGAACAAGAGCCTTCTCCTCTGCAGCTGCTGCCATCAAGAAGAGTCCCCTGCTAGGCTTTCCCCTCACGTACTGTCTAGCTCTTGTTAAATCTAACCTGAAACTATATCCTCTGCCACTGTTTGTGAGGTTTACTTTGAACTGTTCCACTGAACTCATAAAACCACCTAGGGATACAGTTCCTAAAATAAGGCATGGATCCTAGCATTCCACACAGCACAAATGTCTGTGTATGCAGGATTGGGGCCTGAAATTAAATTGCATTTGGGATACTAAAGGTCGGGACCTCAATCTTATGCCGCATTCAAGTTACAGCACATCTAGCAGAACAGGACCCCTGATGCCATTCTGGGATGTCAGTTCAGAATGGACTCAATGCAAAGGAAAGAGTGCTACCTACTGAATCACTACTGAACAGGTGTGGTGTGACACAGAGGCCCATTTGTGGTTCACTCTTGTCAAGCCTGACACACTCACTACATCTAACACACTGTTGTCCTGATATATACCCAAAAGGTGGCATGTAATATATCACTGGCAAACTAATAACTCACCGAGCATTAACATTGTCACATGATATACATATGGGGTGTATAAAAAGAGTTATAGATATGCATAGAATTATATTCTTAAAATGTATTTGGCAAGCAAAACATGGTCTGCCTTAGGCAAAGGAATGTGTATTTGCTTGCCTGACCAGCCTGGTCATCAGGCATAGACCATGAAGGTTCATTTTCATAAAAGGTAAGCAAAGCCAATAGGCTAAAAAGGGAAGGAGGTAACATCTCAACTATCGCCAGTGGGTGGGGGGGGGAGGGACCAGCATGAAGTTTTCACTAGTTCACATGGCATCTCTTCCCAGCAAGAAAAAAAGGAACTCTGAGAATACATCTGAATGGTTTACTGGGCCAAATATGGGGTCTGAACCTGAAATAAGTAATAGAATCAACTGACGGTATATAATATTATTGTATTATAAAAGTGTATCAAGTAAGGTCTCTTATGAAAGCCAATGACACACTGAGAATGAATATAATTGTGAAATGTATGTATTAACACTGTTGGAGGAATTATGGATTCTCACTGATGATATGCTTTAAAGCAGTGGTTCTCGCAACAATTTTTTTTTAGTGGTCTCGGAGTGCTGCCACCAACTCTTGCTAGTGGCCGCATTGACAATTTTTCCTAATACACTCAGTTAACGTTAGGAAAATCAAATAAATATGCACAAATACATGTGCAAATAATAAGTTCTGGGTTTTGACACATCAATTGTGTGGATCAGAATATTAGCAAAAGTTGAGGACTCTTTGAATGGAAAGGCTGCCCCACTGTCAGGTGAGAACGGTGAGTGGGGTGCATGAAGAACTGCAACTCCTATCAGGTGGCTGGAGGGAGTTACTTGTTCTTCCCTGCAGAGCAGCCAATCTGTCTACAGGTGCAGCAAGTGCCCTGAGCCACCTAGCAGAAGGCAGGGAGGGGGCTGCTGTGGGCTGGGGGTCATTTGCATGGTTGCAGGGAGGGGGGCATGAGTGGGTGAATGCAAGGACCCTAGAAGCAATTGAGCAGCTGGCAAGGAGGGAGGGAGGAAAGCGGGGTGGGTGCCAGAAAGGCAGGGGGGAAGAAGGTGGAAGTCGGGGACACAGAGGCATTGGCGTGGCCAGCAGGGAGTGGGGTTGAGTGGATGAATGCAAGGAGTCGGATCTGCATGCAGAGGCGATTGAGCAGCTGGCAGGCAAGAAAGGGGAGTGGGTGCCAAAACAGCAGGGAGGGAAAGGGGTAAGAGGCGGGACCCCAGTCACTGGCGGGCAGCCAGTGGCTGGCAAGGAGGGGTGCAGACCCGGAGGCAGACACGCTGGGGGTGGGAGGGGCATTTACTTTGGCACCGCAGTCTGGCGGAGGAAGGTGCTTCTGGGTTGTTCACGCTGTGGGGGCTGCTCCCAACAAGCCTTAGCTTGTGGTCAGGTGAAACCTGGCTGGGGCGGCTGGATCCTTGCCCCTCCCTCCCCAGCTGCTCATGGCCGCACAGAAACCCCCTGGTGGCCACATGCAGCCACAGTTGCCATGTTTGAGAACCCTTGCTTTAAAGCCTGTGACCAACAAAGGGGGAAACAAGTTTTCTCCCAGACAGGAGGGAAGACAGTTATCTATCTGTCTCCAGTTAAACTAAGCAAGGTATGACCAAAAACAATGGAAGCTCTATTTACATGTAGATCAGCAGGATGATGGAAGAACAGCATGAGGTCATCCAGAGTCTGGAGACAAAACAGTGAGTTTGGGAAGATATAAGGAGAGAGAGAAGAAGCTAATTAGGCATCCATCACTGGACAGATACAAGGGCCAAAGTTCTTGCAAGCTGAGAAAGATAGGTGTCTCAACCCAGGTGGTTGAAGTCTTTGTGAACAGAATATATGTCAGAAACCTACTTAGGCAAAGATCTTCCACTTCAGAAGACAAATGAAACCAGCACCTTGCACTTCTAATGCAGCTTCCCACAATCCCCTGCTCTATAAACAATACTGCCATTGGTCAGTGTTCTGCGCCAAGGAAATGTTCAAACGAGTTCCATAGCAAAAGGCCAAAAGGAGGACACTTCAGAATGAAATTCTCTTGCTTTCCTTTCTAGCCAGGCTGTGGGGGGGGGGAGGAGGGGACACCAATTTTGCTTTTGGATGAGGAAGTGGTTACAGAAATGTAGCTTTACCCTTGATCTGGCTCTCCTGCATGCTTCTGGTGCTTTGGAGATAGTTATATTGAGCAGCTCCCTCTCTTTGCTGGGTGATTGGAGTCTGGCTCCGTTCATTAACTAAGCGGTTTGATGTAATTATTTTGAGGAGGGAGTGTGGGAGCGGGGAGGTGCACTGTATGATACCTGACTAGAAACGTGAAGACCCTGAGGAGGAGAACCCCAGGGGGTGTAATCTGGCATCGCTCCACTGATTTCAGTGTAGCTGTACTGATTGACACCAGATGAGGATCTAGCCCTGCATGTGTCATGTGAGCCATGACCTGAAGAAATCTCCCCAATGTTAAATGCCTAATGCCTGTGCTGAAAGGTGAGGGGAACAATGGATATTTTCACTCTTCCCCCTCACCTCTCCCCACCACCCAAAATGTGTTTGTAGACTACAAAAGTCTTGTACAAGGCTTGGAGCATTGTGGGATGCATCAGCAAACACATACCCTAAAAACCACCCTTGGAACCCAGCTGCCACAACTAGGCGCAGGTTGATGGGCGGAGGTCACTTTCATTTAGTCTTATGCCACCATGAGAGGTAGGAGTGTTTTTTCTTCAGCTTCAGTGAAGCAGAATAGTGGAGATGTTTTCAGCTCCTGTTTAATAGCTTCCTCACAACACAAGTAAAAGTCTGAATGTAGAACAATTGTGCAAACTCCATTTATGCATGAGTTGAGTTTTCACTGACTGCTCCTCATCCCTTGCCCTCCCCCACCCTTTCATGGTCAACACATTCTCCTCTTCTCTCCATTTCTGACTCTCTTTCTCCTCTATTGTTCTCCACATCACCAAATGTCACTCACTTCATAAAGCTGTCTGGCTTGGAGCTTAAATATTGCAGGGCAACTAAAACCCACCCATCAGAGCCGATTCAGTCATATCTGCTCAGTCGTGCGACAACGTTGGGACTTTTACAGTAGGAAAGGAAAGAGACAAAAGTTCACTCTTTGCTGCAGAGTGCCAAGAGAGAAGGACGCGTTCGGCGGAGCCTTTCACTTTGGCAAGTTGCTTGCTGGATGGCCTTAATCTATATACGCTTTCTTTTGTTTCTAGCTTGATCAAATCATGGCATTTGGAATTTAAGAGAGGGATTTTCAAATCATGTTGGCTTTCAGTGAGACTTGTGCTCCTAATTCACTTAGGAACATTTGAAACTGCCACCCTAAGGCTATGACTTAAAAAAAGAAAAGTCACAACCCAAACTTAATGCACTGGAGACTGTTGTTCATGTTGAACCTTGAGGGTTTGGTGTGAGTAGTTGGTTGCTGGTAGAATATTAGAAATCAGAGACGGTCATGTCGCCCACCTCCTGCCCATGCAGGATTGTTCTTTGCAATACCTTTTCTAGTGCTTTGTCCAATTTAATTTTAATAGATGATTGAAGGGCTGTTCGAGGCAGAGCAAATACAGGAAATTAAGCATTTACAAAGGCTAATTAAGTAGAAGATGGAACAAGGCAAATTTCTGAAATGTGTGATGCTAGTTCAGAGAAATTCCTGAGAAGGGTTTATCCAAATGTAGCAAGTTGTACACAAGGATTTTATATGAAAGTTGTCAGAAACCATTTTCTTTCTCTCTCACATTCTGTTGTCTGGAGGATAAACAAATTTATCATGCATAACGATGTCACTTTTTCAAGAAGAGGAGGTTTCAATTCATTGATAGCAGAGGATATCGGTATTAGCTCATTGCAAGGCATACAGAGCATCAGCGGGATTGTGCTAACTACATTGAACAGAGAATGAAGTTTACATTGTGAATGTAAAGGTAGTGATATTTACTCAGTTGTCTGGTTAACTAATTAGGAAGTTCTATATGGATTTGTAGAATAGAACCTTTAAATCAGTTTAGATAATGTATGTCAACAATGAAGTCTTTGTATTGTATTTGTTTGAGTAAGTGTTCACATTAATATACTTCTTTACACAACTTTAGTGGCTGATAAAGCAATGTGTCTTGCTGTTTATATCACATGTATAAAAATGTCACAACTTTAAAGTCTGTCCCTGCAGGACTAGAAATAAGAGCTTTAAAAAGGTGAGATTCCCAGCTTCTCAATGGGATACCCGTAGCACTGTCTTCTAGCCTTGGGAAAACCTGAGATAAGTCATGACATTTTTAGGTAAAAAAAATATTATTTTAGGTCACTTTGAAAAATCTTTATGGCTCCCTTTGAGCTGAACTCGGAGTAACTGAGGCATCTGGCTTTACAAGCAGAGGGACGCACAAAACAGTTCCAATAACATTTTTTTCAGAACTATCTAAAAGATTCCTAAAATAGATTAGATGTAATGTGTGTAGCCTGTAAAGAATTCATCATGGTGAGGGGGTGACGTGAACACTCATTTGGGATCACGTCTCTACTCACTTGTGGTTCTATCATTTGCAAGTAATGCAGTCACCCCAAATTCTGTGCTAATAAAACTTTTATACTGCACAACCGTCAAGTATGTATAGAATATATAAAATAAAATTCACACACATACAATTGATCATGCAAAACCCACAGAAAACTACTATCTAGAAGTGTGGTCAAATATACTCCTTGGCTGAGAAGTTATTGAGGATTTAGAGCCACGGAAGAAAGAGTTTACAGAGGAAATTCCGCTGGCTTCTTAATCTCCTCCTCCACCCCCAATAAAGTGTAATATAAGGCAAAAAAATTTTCAAGGCATAGGTTGTTTTGGAGAAATACATATGACTTAAAGCAGAAGCACGTTATGCATCAGTAGAAAAACAATTCTTGTTTATTTAGTGTAATTTATAGCCATTCTCTTTCCTTTTTTTTCCCTTAGATAGTAAGAGATGGGTGACTGGAGTTTCTTGGGGAACATTTTAGAAGAAGTGAATGAGCATTCCACAGTCATTGGGAGAGTCTGGCTCACGGTGCTTTTCATTTTTCGAATCCTGATTCTGGGAACAGCTGCCGAATTTGTCTGGGGAGATGAACAGTCAGACTTTGTGTGCAACACCCAGCAGCCTGGTTGTGAGAACGTTTGCTATGATGAGGCGTTCCCCATCTCCCACATCAGGCTGTGGGTCCTGCAGATCATCTTTGTCTCCACTCCTTCACTGGTGTACGTGGGGTATGCTGTGCATCATGTGCGGATGGTGGAGAAGAGGAGAGAGAGGGAACAGGCCGAGAGGCATCAGCAAGCTCAGATGGATGAAGAGAGGCTCCCTCTTGCTCCAGACCAAGAGAGCATCAGAAACACCAATGAAACCAACCCCAAGGGGACCAAGAAGTTCCGACTGGAGGGAGCGCTCCTGGGAACCTACATCTGCCACATTGTTTTCAAAACCATTTTTGAGGTGGGGTTCATAGTGGGCCAGTACTATTTGTATGGCTTCCGAATTCTGCCCCTGTACCGCTGTGGCCGGTGGCCTTGCCCCAACCTTGTGGATTGCTTTGTATCCAGACCCACAGAGAAGACGGTCTTCATTATGTTTATGCTGGCTGTGGCTTCAGTATCCCTCGTCCTCAACCTTGTGGAGATTGGTTACTTAAGCTTGAAAAGGATCCGTCTCGTTTTCAGAAGGCCTACAGAGCAACAAATGGGGGAGATCCCAGAGAAGCCCCTCCACTCCATTGCAGTCTCTTCGATTCAGAAGGTCAAGGGCTACAAGCTGCTGGAGGAGGAGAAGCCAGTGTCCCACTATTTACCTCTGACAGAAGTGGGGGTAGAAGCTGGTCCCCCTCCATCTTCCTTCAGTGACTTTGAGAAGATTGGTATGGGGCCCATGGAAGACCTGTCAAGGGCCTTTGATGAGAGGCTGCCATCCTATGCTCAAGCGGAAGAGCAGAAAGAGGAGAAGGCTGATGCAGGAGAAGAAGAGCTGGAGCAAGAAGTAGAGGAGCAACAGGAACCAGAAAAAGAGTTGGAGGCAGAGAAGGTGGTAGAGGAGCAGGAACCACCAGGAGAGGAACTGCCTTCAGTGCCTGCTGAACTAACAGCTGATACGAGACCTCCCAGCAGGTTAAGCAAAGCCAGCAGCAGGGCCAGGTCAGATGATTTGACTGTATAAAGGTGTGGGGAGCAACTGTCTCCCCCCCAATCACAGATGTTTTTAAACACAGTGCTCAAGTGGTCATTTGAATATTATTTCCTATTGAGATTCTCAACTGGAAAGGTGCTCTCTTGGTAACTGCACCCTATCTGTCCTGTATGTCCCATGGCTGGTGCTAGCTATCATGTAACATATTTAAAGGAACAGTTTCTCTTTTTGTCCAGATGCCAGCCCACAACTCACAGTACTGGTGCTATACACAGCACTGAAGCATTTTAAAAACTAAAACAGGAAAAAAGAAAAACAAATGTATCCACTGTGACTGCACTTGCTGACAGTTTTACGCTCCACATTTCACTAGAGATGTGGGGAGACTGTCTCGTCAGCCAGATACTGTCTGAGAGGGTTGATAAATAGTATCTTTGGGTATTTCTTACTCTGTTTTAGCATATGGCATGCTGACCTTGGTCTTCCCTTCATTGCTGGCATAGAATCACAGTTATTTAATTCACAAACAAGGATCCTGTGTTTAGTATCATGAAACGAGATAAAAAAATTATCGCCAACATGGCCTTGCTTTGTTTATGAATGCAAATTTTGGTTGCTTATAAATACCTTCCCAGCATCCCCTTTGTTAGAAACATTTCTGCTCTACAAGTGACATTGGTAACAGAAAAGATGAAAAACCAGTTTCTTGTTAGAATTTAGCAGATCCCCACAGATGGATTATTTATTTCCAACAGGGTCATTTCCACCAAAGGCCTTTGTCAAACTGGTGAAAAGCATAAACTAAAGTCATATTTGTTCCTGAGTGGGGTGACTTGAGGTGTGGAAATTGACTTAGCAAAGGAATGCTGAGAAGGCATCTGTAAGCGGATGAACAACCACAGTACACGGAGCACAGCGCCCAAGGTAAGGTACCAGTCCTGCATTTGCAGATTGGTCATGAAAGGCACTTCCTTCCTGCAACTCCCAGGGAGTTATGGGCGTTCAGCAAGCCTGAGAGAGAGTCTTGGATGCTCAGATTGGCATTTAGGAGCCAAAAATGTGGATTTGGGTGGCCAAGTGACTGTTTAAACACTCAAATGCAAAACTGGTTGACCTGATTTAGGTGCGCAAGGTTGAAAAACAAGCCCTTAGTTTGAATGATGTAACAATAGTCATTAAACATCTTGCTTTGTTGCTAATTTGATAAAAAAAGTGAATGTGCAGAAGGCTGTCAGTACTCTAAGTTACTGAATGCAAATGTCACAATTCACTATAACAAGTCCATTCAAAGGGTCAGCAATAGAAAATATTTGTGCCAAAAACACTAAAGGAATGCCATAGAGCTCCAGCACAGTCTGTTTGGTTTTAAAAGAAATGAAGAAGAAAATATCCATTTTCTAAGTGTGAAATTGCTAATGTTAAAAATGTCCATGGATTTCTAACTTCAGGGCCACAAAAGGCTCTTTGTCTGGAACAGAGAAGCAACTTGTTTAAAAGTTTCAGGTTAATCATTGTTTCCTTCAAAGACTGAATCTGATGCCCGAAAAGTACAGGTATGTGCAGTGGTGGTATAAAAACAAAGTTGGTAAATGTACTCATTTGGGAAGTACGGTTCATTTTCCCATTTACCCTCAGCTATGCTACGGGGTACGAGCTTTCCTCTGTTCCGCTTTCCAGACCTCAGTCCCTGACAGCTCAGCAAATTCTCTCTGCTGTGCAGCAGCCCATGTACATTGTTTCAAGTGTGGATTGTAATCCAGTTTGGAAAATTTACTTCACATGAGACACAAAACTGAATCCTTCAACTGACTAGAAAAGGCTCCATGGACTCTCTCATGAGAGCAGCACGCCTACAGCCTGACACAAAGCCCACGGAAGTCAATGGGAGTCGTTCTATTGACTTCAATAGGCTTTGACTCAAAGCCTTAGTTCTGATGACCTAGCTGAATTGTAATATTCTGTTCCTCTACAGTAAATTCCCCTTACAATTTCAATTGGAGAAGATGATTTTTGTCAGTTACTATCCTAACTGGCTCTGTGGAGTTCCTGTGCCTTGTTAAACAGCTGCCACATTCCACCCCAGAGGTGGCTGCACTTCACTGGTGGGTGATGTGATTACTATATACATGTATAATTTTTGTAAAGTGTTTTGGGATTCTTTGGTATTATAACAATGCCACATTTTTACATTACTAATAATTTTGTTCCTTTTGGGCTTGTTTTCTTCCTCCCTCCCCCCCTCAAGTTTAGACCCTGATCTCACAACAAATGCTCTCGATAAAGATCATTAGAGGCATTAAGAAGCTTCCTTCTGAAGAGGGACTGTAAAGTTTGGGCCTGTTTAGTTTAGAGAGGAGATTACTAAAAGTGGATATATTAGAGCAATATAAAACAGTGGTGCAGAGAAGACCATTTAGATGCTCCCAGTCTCTCACAATACAAAAACAAGGGTACAGTCAATGAAACTGAAAGGTAACTAATGGGAAACTGATAAAAGGAAATACTTTTTGTATAGCTTATAATTGACCTGTGCAAGTCATTGCCCCAAGATTCCATTGAGGCCAAAAACTTAATAGGATTCAAAACAGGATCAGACACCTACATGAATTGTAAGAACATCCGCTGTTTCAGAGGATAGGATACAATACTTCTGTTTTAAAGAAGGGAATAAAACCTCATGCTTCATGGCATAAATGAAGCCACTAATAGAAACACACTTCCCCTATGGCAGGAAATTCAAGTACTGTTCATTATGGGGTTTCTTACACCTTCCTCTGAAGCATGTGACATTGCCAAATATCAGAATACTGGGCTAATTCCTACATTTCTAATTGCATAACAGGGCCTTTAAACAATAAAACATAATAATAATTGTCTATGTTATTGACATTCTGACATTTTTAGAGCCAGTTTTTGCCCTCTTTTGTGCATGCAGAACTCTCATGACAGTCATTGGAACTTACATGCTCATCTACCAGAGGGCAGAATACGGCGATAGTCCCAATCCAGATATTACACATGAAATAAGAAATATGTCATTTGTTTTGTAGTATATAGGTAAAATATACTGCACAAAGCCCCTGGCCTTAAATTTATCCCAGTACAGCACTGAGTTTATTACACAGCACAGTGAAAAGCCACTCCACTCTCTCTGCAGCATCCAACCAATTGTTTGGTTTCTCAAGCCAATTATAGACTGCCCCACTGTGTTCCTTACACACACTGTAGCCTGACTATGTATACAGTGTCCTAGAGAGAGTGTTGCCTAACAATCAGAGCAGAGAACTGGGAACCAGGCCTCCTGGTTTCTATTCTCAGTTCTGTCACTAATTCATTGGGTGACGTTGGCCAAGTCATTCTTCCCAATGTAAAATGAGGCTGAGCAATAGTTTCTTACTTCACAAGGGTGTCGTGAGGCTTAATTGATTCATTTTAGGAAAGCATGGCAAGATCTTTTGCTGCAAGGCCCTATAGGTGGGCAAGAGATTAGCATCATTTCAAGATCTGAAACCATTTGAGAGTATCTTTTTCCAGTGACAGTAAATTCAGTAATTTCTTGGTGAAATTCCTAATGAAGGTGCATAATGCCTCAGAGCTGTGGGTTCAGCACATGATAATATATTTAACAAATGGTTATGTAAAATACAGGAAAATATGGGAAGGAGGGCAAAAATCCACTCCCTGCTTGGGAAGTCACTGAACTGTTAGAGCCATGATGATGGAACAGATAAATTAAAGGAAGCTGAGAGTAGGAATTTCCTTGGCTTCCACCTACAAACAAGTTACTGACCGATTTCCTGGAGTTTTTTTTGCAAGGAGTGTTTTTGTGATGGGAGTGGAATCAGGCAGAGTCTTGACTTAAAGTAGAACACAGGAGTTGGTGTTGGTTAGTGTGTAGAGCAGTGAATGTAGAATTAGTATTCCCAGATTTGTGCCCAACTCTGCTACTGACTCACTATATGACCGTGGGAAAATCATTTAACCTCTCTGTGCCTCTGTTTCTCCATCTGTAAAATGGCTGTAATAATTTCTTCCTACCTCACAGGGATGTTGTGAGGTTTCATTAATTCTACTTGTAAAGTACTTAGGAATCATCTGATGAAGAGCACCATTTAAATACATAGTATAGTTATTCTTTAATGATAGAGCATTTGTCTTGGTTAGTACATGACTTCTTGGCCAGAAGGGAAACAGATTCAGATCAGGAATTCAGCACTGCACTGTAGATATCAATGATATGACGTGCCTGTGGGCTTCAGAACCACAGTTACACTGAGCAAACCAGATCTTCTCCTCGTGTAAAACTGGCACAGCTCCATGAACTTCAGTGAAGGTGCTAACTGACACCAGCTGAGGATCTGGCCCAGTACTTACAAAGTTCTCTGAGGCTGCTAAACCACAATTTTAATGAGACCCAAGCAAGCACCCGATACCTGGCATCCTAAAGTAAGAGTGGTTTTACTCCTAACAGTTCATGGCAGGTGGAAAAAAACTGCCATTCCCTGCATCCACCAAAAAAAAACAAAAACAAAAAAAATCAAAACCAAAAAAGTACCCTGGTATATTAATTATTTCCAGTAAGTGAGACAGACATTAAGAAAAATCTCTTAGGACTGATCTGAAGAACAGGTCAGCCCTGTGGTATCGGGTGAGTGATTGGTTTAGTGGGGACTTCTGCAGGCATGAAATCCACCTACTGAGGGTGGAGAATCCAGTCCTCCTGTCACTCCCTGGTTTACTGATCATGCATTTTTACATGTAAAGAGAGGCCATGCCACACAATGCTGAAAAAGTGGCAGTTTGCTGTTTGTATACAAAGCTGCTTTTCAGGCTCACAGCTGAGGGTAATCCCAACCTGAGCTTGTTTTTGTTTTATAAAAGCAGGAGCATCCATGAAAAATGGACTGTAAGACCGCAAGAGGGGGTGGGCAGAGGGGGGCAACGTTCCTGGACGGATGAACAGATCACATCAGGAGAATCATCCAGACAGTGGCATCCATTTCCTTCCCAAAATGAAAGGAGCTACCATTTGTTGGGCCCTATCTATGCTACAATTTTTAACACAACTCTAAATAGGTTTTGTGATCACACACAATGTAGTTTATAGTTAGTAGGATAGCATCTACTAGCATGTTGTCCTTGCCAGGGACCTAGCCTGTCACATAGTTATCTTCCTGTAACTGGTTTGGCATACTCTTATTTTGGCAGTACAAGCAAGAGCTCTTAACCATGCCTGTATAAATGGTTTGACCAGTCTTCCTTTCTCTCAGCTCTCTGACCAGTAGAGTAGTATCCCAGAGTGCATTGCCCTATGTGATGCTAGTGCTATTCTGTGTGCATGTGCTCTTGGCACTTTCCCCTTGCTGAAGCACCGGGGGGAGCAGTGCCCAGATTTTCCCAGAATGCCCTGATACACACACAATTAGGCAACATGGAAGCTGTTGATGTGCAAACACAGTTGACACACGCTTGTGTCATGAAAAAAACTGCGGTGTGGACATAACCATATGTGATTTTATATAACTGGGACAGCTATGAATGTCACAAACTGGTTACAAAAATATGGTCTTTGTTGGCTGAGATATTCAAAGCCACTGAAGGGATTTAGATGCACTCCTCCCATTCGTTTCAATGGGAATTGTACATCTAGAACCGTTCAAAAATTTCAGTTGTAAAACAGACAGGGCTCTAGTGTCCTGTTAACATGAAAGCTCTTCACCATACAGCCAGGGTAATGCTGACCTCGCTTAAAGCATAACTGAGAAGAAACGGTGATCGCAGAGCTATTTTGGAAAACATGAGAAAGAGAATAATTGTTGTTGACTTTCACCAGTAACCTTTATAGTTCCTAAATCCAGAACTGTATGGTAAAAAGAAAACAAATTATTTTCTGGCTAGCACAGTGGGAAAGGCCGTGTTGCTTTGGGAGTTAATGGAGTGGACTAACAGCAGGTTTGTAAGTCAATGCTGTGATGATTAGTGGCAAGGAGACAGTTCTGTGGAAACACAAAATGGACAAGTCTGTTGAGAGCTGCTTTCCTTGTGTCTCTCTGCAGTTCAGGGGAGTGTCAGACTGAAACTGAGCAGAAAATAAAATGAACAGCAGGTTACAAGGGAGCACACAAAAGTATTAGATTGCATGGAGCCACCAAGCAGATGTCAGATTGCAGCTGACTGAGCACCTGTGCATAAGAGCATCAGCTGGATATCAGGATACAGACCAGCACAACAGGTGAGTGCAAGAGTGCAGGTGAGGACTGAAGCTAGGTTGTAGGTGAGCTCACCAGTTGGGTACCAAGTAGCAGGTACGAACTAGGAAAGGGCAAAGGAACTTGAGCCTTCACTGAAACCATGCCTTTTCTGAATCCAAGCTTCTTCTGAGGTTCGAAAAAGTTCAGAAACCTTTTCTTTTTAAAATATATATATAATTTGCATGCACCTCTCCCTAGTTTTCCTTGATTTTGCCAATGATAAGAAACAAAATTCACATGAAGAGGGCTGTTTATGAGGCCTTTACAGCCTGGCTGATGCTCAGAAGTACTAGAACAAAGATGTTCAGATATGTGTGGATAATCACATACAATTTAGATGCTTATTTGATGTGAGTCCATAAACGTTGGAAGGTTCATCCATAGCTAATGAAAGCCAAGTTGCAGATACACAGTAAGCCTGGAGCAAATGAATTCAGAAGAGTTCAGAAATAATAATAATGTCTGATTCTTCCCAGCCTCAAAGATCCTAATATTGAGATGCACGGGAGAAAAAATGAAGGAAAATGGTCAACTGCCAGCTACGACTAAGTTTCATGAACATGTCCATAGACATTTGCAGATGCACATGCAATATTGACACATTCACTTGGCTCATGGATTGCATAATGCCAATGTTCTATTAGTCATTCATTCTGTTTCACCTCCTTCCTTTGCTTGGTGGTCTTGTTACCTTCCACCTATCCCCAAAGTATCATGTAACCAGCCTCATGCCAGGAGTCTTCTGCAGGGACACAAATGGGCTGGCCTTCAGTACTCAATGCTTATGCCTCTACTACTTGAGTTGGAGTATCTCCATTACCTAATACAATAATAGCTCTTATCTTCTCTGTAGTCCATCCACTACAGGGGCATATGTGACTTATAAAATTGACTCAGTGGACTACAACTGATCCAGGTCTTTTCTATCCAATTTTTATTTTTTAAATTTAAAACAAAAGTGACCCTAAAAGGAAAACCACTGAGAAGGTAAGAATTTTACAGCTCCCTATGGAAAAAGAACCAGACATTATGGTGATTCATGGCCGAGTGTGTTTCCATAAATGGTTATTTTTATCTGTAGCATCTTTGTCACCACATATCAAATGCTTTCTTTTCTCATCCATCTAATATCACCCTTGTCAGTGGGACAGGTGGACTTCTAGTGTTTGTAACAAACTGTGTAAGGATACTAGCTGCTGCCACCTTACAGATGTCTTGTGTATTTTGCAGAAACAGATGATTACTTTGTTTCTTTGTGGATGGCCACAGGATCTTTTCCGAAATGATGTTAGACAGTTGCTCGGTTGTCTTTGTTTTAAAGTGGTCAAAAAGGGTTTGGACTCCTGGCGTGGCTTGGAGAGAAATGGGTGATTATACTTTAGACTCTGGAGGGTCTTAATCTGTTTTCATTTACAATAGAGCCAGTATATTCAACCATAGTCTAGTGGATAGGGCACTAGATTGGGAGTTAGGAGATGTGGGTGCTTTTCCTGGTTCTGCCATGGATCTGTTGCGTGGCCTTCGGCAAATCACTTCGCCTCCCTATATTTCAGTTTTCTTTTCTATAAAATGGGAATAATGATGCTCACCACCTTTGAAAAGTGCTTTGAGATCTGCAGATGAAAAAAGCTAGGTATTATTAGATCAGTATTTAGTCACAGTTGTCAAAGCATTCAAAATTCTCAAAGTCAACAGGAGCTATGGACGATCAGCACTTTTGAAAATTAGGTCACTTATATAGGAGCCTCAATATGCACATAGATACTTAACTTTATGCACCCACATTTGAAAAAATGTAGCCTATGCACAGAGGTCTCAATCCTGCACCCAGTGAAATCAATGTCAAAACTCCCATTGACTTTATTGGTGTAGGATCAAGACTCCTAGTTCCTGTTAATGCTTTGAATAAGGATGAACAAAGCAGCAAAAGCAGCCACAAAACCCATGTGGAACTGAGAGGTCTTGTCTGCAAATTCCATTGAGACAGCTCTCATGTGGCAATCATCATGCTGGAACTCCAATGTGTTATCCTTCCAGTTCCTCCACTTCTCTGGGTTAGTTTTCCACCACCAACTGTCCACCCTGCTCTCATGACTTAGCTCAAAACCTTTAATTTAGCTTCCATTACAAACTGAACATAAAACAATTCTGTAAAAAATTTAAAACATAGAACTAATAGGAAACATGTTCAATCTCTTCAACTTTCTGTTACAGCTTTTTTACAACCCTTCTCCACACACCCAACCGTGTTCTGTTTAGTGAGATTGCAAGCCCTTCAGGGCTGGGAACTAGTCTTTTTACATGTGCATACCACTGGTGCTATATAAATAATATTATAGAATAAATCTCCCACCTTCTTTTTTCCCTCTTTCACAGGAGTGCTCTTTGTGGAAGGTATGAGTCTGAGGCCTTTCAAAAGGAACTGTCCTCTTCCCTGTGTGTATCTTCCATTGCTCAGGGATCATCCATTTACCGCTAGGGGCAAACACTTCAAGGATTTTTATAAACACATGAAAGAGCAGAAAAGTTAAAAATCAAGGGCAAATTCTGCCTTGAGTTATCCCTATTTGTTAATGTCAGTGGGGTTGCCTGGGTGTGATCAAGAGCAGAATACGGCTGTGTATAAGTTAATTTTAAAATGATTTCCTGGTTATTTCTCATATGAAATATATATAATATATATATATAAACCCTTATAAAATCCAATACCCCCATGCAGTTAGTGTGGATGAGATTTTAAGTAGAAGTAAATGCAGGAAGAAGTTGGAGAACCTGGACATCAGTCTCACAGTAGATGATAGCAATAACAGAGCCAGGTTTTGAGCAGTGGCAGAGTCAGAGGGAGTGATGGGCCAGGGGTGTTGACACCTTCCTGTATAACTATTGGCTTGAAAAGATAAGGACCGGACACCTAAAGATAGGCAGTGGGGAGTAGGCAGTCACCCTCCACCCTCTACCCTTCAATTAGCTCTGCCATTGGATGACAGTAGTTGCCATTACAAGACAGGCCTCAGATCCTGTACAATACTCTGCCTCCTGAGTTAATTTCCCCCCTGGAATGACATTTTGCTTCTTCAGAACCTAATGGAAAAGGAAAAAAAAATCAAAGCAAGAAGGTTGGCAATGTGAATGCCCAAATGAATTGAGACTTTGGGACCAATCTGGTGGCACAACAGCACTCAGTGGAGAATCTTTTTCTTAGTAAAATAACTTGTAATTAGTAAAGGTCCCAATTTTCAAAGAGCAAGTATACTGTGCTTTGTTAAACTCCACTTTCCTCCTTGTTTACAGTTATTTTTTATTTCCAACTAGCGATGGCTTGGGCCAGAAGATTTTTTGGAGAGACAAATAAATGTAGAATACTATTAAAGGCAAATAAGTACATGATCATAATATTAATGGTTAGCTCTCAAATTGATAAAATCCAGGAAACTCCATGGTTAAATTTTCATGTCCCTTTTGTGCTATCTCTGCTGGACTTAAGGAACAAAATTCAACCTCTCCAGTTTGCACTCTGGATCTCTTTGAAATGGGCTCTTGTATGGGAGCTTGATCTTTGTAGGTGGAGGGAATTTGCTCCCTTAATGTAGGATGATGTGCTGGAGCACTCAGGAGATGATCTTGACTCAAGTGTAACTATGTAACTGGAATACAGAAGTTAAAACTGGGAAAAAGTCATGCCTCCTACTGATCACCTGTCTGCTGGTGGCTTCTGCCCCTTTCCTCTTGCTGCCTCTTGTTTGTACACACTCTGTGGTCATGTTCTCTGTCAGACGCAAATCTCTTTGCTTGGCATTAATCAGGAAACTTTTCCTTAATATTCCTAATTAGCATTCTAAATACAATTATAAATTCTAACATTCAGGCTTCTATTCAACATTTAACTCATCAGCAACAGAGGGGAAATAAAGGAAACAGCGCTACGCTTTGCCCCTAATAGTCCTTACCCTAATGGCCAGTAACTTCTTTCTGTTTCAGAATTGTATGTTTAGAGCAAAATATTCCTAGTAATGCTCAGGACAGTTAACTTTTTGGATACTAAAATTTTTACTTTAAAAATAGTGAAATGTAAAGCTGTGGGCATAGAAAATGGCATTACAGAGCACAAACCATGTAAGCGGGCATTTCAATGCTTTCCCCTAACCACTGCACAATTTGTATATAGCTTGCACCACAACTCATGGACAATCATGGCCCTTCCTATTCGTGGTAGCACAGGCCATCTCCCCTCCCATTCCCAATAATATTCCCTGTGGTAATTAAAGCAATGACATGGCAAAAGTGAAATTAGGAAAGCATTTAATGTATTTTCAATGTCTTTAATGCAGTTTAGCAGCTAGAAAGATAGACCAACTGCCATAGGGAGCAGCCACTCTCTGCAGAGCAGGGCCTGAGACCCTCTGCTTTACACCTCTGAGATGACCAAACACCGGCACAAATGATCTGTAGGTGAGCAGCCAGGTTTACACGCTTAAATCACGCAGGATTCTGTCCGGGCCGCTTGCCCTGCTAACCACTCAGCGCGCCTTAGCTCGAAACTCTTCCAATAAGGAGGGTGATTGCCAGGCAGTGCCACGGCCCTTTACGGGGGTGCCCGGCTTGCAAGGCAAGTGCCCCTGAACGTGGCCAAATGACGCATGGCGCAAGCGTTGCCCGGCCAGTACACGCGCAGCGCCAGTGCACCCCCGCAGCTCGGCCACACCCCTTCACGGAGCGCACCCCCGACCCGCCCCCGCCCACCCGCGATTGCCATCACGCCGCGCCCCCATCCATTGGCCACGCCCCCATTCGAACACTCCGCCTCCTTGCGCTGGCTGCGCCCCGCCTTCAGAGTTCTCAGCCCCGCCCCTTCTGTCAGGCTCCCGGGCCCCGCCTCCTTCGGCTTGGCTCCGCCCCCGGATGCGGCGTCACCGCCCTTTCTCCCTCCCGTTGGCCCCGCGCCGCGGTGGGGGCGGGGCGAGGCGGACGCGGGGAGCGGCAGCGGCGCGCGCGCGGGGTTGGCGGGGACCCGGCGCCGGAGGCGGCCCCCTCCCCCCACGTCCGCCATGAGCTTCCTGATCGACTCCGGCATCATGGTCACCTCCCAGGTACCGCCCCCCCGCGGGGCCCCACCCGGGCCGGGCCCGGCTGCTCCGCTAGCCCGGGGCTGCGTGACGGGGTCGCCGAGGACCCCCCCCCCACTCCCTGGCCTGGCGGCGGCGCGGCGAAGCTGATACGCCTCGGCCCGGCCCCCTCGGGGCGCCTGGCACCGCCTCCCCCGGCCCGGCCCGGCCCGTAACGTCTGCGCGAGGAAACTGAGGCAGGGAGGGGGCCCCGCCCCCCCGCCGGGGGCCCCACCTGCCTCTCGAGGCTCCCCCGTGCTGCCCGGCCCGGGGCCCCAGATCCCGTCCGCAGCCTGGCGTTGCCTCCCCTCCCCTCGCCTGTTCGGGTGGGGGCTGCCCGTGTAGGCAGGGGCCAGTGTGAGGGAGTGTCTCTGCCACCTCAGACCACGGCCGCCTCCCCTTTTCTCAGCGGCGCGGTTCCCAGCCCTTTCCCTGCCGCCGCTCTGTGCTTCGGCGGAAGAGAGAAATTCAGGCCTTGCCCCCATGTGGCCGTAAAGAGAAGGTGGCTGTAACCCTCTCTGGACCCATTGGTGACCCGCTGCTCGGATGCACGCCGGAATAAGACTACATAACATCTCTTGGCTCAGTCAGGATCCTTTCATTACGAAGGCCTGGTCTACACGCACCTGGAGATTTGGTGGCAGTCCACGGGAGTTACACAAGCCACGCAGAGTAACTCCCGTCGACTGCTGTGCTTCCCGTCTGTGCGGCGTCTTCACTGCAGTGCGCTGACGGGAACCGCGTTACCGTCGACACAGCGCTGTGCCACTTGAGGAGGTGGTTTTACAGCATCGACTTCTGGAACGATTGAGCGGGTCTTCACTGACTGCTCAATCGATCCACAAAGGTCGATCTGACGGCGGTGACTTTGCCTCTGTCAGTATAGGCATACCCTAAAACAATATTTAGCTGAGTAGAATAATCTCAGGATTGTGATTCCAAGAAAGATAAGGTGACGGGTTATGGAGAGCTGAATTCTTATTACCTAGCATAATTGGTACAAATCCAGATTTGCTCTGTGTGGGAGCACATGGAGAAAGTTCAGGCTTCTATCCTTGAACTGGCTTTCTTGGCTCTGTCAATGTCCAGGGTGCTGTTACTCGTGACCTTTCCCTCCTACTTAGAGTTGAGGAATTTGCTACAATTTTGTTTTCTAAGTTTGAAAGATTTTAGAGATCCATTTCTAGAAGGTATTTTTAAACAGTAATTGTTGGAGCTTGGGCACATCATTGTCCCTTGATCCACCTGCAAACCAAGACCATCTCCATCTCTTTCATTTCCACTAGTTTTCATCAGTCATCTTTCATTTAGTCTCTACTTTAGACCTAGCCATCTTCTCACTTGGAGCCCTGTTAACCTCCTTTGTCTCCTGTCATCCTCTTGTTATTCCAGGTAAAATGGATCGTTGCCCTATTATAGGCAAAACAATTTTATCCCCTTGTGAGGGGGGAAAAAACCCACTCACTTGATCTATCTCACTTGCTAGTTGTCCAATCTCTTCTCCCACCCCCACATCCAGGTTCTTAACACAGTGATGTCTTTCCTTTCTGATTACCTCGCGGTACAACTTCCATGACTGCTTTCAGCCAGGTTTTTGAACATCTCATAGTGCTGAAGCTGGCTCCTGCATAGTAATGACTTGTGCATTGCCTCTGGTGACACATGGTTTTCTTCTTATCCTGCTTGACTTCATTGTAATTTTTGAAGACCGTTGATCACTCTGTTCTTCTTGAGCAAGTCTCCCTTTCACTCATTTTCTGATTTGATTTCTTACCGCCTTAAATTACTTCTTTCATCTCTGGTGGAGGCTCTGCATCATCTTCAGAAACATCAGGGTGGGTACTTAAATTAGTCCATGTAATTGTGTCAATTTATTACTATTATTCTTCTCTTCTGACCCCTCTATTATTGGCACACTCACTTATGGTGTCTTAAATTAGACTGTAAACTCTTCAGATTGTCTCCCCCTATGAAGTAAACAATTATTTGTGTACTTACAGTCTGTATTTCTCTGCTCCCTTTTGTAGCCATTCTTACCAGCTTCAGTCTTGGAATCACTTTATGTAGATAAGGAATTATTGTAGGTGTTAACTCCCTAACCTTCTATCTGATGGTAATAAGTCTTTCCTTTTTCTTACCCTTTTGCTATCAATCATGTCAAAGACTGAAGTCTTCCTTGTTCCGATTTCTCTAAGAGCTCTCAATCACTCACCTTAATTCAGACTTTAATTTTCCTTTCAAGGCAAAAATGTTTGGTCTTCCTTGATTTATACATTCCAGCTCTTCCTTGACTGTAAATCTCTTCTATTTCAGGAGCATAGCCACATTTGTCCTCTCATGCTCATTTTCTGCTTGTTACTATTTACTTTTTTATTCTGTCCCTGTTTCTGCACCTCAGAGGTCCATAATGCTATCAAATTTGTAATATGCTCTCAGAAGTGATGTTGTATCACTGCCATCCATTCTGCCTTTCTGATCCTATCTCTGACATCAAAATTATTCTTTTAAAAATAAATTTAAAAAAAGAATCCCCCGTATTCTTTTGTTCATCTTCTCTGAACTTATATCCACCTGTTTTTCAGACTAGTGCCTTTGTGTCATCTGGGAGACAGGTGTGGTCCCGTGGCTAGAGCAAGGCATTGGCAGTCATCACTCCAGAGTTCTATTCTTAGTTCTGCATTTGGCTTGTTCAATTTTGACCAAGTCACCTAACCTCTGTAAAGGCTATAGTATTTATTCTACCTCTCAAAAAGGTGTTGTGAGGCTAAGCTAATGTAAGTTAGTAAAGTGTTTTACTTTGAGAATCTCTGATGACAGGTGTTCTAAAAGTGAAAAGCATTATTGGTCTCCGTCTTCTCCCTGTAACTGTTTACAGATGAGGATCTTGCTTTCACATATTCTGCCTTACTTGTAGCTCCCTTTCTCTCTCTCTAAGCCACTTATCACCTTAAACTTTTTCTCTTTCATTTAAACCTCTCTGTCTAAAGCATTGTAAGTTAGCGTAAAGTTGCTATGCAAAATTAAATGCATTCTAGGTCTTCATTAGTCTAGAGAAAGAGCAGACTTCTGTAATGTCTGCTCTTATCTAGAAGAGGTATGCATTGTGAAATCCTAAATGCTTGTTTTGCCTCTATTTTCCACTTCCTCTGCCCCCTCTCATTGTAAAGTTGTGCGTTACTGGGTCTGCAGTAAGGGAGTGGTACTCTGTGTCTTAGTTACCTTTCATCTCACTTTTAATCTCTTCTCCCCACAGTAACAGTCATTTTGGACTCTCTGGTACTATATACTTGGGAACTGTGTTAAGAGCTGGCACTGTAGTTCTTTCTTTATTTTGTCCGATGTAGAGTTGCCCAGAAGCTTGGGACTTCATATTTTGCAAGTTGCTTTCTAACCAATACCTGTGGGTTGGTCTCTCTCTTACAGGTTCTGTTCTTTGGATTTGGGTGGCTGTTCTTCATGCGCCGGCTATTCAAGGATTATGAGGTGAGGAGGGGCTGTTTCATTCAAACTCCGACTCTTTACATCTTAAACTCCTTGAAATCTAGTCCATTTAATAATGAGTGAAAAGCAGTTTGGGGTACTTCCCCTTCCTTTGGGTTCCTTTCCCCAGCTGTATTTTTGTGGTTTTACAGTTACATTTTCCTGTTTTTAAAAAAAGAATGGTTTTTCTCCTCCTGTTGCTATTTGAAAGACCCATCCAGACAACAGGGAAAATAGACTATACTGGGGAAATAGTGAAAGTTACCATACAAAGTGCTGTTAAATGTAAACAAATTGAAAATGTAGACTATGTATATATGTGTTCCTCTTCTCTTTTGGTTATACTCACCTTGGATGTTCCTCATAACAGTAATAGTTACAACATTTTCACACACAAACTGATTTTTTACATTGATAGTGTCCCTTGAATTTAAATTTTTTAAAAGTGTTTAAAAGGACAGAGTGACTGGACTGTTAGGAAGAAGCTCATGGAGAATAAAATTGTGACCATGTAGCAAAATGAGAAGGATCTGAGAGAGAGTATTATGTAGGCTAGGAATGGCCAAAGTGCAGGCCAAATGCAGTCCCACAGAATTTGGAAATACGATCCATGGCTTCCTATGTCTAGAATTCAGAGTTTGGACCAGCTGAGACTACAGGGCCTAGCAAGTGATGCACCATCTTAATCCACGTGGTTTGACTGCATTGCATGCTGGAGTATGTAGTCTCTCTGTACAGCACCTCTGTCTTAAATACAAAGGTAGCTACAATCAGCTCAATGTTGTACAAAGTGGATGTAGCCCTCTGGCTCCTTGCAAGCTGCCGGTTTAATCTCTGTTTTGGCAAGGTCCGGACAGCTCAAGTATATACTCTGTTTTGTGCTGAGGCACATCATGGTTTATTTCTCCTGTCTGATATGTACGTGGCCAGTACCCTGCGAGGATGGAAATGACTCTTGTTTCTGCCTTGTTTGCTCCATCACAGGTGCGACAGTATGTTGTGCAGGTGGTCTTCTCTGTGACCTTTGCCTTCTCCTGCACCATGTTTGAACTCATCATATTTGAAATCCTGGGAGTGCTTAATAGCAGGTGAGTATGGGGACTACCAGCTACACTTTCCTAGATAAAGGCCTGGCCTTTGTTTTATTCTCTAGCTGCTCTTGTACTAGTTCTGAGTTAATTATTCCCTATCAAGGAAAAGCTGTAGGCAAAATTGTAACTATTTCAGTGAAGGCATCTGAGCAGCATGATTGTTCATGTGACTGAGCTCGAGGCTGGAAACCAGGAGCTTCTGAGTTCCCATCCAGTCTCTGTTACAATCTTGCCCTGAGTCCTTAGGACAAGTCACTTATCTCCCTGCCTCAGTTTCTCCAGCTATAAAATAAGGGTTTTGTTTATGCCATTTCTTTCATAGGGGTGTTTTGAGGATTAATTCTGATAATGTTTGCAAAGTGCTCTGTAATTATAAAGGCTACGGAGAGTATTTGCTCAGTCCTTGGTAATGATGAAAACATCAAATAAGATGTTATGTTAATTGAAGAGTAAGAATGTAACTATAAATAGATGATACAATCTTATCTTGTAGTCAGTATTGCTCTCCTAATCTAAAATGACTAAAGACCTGGAGTGAGGATGTCTGGATAAAAAGATAACTCAAAATATTAGGCCTGCTTAAGAAAGAAACAGGAAAAGAGGAATATAGAGGCTGCCAGCTGGATGCTCCTACTTATCTTTTCCCATGATACAAGAATAAGAGTGCACTCAAGGAAATTAAAAGGCAACATGTTTAAAATGGATAAAAGAAAATCTGAAATCTACTTCTCCCAATGTATTACATTGCGTTGGCGAGTTCCAGAAATTAGTATCAGTGCGGAAAATACCTTAGCATGAGTACCACTATAAATAAGAACATATTAAATTACACTAGCTAGGAAAAATTGACAAAGACTCTCAGATTCTCTTGCTTTGGGGCATAAATTGATCCTTAGCTGGAATTTGGAAGAAATTTTGCCTTATTGCTCAATTAGGTGCATTATGGAGTTGCACTGGCCACTGTGTACACAGGATACTTGATTAGATGGCCCATTGCTCTGTTCTAGTATGCTAATTCCTTTTTCATGCACATTTGTGAGTTCTACAGTAAGATCCACTATGGGGTGTCCTAGTGTGCTGCTTTTAGGCAGATGTTATATAGCTGTGTAACTTAGGGCTGGTCTACACTGGTGATAGCGGTCGACAGGAGATACGCAAGCTACATAATATCTCCTGTCGACGTATTTATGTTGACGTACCACAGTGTCTTCATGGCGTTGCGTCATCAGGAGATGCCCTCCCATCGACGCAACCTTACTCCTTTTGGGGAAATGGACTAATGGCGTCAACCGGAGAGCCCATCTCCCGTCAGTTGAGCAGGTTGTGAATCGATCCCACTGTATCCCACAAGCCCTAAATCTGAAGGAGAGGGGTGAGAGGTGTTCAGCTTTAAAGGGGCTCGTTTTCGTTATGATCGGGCCTTGACCAATCTTCTGATTCCTTTTCAGCTCCCGGTATTTTCACTGGAAACTGAACCTGTGTGTGATTTTGCTCGTCTTAGTTTTCATGGTGCCTTTTTACATTGGCTACTTTGTTGTAAGCAACATCCGACTATGTAAGTATGCAGATTTACTGCAATGAGATTGCTAGGTCTGAGAATTATGGCTCACAATGGGGAGACAGGCCCCCTTTCTCTCTGAAGGATGTCTCTCATTTTTCCCCCTACTCTGACCATTCTGACTGGGTAACTTCTCTTTGCCCATCTCTGAAAGTTCTCAGGGCTTCCAATGTGACAGACTATTCACTCTGGAAGTAATTAAATCAACTGTTGGCGCTTAATACTGTAAACAAAGGAGGGAGATCATTAAAAATATCACTATTCAGTAATTTGTCTCACTACGTGAGAGCTGATTATAATTATTTATTTCTACTTGCCTAACATCAGCCGCTGCTATGTCGGTTCTTCCCTTCAGCCATGTTTCTGCCCCTTAGTGCTTCTTTCTGTTTCTTTCCTTCTTTTAGCTTTTTCCCATCCCTCCTCCCTCTGATTTGCATTTGCTTGTTTTTCAGGCTTTGATAAATTTAAAGCACCAAATTCTAGTTATGATACCTGTCTAGATTGAGAGCTCCCACTAAGCAGGTTGGGAGACATTCTGCATGATTCCTACAGGTCATGAAGATTTTTCTCAGTTTTCCTTCATGTTTGCTTCCCTTTCCTGGTTCTTGGAGGTGATTGCTGCCTGTTAGTAATATTATTGGAATCTGTTGCTTTATCATTTGCAGATCAGTTGGCCCTTACAGCCCTTGCTTTGGCTGTCTTGTTCTGGGGGGAAGTTAAATGGGACAGGCAAACCTAGTAAATTATTCCTTGCTCTTCTCCCCAGCCCTCCTCAGATGAGGACCCAGGCTCCTCAATGACTGAATACAACTCTGCTGCTGCTTATTCTCTTGTATGGTAGTCCTTTCCCAGCCTTAGCTGCTCATGTTCACCATCTCTCTGTAGTTACAGCTTGAGCTTGGAAGGTGGGTGTACTGATTGGGGATGGAGAGGTTCCTGGCAGAGGACATACGGGGTGGGTGTTGACTGGGCCACACCTCCTAGTGACTAATGACTGTCTCTTCCCCTAGAAGACTCTTTCCCCTAGAAACTGGTCAGTTCTTAGACAGTGGAAAGTATTCGGTACTGACATGACCCTGTGCAACCCAGTTGACTTTACTGCTTCCATTAACTTTTTCCTTCTGTGTGTTCTTGCGAGTTAGCCTCCAGTGTCTTCCATTTTTCCTGCAGATTTTTACCCTCAGAACTTTGATCTGCTCATTAGTCCTTTGTATTCCTTGTAATATCTTCCAGGAGCATTGTTAATTCTGGTTGTGTTTTAGGTTCCCCAGCTGCGTTCTTCATTGATGGATTTTAACGTTCCCTCCCATTGGCCCTTAATCATAAGATTGCTTAATTCCTACTGGAAAATTTATTTAAAAGTGGTATTTTTAATTAACAAAAGTTTCTGTTGGTCAGAGCTCAGGAAAAATGCATAGTTACAAATCCTAAAGCCTGGGTCACAGATGAACACACACTGACCCCATTAGATGTAATGTGTTCTAGCCCAATCTTGTGTATGCATTCAGAAGCAGGGCTGGAGTCCTCCAACCTAGTCCGCTATACAGCAGATGGGTGAGCTACAGTCCACAGACTCTTTCAATTGCAGGAATTGTTCACTTATCTTACAGCACACTCCAGACCCCAGCCCTGCTAATGGGGGAAGGAAATGTTCACAGAAGGCGGAGTCAGGGATCCGCTCTGTCTCTGCATAGATTAGAAAAATTGATCAGGCATGTTGCATCTCCTTAAGAAATGTAGCAGCATGTGTCCTCCCAGTGTGTGGGAGCTTCAGGGTGGCTTATACCTCCCTGAAGAGCAGCCTTTTCCAGAGCTGTCACAGAGTCATCACTGCTCTTCACTGTGCCTGTCAAGGTGACTGAGTCCCACTTTCATAAGGGTTAAAATACTAATACTGCTAGCACTACAGCAGTGCCAGATTGCTCCTGTTTTGACCATTTGTATGCAACAGTCTTGGGACCATCTAGTAGTGAAGCCTAGACACAGGAACTTCCTAATAATGCCTGTTTTTTCTGTTCCTTTTCTTAGTGCATAGACAAAGGCTGCTCTTTGCTTGTGTTGTTTGGTTGACATTCATGTATTTCTTCTGGAAACTGGGAGATCCTTTTCCTATCCTCAGCCCAAAACATGGTGAGTTTTATGTTTTTCTCCTCCTCCTTTGCAGAGGTATTACTTCAGCATCTCACCGTCTAGCTCTTGGCAGCTTTGTGAACTGAATTGCATTCCATAGCTGATCGCTTACGCTTGAGAATAAGCTCTGAAAGTCAGGAAACCCCATTGAACCTTTAATCTCACCACAAGACAGGTCCAAACAGCTGGACTACCTGACTCATCTGTATTGAGTTTCCTTCCTGGAAACAGCAGGAGTCTAGCAGGTCAGGAAGCCTTGGCAGAATCTGGAGGAATTTATACTTTGCCCACATTTTGGGGGAGAGAATCCCCAAAATGTAAGTAAGACCTAAAGGTGATCCAAGTTGACCATCATGTGTACTCTTTTGAGCAATGTTTCTCTTCTTGAGGATGTTAAAGCAAGTCCGTGGAAGAGGAGAACTTAGAAAAATCAACACCCCTCATTGAATAGTCAGTACTGAATTCTTGAGACTTGATTTTTGTTGCCATGTTTTTCTCCAGCTCCTATTGAAATGAGTGAGAATTCTGTGCACGGAGGTGGCTGCTGAACCAAGTCTTAAATGCTTACTGGATGAATTCTCCCTCATTTGATGAGCCCAGCATTGAAAGGACCCAAGAAGAAGGGAGAAATTAACAGGCTGGCCTTCCACTTTAAGAATTGAGATGTTTCACCTGTGATTCCAAAACATTTTTTTTCTCTCTGTGAGAGAGTCTGATTACTGCAAACCCCACTGAAATCTACCCATCTCTGGGATTGAATACAGCAGCTATTTATAGTGTAGAGCAATGTTGCAGAGCAGTTTGTGGAGCTGTGTATCCATTTGAAGATGCAGGAACAGCTTGGGTTGGTAGATGGAATCACCCAAGTGGAATTTTGGCAGGTCACTGGAGCTCACCTTCTTAATCTATGTGCAAAAGTACCATGGAACATTTGACGACTGCAAATTTCAAGGACCTAATTTTTTACATGTACTCTGACAGACAGCACTTCCAGCCACAGTGTGCCTTAGCACCATATGCAGGCACTAGCTGAGGCTACAAAAGAAGAGCGCCCTCTGTTGTGTCGCCTGCATGTTTAATATGTACTTTAATTAGTTTTCCACTAAAACTTTTTTTGCCCCCAATCTGACTTGATAAAAAGAACACTTTGTATGTCTCCTTTCTGATCATGAGAGGAGGGATGCTAGGAAAAGCGTGGGATATATTGATTTAAGCGAATGAACATGTCATCTTTAAAGGCATCTGTATTATCTGCTGCTGTATAACGGCATGTGTGGCAAAAGGCCAATGTATTGTTGTTCTCTAACTGGTGTAAATCTGCGTGTGACTGCACATGACTCTGTGGTCTCAATCCCCTTTTGTTAAGGCCTTTTGCCATTGTTTAAATCATTTATTTCCCTTCCCTGAAGCATGAAATGCAGCCTGGCTCTCGGCCACCTCAGTTTTGCAATCATATAAGCATGTGCTGTGTGTAGCCACTGCTGTGTATCTCATTCCCCAAAGGGGAGAGCTGTTTACTGGTTGTGGCACCAGATTTCTATGAAAACCCAGTGAATGGCTGTGGCTGACCATAGAAGGTTGGGAAAGACAAATGAAACTTAATGCAAGTTTTGGTACTTAACATTGTAACAATGTTACAATGCAGAGCCCTCGTCCATGGTTTATTATATTAAAGAAGTGTTTTAGTATGAATTTAGTGCTAATACAAAATGCTAGTGTCTTAGTTCAGGGCAACTGCACCTGTATTCCCCCTCAGTTGTCCCTTGAGGGCATCTGCTACAGGCTCCTCAGCACTCACCTCTCTTGGTGACCCATGTCTCCCTCCTGACCAGGGTTTTCCAGGCTGCACTGTTCTACACTGAGATCCCCAGCAAACCAGACTGCCTAACTGGGCCAGAGTCTGCTCTTTGCTCTCTCTTTGAATACTATGAGCAATGTCATTGCCAGCAGTTGCAAGTTACCCCAGAGCCTTTTCTAAGCAAGCATGTGTATTTTTAAGGTGAAACCATAACAGAGAAAATGTATAAAAAATAATAAAAGCTCCTAAACACGTTAAGAGCTTATTGGAGGTCACCCATGAATCTTATGGGGCCTCAGTATGCCGAAGACCTTCCAACCTCTGCCAGGAAGATTGGACAGAAGGTCTTGTCCATTTGCTGGATTGGAAAGAGAGCCGTGAGTCAGTTTAAACGCAGGCTATTTATCCAAAAGTCCCTTTTTTGGTCTGTTGGTCTATGGAGAACGCAGTCTGAAACTATGTACGTATGAGAGCCTCCCTGGGTGGTGGTACCTCTCTGGAGATGTTAAAACCTGAGTGAATTTGCCTAATCACAACCCAGTGTTTTAGTTCCTGGGGGAGCTGAGGTAGCCCTGCCTCGTGGAGTAGATCATATATAATAAACCATTCAGGTAAAAGAGTGGACAGCAAAGGTACTGCTTGGGGTTGTGATACTGGTTATATCTACTCCATAAAGATGTTACATACAATCCTGGCTTACAATTCTATGTAAATCTAATGCCATAACATCTTTCAGAGATATTGCTGGAAATTGCCTTATCTGTCACAGATAGTACCTCTGATAATCTCTGTATCCACGATATGGATATAGCACAGCCAGCAGTAGCATAAACTTCACCCTACCCCAAACGCAAGCATGTGTCAGATCTGATGTGGAGGGATCACTTCTGCGGGTGAAGGGCCAGTTTTGATCTCTGTAGTCATGTCAATTCTTGAGCTTTTTGCTGAGAGTGACGCCATTGGTGCCATATACTGCTAGTCATGAGCGTGGGCTTTGTGACATGGACAGGTGTCTGCCAGAAAGTGAACTGAGACCATCAAACAGCTATTATATGACACAGACTGGCCACTCCTGGGCTAGCAATTTAGAGAAGGACAATGTGCAGCCCATTCCCAGTCTCCTACAGGCTCTGTTTAGTCTTGGTTTCCTGTCCTGCTTTTAAACCTGAAAGTTTCACATGTTTCACTCTGTGAGACTGTTCCCTTCCTTCTCTCCCCCATCCCCTGCTGGCACATACTTACAGTCACCTCCAGCACCTGGACTCTGAAGGGACTTAGTTTGGTTAAGCGATTAAATGAGTGCTATCTTCTTTCATGTGGACACCAAAATTGTAAAGTAGTGTAGTAAAAGCAACCCCTTACTGACACTGTCTTCTCTTTCTCAGGAATCCTGTCCATAGAGCAGCTTATCAGCCGAGTGGGTGTGATTGGGGTGACACTTATGGCTCTCCTCTCTGGATTTGGTGCTGTCAACTGCCCATACACGTACATGTCCTACTTTCTCAGGTAACCACAGCTTTTTGGAATTGTTTTCTGTACAATCCTTGAGATTTTTCCTTCCTGCTGTGTACACACTCTCAGGTTTCCCTAGGACACTGACTGGGTTTGGTCCTGGCCCTTCCTTTCTCTTCCCCCTCAAGCCTGCTGATTCTAGCTGTCCCATCTACACTCCAGGACCCCTCCCATCACTGATGTATGCCCTCTTCACATAGTCTGTTCAGTTCCAATTTGTTTGTCCCACATGGTTGTCTTTGTTCGCATTCTCCCTGGAGTGAAGTACCAAGGCTAATGGATGTTGTGTGTATGTTGCAGGAATGTGACAGATGCAGATATTCTGGCCCTGGAGCGCCGTCTCCTCCAAACCATAGACATGATCATCAGCAAGAAGAAAAGGTGAGGAGAACAGAAGAGAGTCAAGATATTTGCAAATGCCAACAGCATTAAAGTTGCAGGGATAGGGTGTTCTTGGAATAGCCAAAATCTTGGCTCTTAGGCTTGCATTAAAGGAGTTTGAAGTGGCTGCATAACTGTATCAGATAAGATTTCTTGCTCTAGTGAAACAAGTGGCCTGATGGTGTTAGAATGGTGTATTTAATGGTAGCAGTTATTTCATGGCCTGAAACAATCTGCTCCATTGCATCACAGACTTGTACCCTAAACAATCTCATTTTCCACTGCAGTGGCACTGATTAAGCTTCTTTGGCAATTTGTTGCCATCTGATGACAATTAAGTGGCCTGTGTGAAGTGAGCTGTTATTCCCAGTCTATTTCCTAATGAATGAGTGTCCATGTCCTATAAAACCACCACAGTTGTCTTCCTTGTTAGGAATCTCAGAAGAGCAACTGGTGCATGGAGAGTAAGTTCCTGTTTTTTCCTTAGGTGTGGTGTTTCCTCTTCAGGGTTGAAGCATGTAGGCAGGCCAGTGTGGGGCAGATTATATTGCTGACATGTCTACATTAGCAGTGCTTAACTGGTATAGTTGTATTGGTGTGCTACACAGCAAAGCACTCCTAATGTGGATGCAGTTATAGTAGCAAAACTGCATTTTTGCTGGTGTAGCTATTTTAACACCTCCCTCCTCCCCGTCTGTCCCCAGAGCAATAAGCTGTATTGGTAAAAGCACAGCTTTACCGATATAATTGCATCTGCACTAGGGACTTCTGCTGGCACAGCTATGTCAGTCAGGGATTACACATCATCACTCCTGTCTGATGTAGCTGTGCAGTCAGAAGTCTAGTGTAGAACTGGCTGTATCCATTCTGCAGGTCAACAGCGGACTTCACTCTCCTAGGTTGTCAACCTGGCACTACATTCACATAGCAAATGAATGGAAGCAGTCCCCCAAACAATTGCTTCTGGTACATAAATGTCATAATGTGTCCACTGCAGAAGAATTTTTAGTTGACTAAGCCCTGTTGGCTGACTCACTGACATCGGTGTATCTTAAATCAGATCTAGCATCTGAAGGGCAGTGATTAAAATTATAAAGAGTGAACTAAGGTTCAGTCAATAATTGCGGTGATATTTTGGCAGACAGTAAGTGGGAAGAGAATTGATCAAACCCAAAACCCAGTGGTTTAATTTTGGCTTACAATACAGTTAGTAGCTGCCCTCATAATACAGAAGTATGGCCTGCAGAGTTTACAGGACCTCGCATCCAATGATGCATCTTGATCCAAGATCCTTGCTGCATTGTACAGCACATTGGAATCTCTAGTCTCTGGTTGCCATATTGCTGTCAGGTTGAAGGTATAGATGGTTGGGATTTGCACCTGGCTAGATCAGGCCTGCCTTCCAGCAGTCAAAAAGCCTTCCGGATACAGCGACACCCCTAAACCATTAGGAAACGGCATCTGTACTGTATTAAACACCTGAGAGGATATTTAACTCCATAGTCCAGAGGTTGACAACCTGTGGCACATGTGCCGACTTTGGGCGGCACGCAGCACCCTGGCTGGAGCCTTGCCGCTCTGTGCTCACTGCCGACACAACCACCAGAATGAGGGCGCCAGACCCACCCCCAGCACTTCTGCCAGAACGGGGGCTGCAGACCTGTCACCAACAGTGCCACCGGCACTGGGAGAGGGCTGGGGGGAAGATTGGGCGTGGCCCTTTTGTTAAGGTTGCCAATTCCTGCCATAGTCTGTCATACAAAATGGAAATTGCCATCAGCATCCACTAAGACTATATTGGGTGCTCAAGTACTGTATGATTTTTTGTTTTTCCTGACAGGTGCATGTATGTCAGAATTGGACTACATGTGCATAAAAGGCAGAGTTTAAAACAACAGACTTCTGTAAATCTGAATGCAGTGTTGCTCGGTAGAACCGAAAAAGAAGTTAGAAAAATGGCAATTTGTTCTGTGCAGCCATCACTAGATTTCTATTAGTGGCCTGTTAATTGCATGCATGATTGTTGCCCTTTCAGCATTATTGATGGAAAGTCAGTGTTTCCAGATGCACCTGAAGCTTGTGAAATAATCTAGTCGTGAAATGAAAAGTTGTTCAGTTTTTATTTGCCGGACTTGAGATTTCTTCTCTCTGTCAGGCTTTGTCTGCGCATAAAAGGCTTTGTTGTTATAGCTATTTCAGCAATGCCCCCTAGTGGAGATGCAGCTTATACTACCAAGAGTACCTTTTGTCATCATAATGTGGACCAGTTCTCCAAATGGAACACTTTATACTGGCTAAAGGACTTTTTTGCTGGTTTAACTGCATCTGCACTAGAACTTTTGCCAGCATAGCATTGTCTGTTAAGGATGTGATTTTTTTTCACACTCATAACCAACAAAGTTATGCTGGCAAAACTTTCTCATGTAGACCAGGCCTAATGCTCCCGACCAGCCTGTCCACTTTGTACCAGCCCTCCTTTATGGCCTATTCCCTTTCAACTATAGAAGGGTGTTGCAAATTAGTTTCCCACAATGTTTTTTGCACAGGAATTGTTCTCTAATGTGCTGCTGTCCTTAGATCCAGTCAAGCAAAGCAAAGCAGCCTCAAGGCATGCAAAAGGCAATGCATCTAGAGGCAGATCTTTCATGGGGGAAGCTCCTCAGGTTTGAATTGCCTAGATTCTCTCAAACTATAGTTTAAAATCTGAATAGGGAGCGCTCAGCCCTTCTTTCCAAGGTGGATGCATTGGGTTCCATGCAGGTTGTGTGTGGTCTTCAGTATGTCTTACAATTTGAGTTCCTATCTGCTCTGTGTGGGCATGAAATATCCCTAGCATTTCTTAAGTGTTGGGATTTGCCTTGGTAGTCTAGACCACATATTCCGTTACTCCCCATGTTGTCGTGCAGAATGTTGTGTGCTGGTTGCAGTTTACCCCTGAAGTGGCTACATTTCACTTGAGCACAGTACAGCATCTAGATGCTAAAGAGGTCTCTTCCAGCCCTATATTTCTATGATAGAGAGGAATTAACTAGTTATAGGTTTTCCCTTATTGGAGAACTTCTCATCTGTGCTGTGCTGGATGTCACAAGGGTCAATATTTTAAGTTGCGAGGGAGGGTGCTTTTGCTTCAAATAATTATCAATGACCTTGAAGAGGGCTTGATGCCAAATGTGGCTTTGCTGGCTGCAGATACAAAAAAGGGGACCAGTAAACACTGTGGAATCATAGATTGCATTGACAATGCTATGAATAGGTTTCAGCTTAGGGGTGGATAAGTGGCTCACACATTTCAGTGCAGCGAAATGTTGAAGTAATGAGGCTGGGAGTCAGCAGTGATTATAGGGATTATGTTGTGGTGTAAATGGGAGCATGGAGGACAATATACATCAGCTGCTTTTGTATTTGAACCAGTTCTTGAAGTTTTGTACAGTTGGTCCAAAGCATCAAATAATCCAGTCTCGTAATGGTTTCACATGATTGTGCTATATGAAAGCTTGTCAAACAGCCCTGTAATGGCTGTGTACCACAGAGCACTGCTGCATTCAGTCCAGTTCTCTCAGCTCCGGGGAGAATGCTGGTGTACAGTGACAGAGGTGCTCCATGAGGGAGAGGTGGGTTGTATGGTCACTGAAGGGCCTCCTGGGATTGAAAACGGTGGAGTCACATGATCAGAAAGAGACTATGGATGGCTGACAAGTCACATGACTGAGACAGTTTGAATATTTTTAATTGGTGTGAAATCCATTCTGTATTACTGAAACCTCAATAGTTTTGTGGTTGGTTTGATTAGGATTGGATTCCATTCCGAGTTGAGTGAGATGTATGTGTTTTGGAGCAGGATTGGTGGAGGCATAAATGGTCGGATGTGTGTCTCTGCATTAAGTTTCACAATATCTGTTGCAGAAAGCATCTTTTTCTGAGAACTTGAATCTTTTCTCTTTTCAGGATGGCAATGGCTCACAGGACCATGTTCCAAAAAGGGGAAGTGCACAACAAACCCACTGGCTTCTGGGGAATGATAAAAAGTGTAACGACATCGGCCCCTGGCAGTGAAAGTATCCTTCCTCTCTACAAATCAGTGCCTGTCTGCATGGCCCCAGGCTACTTCCCTGCTGAGTGGAAATGGGATTTAATTAGGAAAAAGGACAGGGAGGTCAGTTGTTAAGCATTTATAGATCATACAGCTCTTCACACAGTGTAAGAAACGCACTCTGTCCCAAGGAGCTTATATTATAGCACAACAATATATTGGACATCTGCTCAGGTAAAGGTTGGTGTAGGGAGAGTGTTGATGAGAACAAGGCAGACAGGAATTCTGTGAGAAGGGATGTGATGGGCTTGGCAAACAATGAGAGTTACAAAAAGACAATAGTTTCTGCCAACTTATATATGTTGAGCGTTCAGGATTCAAATCCTCCAATATATTTCAAGGCAGGGATAGGGAACCTTCCTTAAAGCCAACAGAAAGGAGCATAAGTGTATGCATGGTGAGGAAGATTCTCTACATGATTTGGTAACCAGTCTGTAACTTCCTGCAGAAGTCCTGTAGATGGTGATAGAGTGCAAGTAACACAAGGAAGTTCTAAGGGAGATTAAGGCATGTGTATGTTTTAAAAACAAAGCAGTTCGTTTTGGAAGAGACTTTGGTTCCCTTTGGTAGTGTGAATTCCTCTGCTTGTGGTACAGAGATCGGTTGTGCGACCCTGTTGAAGAGACCTTACGTTCCCGCATTGTTACAATTGAGTGAGCTGAGGAATCTATCATATGAGGGTTTTTGGTGCAGTTAAAACTCAGATTGTGTCTGTGCATGAAGCCCAGCAATGGAGGAACCTCAGGGTATGTTTGTTTCCAGCAAATGGTAGGAAATTCTGCAGGATTCTACCCTTAACTCTTCTGGTTTGCCAGATCTGTCCCTTATCCAGCAGGAAGTGGATGCATTGGAAGAACTGAGTCGGCAGCTTTTTCTAGAAACTGCTGACCTGCATGCAACCAAGGTACAGAACAAAGAGCAAGTCCAGATGTCTGATGGAAAGATTGATAGTCCAGGACAGGATGAGCAGAGTGGGTAGAAGTAATTCTAAAGTCATTCAGCTGGCAAAGACGAAAACAGTAGCTTATTTTTCAGCTGTGACACAATATTGTGAGAGCCCATTTCTCAGTTCTAGGGGTCAGATGGCAAGCAGTTGTTCCCAGTTCATACATGCATTGGAACATGGTCTCAAGAAAGGCTGGCAATCCCAAACTGTGGCTGGGTCTACACTGATGGCGGCAAATTAGCCACCGTCCGTTCGATGTCTCTGGATCGACTGAGCGGTCTGTGTAGACCAGCTCAGTCGATCCAGCTATCGACGTAGGAAAACCACCCCAGTAAGTGGCATAGCGCTGCATCGAAGGGAACGCTGCTTCCATTGGCGCAGCACATTGTGGACGGCGCACGGAGCAGACGCAGCGAAGTTGACGGGAGATATGCAAGTGATTTACGTCACTTGCATATCTCCAGTTGACTGCCGTCGAATCTAGAAGGTAAATGTAGACCGGGCCTGTGTTGTGATAGGAGAGAGGATAACCAAGGGGCCTGTCATCAGTTTCCCCTGCTGATGAGGCCCTGACCTAGATTTTACTTTTGCAGCTTGACCTCACAGTTTATTGAAGTGATGAGTTCTTATGTTCTATAAAAGTTATTTTTTTAATACAGTTACCAATGCTAAAATGAAAGGATGATTTAATAGAAGCCAGGACTGAAAGTTTGGTGATCTGGATTCTCTTTTCAGATATTTATTAGCTGTGACATCTTGGCTCGTAATTGGTCAGTGCCTCAGTTTCCCCATTTATAAGAAGAGCTATTGTTACTGCTCTATCTCACATGGGACTTGAGAAGTTTATTTAATGTAGAAGGACAAAACAGTCATTGCTGCTTTTACTGGTAATAGATTAAAATGTGTGAATTTGAATTTGATGTGAACCTGTAAATGTTAAATGTGTGGGTTTTTTGTTCCTTTTCAGGAGAGAATAGAATACTCCAAAACTTTTCAGGGGAAATACTTTAATTTCTTGGGTTACTTTTTCTCCATCTATTGTGTCTGGAAAATCTTCATGGTACGTAAATGTTGTATATTGTTGTCCATAAACAGCTTACATGGAGGGTTACACCTTGCTTAGGTTATGTTTGACACATATGGGAAGTGAGACTTTACACACAGATTCTTGCCTGGACCTTAAGAGTATTCTTCCAGTTTCCTTTCATGCTTCCTGCTCCTGGAAATTTAGTCTTTAAATGAAATTGGCATCCATTTGGAATTACCATGTTTCTTACCGCATTGTGTTTTCATACATTTTGTTAACTCTATAGGATTGTTCTGGGATGAAATACAGAGCGAAGGACATGAACATGTGTCACAAATCTAGTTGTGCTGTGTATGCCACATTCCCTTGTACTGATACACTTCTCTCTCTCTCCTGCAGGCAACCATCAATATTGTATTTGATCGAGTTGGGAAGACGGATCCAGTCACAAGAGGAATTGAGATCACTGTAAATTATCTGGGAATCCAGTTTGATGTAAGAACCATTTAAAATCCTCACTTATATCAGTAAATTCCTGTTTTGTCTATTACTAACTAAACTGATATTGTGGGAGCAGCTGATGGAGAATGATGGGTCTCTGAGAAAAGGGGCTTAGATTTCTCCACCAATATCTAAGGTGGGAAATATAGTCTGAACATTGCTCTTAATTCACTGACTAGTATCTGAACTTAATGATCACTCCTCTCATCATAAAGTTATGACTCACTCGTGCAAGTGTCTTTTATGACACTCTGACTCCATATCTATCCCTATGGGTATCACCTTTAGAGTGCACAGCATTTTAATCATATTTCTAGTGAAATTAATGCTGGAGGAAAGTCCACTAGCCATGGAATAGGCCTAGCATGGGCTACTACCATCTGCACACCCTGACCTGGAGGGGGGAGAGGGTCCATAGAGCTTTCATGTCATGGTCCCATGAGGCCCGAGCATTCCATTATCCCCCATCTTAATGGAGTTATTGCCATAGGTGATGGTTTATAATGCTCAGGCAGAGATTTGTGTTTAGAGCAGAGAACTGGGTGTCAGGTAAGATGGGTGACTCTCCCATTGACTTGTGTTCTTGGAGAGGTCACTTAACTGTTATGAGCTTCAGTTTCCTCTTCTGCAAAATTAGAATAATACCTGTCTTATGGGTGTTGAGACTTAACTGTTTACAGAGCGCTTTGATAGAAGGCGCTATAGAAGTGTCAAAACGTGGAGGGGCACAATGGACAATGTGTGTGCACTTACACTGTGAGCTTACAGTTCATGTGACTAGGTCTGAGGACTTAAAATAGTATTTATTAATAAGAATGGATGACATACTCAGCTGTGAATAAGAGATGAAGTCTCTGACCTGCAGAACTTAGTCTATGTTAGTGTATTCATGCACAGAGCATTCACATTGAACATTCTATAAGTGTTCGCTTGCACAATTTGTATACTAGTTTGTCTGGTTTGTGATACATGAAATGACTCCAGCTCCCCTTGTGTTCCATTTGAATTGGGACTTCTGTTTTTTATTTCTGCTTATTTCACTTTTCACTTTTTTCTTGTAAAGTGTTACAGTTTTCTGATGCTATATAAATAATTACACACACAACTACATTAAAGAGACATGATTAAGGTTCTAAAGTCAGGCACTCAAAAGTTAGGAAATGCCAGCATTAAGGTTGCCTGTGCAGCCTTAATTTAGCTTTCATGTGCAAATGCATTATGTTACAGCCTGTGATTACATGATCACATACTATTTTTCCTGTCTTCCTCCTGTTCCTTAATAATAATAGCTTAATATTTTCAGATTCTTCTTAATTGTACATTTTTAGTATTTTAGAGAATAATATATTACTTATTTACTAGATAATTAACTTTTTGTTGTTTTTTATCAAGCTACATGGTAACTGGAATATATTTAACTACGTGAAATAGCATATAATAATTTTTATTAAAAAAACAAACTTAAATGTTTTGTATATGTAAACTTATCTTACCAATGTTTCACATTTACTATTAAATTCTAATAAGTTTAGGCCTTAATATATTTTATATTAAATTCAAATCTATTTTTAAAAAGAAAAACTTACTGTAATTTAAACAACAATAAACTCTGATTTAAATAAAAATAATTGATTTTTATCCACCCAAGTGAGCCCTGGGCTAGAGCATTTTCAATGTGAATGGAACCTTCAGGAAATATAATTGTTCCAGCAAGTCTCTTTTGTATATGTGCAAATTGCAGTTTTTCACAGGCTTATGTAGCTTGGACAAATTTGCGTGAATTTTGTGAGTCAAAAAACACATCCCTGACCACAAAGGCCACTTTTTCCCAAATATCAAGTCCCTGCTTCAAAGCACGTGGTCTCTACTGCTTTTCAAAGAAACTATCTCCAGAATTTTTTAACATGGTCAAAACAATGCACTTTTCCCTAGCTTTTTTCTGGGAAATGGCTGAGTTGTTTTGTCTTAAATTTTCCGAAAAATTTCAGCCTGAGGTAGACACCTGCCATGAAAAATTTCAGCCCAAATAATTAAACTTTGGCAAAGTTATAACCAATTGAAAATAGGGTCTTATAATGAAATGTTGGGCCACTTTAATAATAAATGAGGCTACCAGTTTCACCTGTAATGATGATTTCCTTTGTTTGTTACAGCCATACATCACCTATCCAGAAGAGGGCAGTGGTTCACATGTTTATTGTGGGCGGATGGAAACATTGCTGTACCTTGCCTAGTATATTGCATCTATCTACAAGGCAGTTACATTTATGTACCAAATAGATGTGTGTTCTTTTGTACTTGCTCTCTATAAATAATCACATCTTAACTTCCAGTTCCTTCCATGTGGTCCATTTAGGCTGGGTCTTTGCATTTCCTATGTGGTAGACTAGAGTAAGCGTTGCACATGCAAATACCCGTGTGTGCCCTTGCAGGAGAATATATACCTGTATGTAACTTCTCTGCAGTGAGTACCTGCACAGTATGTGAATTCAAAATCTCTCAAGTGCATACCCACACATTCTTCCTATGCTAGCTCCAGGAATTTAACAATTTTCTGTTTGTTGGTGCAGGTAAAATTCTGGTCTCAGCATATTTCCTTTATCCTCGTTGGAATAATCATCGTCACCTCCATCAGGGGCTTACTGATCACACTCACAAAGGTATGCCTGGCAAGGGACTTCTTGTGGGCTCGTAGTCCAGGAGAGCTTGCATGTATTCCTAACTCAGTCAAGAGGTATTTGTATAAACCTTCAGTACAAATGTATGATCTGTCCTCTCTGTACAGTTAGTACAAATAGGACAAATAGGGCATGAGGAGGACTGGGATAGAAGTCTTTGTAGGGAGAAGGATGAAGAAAAAGATCCTTTATGGCTGAATTAAAGACAGATGGGGAGGGTAACTTTTTCTGGCTGACTTGATGTATAGTCCTCTTGACAATTATTTCAGCAATTCTAGTCACTGAAAGCAATGCACAATTTATAAGTGCCTCCAGCACAAGCAGGGGAATCATGTTAATGTTAGGGCTCTAAATAGTATTATAAATGTTCTAAAATTTTTACTATAATCCGCAAGACTGCCCCTGCACTAGACTTTCTAAAAAAACAAAAATAACTCACTGTTGCTACCAACGGTGGGAATGCTAGTGTAAATTGGCTGCTGCTGTTTTAATTAGTAGGATTTCTAACTGCTCAGAACAAGTCTAGTGGTTAAATCTCTGGTTGCTGCTTGTGGGCAGTTTATATTAGCCCTTCCATTGTTTTCACCATCAGTGGTAGATTGGGAAAGTAGGTGTGATGTAGACAAGGTTTAACAGCGATGTGGCAGCCTGGATTTGTTAGTATTGGGTGACTAATGGTGATTAAGAGGACTTGGGGTGCTTCATTTAAACTGCTGGCTATTTTTGGGGATCAGGCAGAGGATTAATTCTAGTACAACCCTGGGGAAAACTATGACCGCACGCAACAGGGTGATCCATCAGTGCTGGCTTTTAAACTGGGCTTAGTGGTACCTGGGCTAGAATGTATGCAATTAAAAACTTGATTCTCCACACTGGCTGTTACACAGTGTTAACATACTGTGTTAGTAGCTGGTGTAGTGGGACCCACATCAAAACACTTAACTTGTAGCTGTACAAGGGATAGGGCTCATGTCTGCACCTTTGAAAATTGTGATGTGTACACATATCTAGGAAATGTCTTTGTCCTTCAGTGCTGCTTTCTAGGACTGAAGGGGAGTGATTGGAGCATGTATTCTTTCCATGTTCCTATAAAAGGGAGCACAAACTTGTTTGGTGATAAGAATCCTATTTTCAGTACTTTTTTTCCTCTTTACAGTTCTTCTATGCCATCTCCAGCAGCAAGTCCTCCAATGTTATTGTTCTGCTGTTGGCACAGATCATGGTAAGTATCCAGACCAGCCAGTGAAATTTTGTGATATTGTCCCATCTCAGCAAGGTAGCCACCTGTGAAGCAGTTAATTGATGCACTTCCTGTATCTTATCTCCAGGGGATGTACTTTGTCTCTTCAGTGCTCCTAATCCGGATGAGTATGCCCCTGGAGTATCGTACGATCATTACAGAAGTCTTGGGGGAACTGCAGTTCAACTTCTATCACCGTTGGTTTGATGTGATATTTCTGGTTAGCGCTCTCTCCAGCATCCTTTTCCTCTACTTGGCACATAAACAGGCCCCAGAGAAGCACATGGCACTCTGAATCCATCCCAGTTTTGCCCCCTGCTCTGTCATCCCTCCTGGTGGACTACTGCAACTCATTAGGGGTGCCAGGATTTGGAGAGAGGGAGGGCAGCTCTTTCTGTGCTTTGATGATATAATGGGCCCTCCTGACTTCCACAGTTGCACTTAGAAGCTATATGGCTCATCCTGTGAGGAGAGTACCATGAGCTGAACAAACAACAGAGGCAGGAGACGAGTGGAGGACAGCTGCAAGCCATGGAATAGGATACTTCCTGGGACAGAGGTGTTTTATGGGATTGGAAAATCTTCCAAGGATGGTTTGAGGAGAGACCTCTTAAAATCACGGGCAGAAGAATTCTGCATAGAGGGCACTAAGAAAATGTGATTTCAGTTTAAAAACAAATGAGTCTTAATCCAGTGTTGGAGGGTATTGATTCAGGATCTGAATGTCTGACTCGGTGGAATTAAATCATCTTTCGTAATACCTCACACTGGCGTCACAACTGTTTGTGTCAATCTCAGAAACTTTAAGGGGGATGAGTAAGTGCCATTGTTTGGCAGAGGGGGAAATGTTTGAGATTTAAGGAGATGTGCATCATTAGTATCTAGCTTCTTTAGGAACTAGAACTCAGCCCTCTATTACCATTTAAGGCCTAATGAATGAGAATCCATGTCTTGGGTTACTGTTCACTGGAGTTTAGTGTGAAGTCAAAGATGGCAGCTATAACTAGTTTACATTATATACTAGAAACCCAGTGCTCCCCATTGACCTGTTAATTCTACATCAACCCACATCCCTTGTTGGCTTAATGCAAGTCACAAAGGTAAATTTCACCCATGCAACTTAAACATAGAGCTTCCTGAAAGCCATTCTCCCAGACCTTGTTCATTTTAAAGCTGTTGTGGAACATACATCACAAATGGCATGAGTAAGACCCAGGAAAGAGAAATAGCCACTCTGATTTATTTGCTGTGTCTCAAGCTTACAGCAAGGAGATATAGCATGTACTATCGGCACTACAGAGCCGGTTCATATTGCATTAGAGACAAGCTGTTGGCATGTAGTCAGACAAAGTTGCTTGCACTGTGAACTTACAGATACTGTTCAAACTGCCACGATTTGCAGCTAAGAGAGTGATGTGGAGGGAATGGTGCTGAACTACAGCTTCTGAACAGTGAAAGATTAAGTTAACTTCTTGTTGTGAAAGGACAATATCCATAGCTTGTTAACAAGTGAAAGGAGTGTTATTCACAGAATACATTGGCTTATCATGATATATTACATTATATTACATTTACTGGTGAAAAGTTCCAGAGGGGTAGCTGTGTTAGTCTGTATACAGCAAAAAGTGCTACAGGACTCTCATTGTTTTTACGTTTATTGGGTTTAAATGATTGTGTTACAGTAAATATAGCGTGTAATAGCCACAGTGATTTACCTGATGGGCTTTGATTAGGAGGAAAGAAGTCTCTTGTGTGGGATGTGAAAGAGCAATTCCTTTATTTAGGATCTTTCTTGTCCTTAAAAGGCCAAAATACTTATTGATTTACGAATAACATTTCATCCCCTTGCAGTAATATATTTATGTTCCTTATTAGTCATTTCAGCTTTTACAGAGCAATAATAGAAGTAAGTAACTGCCTACATCACAGAAGGCCAATGAACTATGATTAGCAGTATTAGATAAGTGAATGGGAGTTCTTGGAGCTCATGGTGGGGTATTGCCCTTCAGGGAGAGTTAGTTACAAAGAAGTTGCTGTTCCATTCCTCATAAGTATGAAGATACATAGCATAGTCTGATTCTGGGAGGTAAAAGAACAAAGACTGTTTGGAGGACGAGAACTTTTTTTTAAGCCTTGGAAGGTGTCTATTTGATTGGTTTCTGTTGTAGTTTTTCACTTCATAACTGGGTGTCGTCATCCTCTTCTGCTGAGGCGACTGAGAGTGAAGAGGATGATGAGCTGGCCTGTGGGAAAGTAATAAGTAGAAATTTCTGATTATTTTATGGTTGTAGGTAATGTGCCTATGATAGAGGTTCCTCATGCCACTGTGAACTATGTCTGTTTTTAATCTATGTCCAGTCCATATTTGCATTCGCATGAGGAGCTAGTGAATTACTCTTTTAAATGCACTTTACCAAAGCAACTAAATTGTCTAGTTGTAGTTCCATGTTCGTGCTCAACTTCCATTTCAAATCCCCCAAGCTCACAGATAAAAAGAAGGGTTTAACTATAGCTCTGCAAATCCAGCCTGGGCCGTAAGATATCAGTAAAAGAATCTGCAGTTGGAACTTAGTTAACAATTCTGGTGGTGATATGTGTGGAGGCATTAAATCCAGTTCGTTCCTCCCTAGCTATATTGCCTCTTCTGCATGAAGAGGAGTAAAAACTTGTTTATTTTTCACAGCAAAGTAGATTAGACTTGAATTCACACAGGGATCAGAGAAGTTGAATACAGGTGTCATTTTTCTGACAATAGCAAACTTCAAACCCTTGTTGCTGGCACAATTTCTCTGACCAGTGTGGGCAGAATATTTATTTTTTCTCAGCACCTTTGCTGATCAAACTTCGTCACAGTCTACCCATTCTATGCCCCCCTAAAGAGTCCGAACTGTTTTAGAACGCTTCACATGACTTTCCCATTCTCACAGTTGTATTTAAGCCCTGTTACTTGGGTCCTGTGCTCACTGTGGTTGAAGAAAGAATGCCTGATGGCATAGTTCTCTTCTACATTAATGAATGCTCTATTGGGACACCTGCTTGCAACAGGACAGTATCTTCTGTCTCTTTTTCTCTCTCTCTCTCACACACTCTCTCTCTCTCTCTCTCTCTTCTCCTCCAGGCTCCAGTAGATACTTTTGTGCATGCGTGCAGTTCTTCCCTTTTCTAACCAGGTCTGCCATTACATACTAGTTAATGCAGACTCAATCTTGTAAATCCAGAATACAACTAGAATTCATAGATTCTACCTCAAGTGAATTTAGTGACCAATTTGGGTTCCTTTCCCCACTCTCTGGTCCCCAAGATTTGGTTAACTCAAAATTACCCACCCTCTCTCTTGGTTCTGGCGAGGTCCTCTCTGGCTCTGCCGGTGGGTTCTCTGTATAAGCAGGAGGGTCAGTAGTGTCATACATCTCATCTGCCAGAGAGGCAGTAATAGGAATATTCTGAGATTTAAAGTATTCATAAGTTGCTTTTCTGCACACAAGTAGTGTCAATCTGTCACCACCGTCATTGATTTTTGCTACCACATTGTCATAGGGTTCGTTCAGTACGTTCACGCCATTCACTTCCACCAAAATATCCTCTTCTTCCAGTCCTGCTCTGTCAGCTGGCCCACCTTTCCATACCTGCAGACAAAAGTTCTCAAGCTGTGATACCAGCACAGCACCATGGAAGGTGCATTAACACCCAAATACAATAAATGGAGAATGCATGTTCTGTGATTCCTCCCCCCCGCCCCCCCCCCCAATACAGGAGATACAGGAAGAATTGGAAAAAAATTATTCTGGAGCAAAACTTAATTGAAGAAGTAAAGACGGATAAGACCGTAACATAAGTACTGCAATAGATTCCACATTTATTACCGATCTTATAATGCGTTTTGACTTGGACAGGAATTTTATAGTAGGAAGGAGGCCATGGTGGTGGGTATCATGTAGACTTAAATTAGATTTGGGACTAGTGCCAGCTGTGTTAATTAGGGTATCAGAGAATGTTTTGTTATACTTTATATTTTTATAGCGTCCTGTGGATCTCAGATCCCTTACATATATTATATTCAGTACGACACACCGGTAGGCTAGTAAGGAAGAAGAGGAAATAGAGGCAAAAGTTGTGCGATTGACCCCAGAAGTCTTGAAGCGCTAGGAATATCTCTCAGGTCTCCACTCCTGTTAGTGTACCTTAATCACAAGACCATCCTTTCACGTGGGGTATAACTTCTTCCTTGATTCAATGACTAAAACTCTCTTACCAGCCAAGAGCATATAGGACAGACCTATATGTTACATATGACTTAGAATGACTTGTCCTGAGTGCAGTCACAGCACAGAAGGAAAGCAATGGATGTCTAAGTGTAGCCCAGACTTTCCCTTCTAATGTCTCTTGCTTCCCCCAGGCTGTAAGCCATAGGTTAGTACCTCTTTGATGAACAGCATGGACATGTTCTTGATTGTATTCAAACGGAAGCCGAATCCACTAGGATCCTTCACCAACCTGCAGAGTTTGGGTTTTTGATTCACCTCTTGCTCAGCATGTGAGGTCGGCTCTTCCCCTGCTTCAGCTGGAGAGGAATCTTGCGTTTCCCGGTAATACAAACATGGGGAAACTTGAGCCTGAAAGACCAAAAGCAAAGGAAAGAGTCTATATTAATGTCAAAACTCCTATAGAAAAATGTCTCAACCATCTTATGTTTGAAACCTTTACAATAGTCACTATAGGCCCCACCTGTGGATTCCACTTGCTTTATTAAAACCTCTCCAGTGATAGAGGTAGAAAACTACAACATTGGCACACATGTGAGCAAAGAATGTCTTCTTTAATTCATATAGGAAACTGTCTCGCAGTTGCAATTGGTTCTCTGCACTGATCTGCTCAAATCTGGTATTGTTCTAATAGTATAGGAAGGTCTAGGGCAAGAGAGTAAATTGGGTAGTTTAATGACACATCACAGAAGTCTCTACTGAGACATGAGCCCATCTCAGATGTTCGCTAAAGCAAGAACTTGAATAGGGGCTATTAGAAGACCTTTGAGGTGGTGCTTCTTTCAAAATGGATCCACTATTTCATTGCTGCCCATGCCTAACCCTGGTGAGGCTATATACAAGTGCAATCCCACTCTACATTACCTTACCAGTTTATACATGGTGTCTGTCTGCTTATCAGCCACTAGCAACGTGGTCTTTTCCCCACACCTCTTAATCTTCTCCACCACGGTGTCGTGATCCAGTGCTTCCACTGACTCCCCGTTTACAGCCACCAGGATATCATTGTCCTTTAGACCTGCCTTGGCTGCTGGGCTGCCGGAATCAATGTCCTTAATTAAATGACCTGACCTCCCCCCAAAAAAACAGAAAACTGGTTTAATAGAGGAAAGCAGTTGTTCATCGATTGGGTTTGGTTTGTATGATGAAAGGTATTTAGGATGGCAGAAACTCATTCTCTGACTTCAGGTTGAAATAGGATTCCTGATTTAGCTCATTCTGTATTAACCATAGTACAGAATCTAGACCTCCTCTCAAGTGATTTGAATACAACAAGTTCCCTTCCTGGTGGCCAAAATACTTGGAAGTAGCAATGTATTCTGAGGCATAAACAGGGGGAGTGGGAGTTTAAGCCTACTTAAACTTGAGTGCTCCATAGTTTTGGTGAACCCAGTTGCAAGAAGATGTCTGATGATCACTTTCAAGTCATTCAGATAAACTGGTTCTAGTGTAAAACCATCAGATGTTACTCTGGACACTTTGCTCAAAATCCCTTGAAAATATGGGATTGGAGGCTTCCTCCCACCCCCATGGAGAGGATGAGACCTGGACTGTAGTGGGTGTGGAGGGCCACAAGCAGCATAGTGGAATGTTCCACCTCAGATTGGAAGGCTTGATGGAGATGTATAGATTCCAAGGCCAGAAGAGATCATTTGTGATCATCTAGTCTGGCCTCTTGTATAATACAGGGGTGCCTGGCTGTTGTGAGGTGTGTTTAGAGGGGGCTGGGTTGGCAGCAGGGCAGGAAATGATCTTTCCCAGGTAAGTGGTAGGCACTGGAGAGGAGTCGTCCTGCAGGCCCCATAAGTGAGCCCTACAGATCATGCAGGGACCTGGCTGATGGCTGGGTTCTCACCATCACCATTTTGTGCCATCCTCAGGTAAAACCCATAGCCGTTGTCTCCCTTCTTGAGCTCCACAAGTTGGGGTTTGTGGGGAAGCAGTTTCAGGCTGGCTGTCTCTCTTTTCAGCATCATCTGGTGGTTGCTGTAATATTGGTCAGTTTCTGTATCTGACAGCAGAAACATAACGTGGTTCCCAGACTTCTTCACCTGCAATGATACATGGGCACGCAGTCTGAAACGCCCGCCGTCGAGTGGAGTGTGGGGACTGTAGAAAGCTTTATGTTGATAGGTTCTTTGATGTATAAGGGTGGGCTGCAGGTGAATGGGCTGAAAACAGACTAAGTTTTGGGGTGGTGCTCTAATATAGGCACCCCATACTGTCTATATGACTGTGGACTCAGCTAGATGTACCACAGATTGCTATCACATTCAGCTCTGACCACTCTGGAGCTGCTTGCAGCACACTACATTCCCATCCCTTTGTTTATCCTCATCTTATCTGTGCTTCTCTACCCCCATTCTTCTCTCCATCCTCAAAACCTCCTCTCCTTACAAAAAGTGCTGCAACAATGGTACAAAACACAAAAGTTCTGCAGTTTTTCTTAGTTAATATAGTGGTTTGGCTCATTATAGCGGAATGCTGTCGGATTTATAATGTGAATGGTGGTACTCTGAAAACCTTTCTAGTTCAAGCTTCTTCATAGCCATACTGTTGTTTGAATGCTCAGCATGTGATTTTTTGCAGAAGAGACTAATGGAAAAATCACACGTTCTCTTTCCATCCTTACCTCTCACGCTCCCCTCAGTGGAGCAGTGTTTGGTTTGATCTCTCAAAATATGTTGATTATTTTCCCTAACACAGACTAGATCTTTGGCATAATCCTATTTGTGGTGGTGATGGTTTAGTTACTGGGAGGATGTGGCAGCAAGACGTTACATGATCAGAAATGCAGGCACCATTGCACATTGTGTTTGCTCTGAGCCCCTTTTACTGACAGCTGGGTTACATTATTTTGCTCTGGTCAAGTCTAAACTGCACAGTTAAATTTTAGCAGGAGTAATCCCATTTCCTGGAAATCCTCCTCTCTCCCTAGCTATCTAGATCTTCATGTCAAACACATCTTCAGCTAATTCATGGAGCACAAACTGCAGTGCCCTCCAATCTTACCATCCTAATATCAGAAAGATTCCGCTTGTACTGGACTCTACCCCAGACATGCCGACTACTCATCCTCCTGGGCATGCAAAAGATTCAATCAGGTTTATGGTAACAATATAGTTGTGGGTGTTTACACCACTTGGACCTGTCTTCCAAAGCAAGCTTAGGGTGTCTGGTGTAGGTCTGTTCCTGACTTTCTCTCAAAAACAGCCAACCTTCTTCTGCAGCCTCACACTCCACCTATCCTAACCTATCCCAGAAACAAAACCAAAGTAGCAGCATATTGTGGGACTGAAGTGTTGCTGATAATGTACTGACCTCAACCTCTTCACCTGCTCTGTGAATGCATTCAAATAGTGTTGACACTTTTGCCTAGTAGCCTGAGGCTGAGGAACTGGTCTTAAATGAAGGAAGAAGAGTTGTGCTAACAGATACCTTTTCAACTACTTCCGTGTGTGTGTAATTTTCCACGTTCTTCCCATTCACTTCAATCAGGCGGTCATTATCTTGGACCCCAGCTTTTGCAGCCACTCCTTGCGGGGACAGACCTGTTACGAAGATGCCTTTCTGACCTAGAATAGGTGAGAAAACTCAATACACAGAGCAAGTCATTGGAACATGCCTGCACTGATTGCTATGCAAATTCCATGGTGTTGTATGGAGCTGTCTTGACAGCCCTGGAGACCAAGGAGCTCTGTTTATTCACAGAACAGGTACAATGACAGCACACGCTTTCTCTACACAGTCACACCTGTGTCTCATCCTGGCCCTGGAGGACTGACCTCTAGAGAGGAGAAGGAACTTCATCTATGGCCCAAACAATTGTTTACCTCTATGCTGAGAATGCCCAAGCACCGTTTATGGTGGCTTGGTTGATTGTACATTACTACTTCTGAGAATGGAATGACTTTCTAAAGTTTGAATTGATTAGGGCCCACTTTTATTTGTAATGTGATTTATCCACATTTCAGAGTTTGTGTTTGAAAGGCTTCCAAATTTCATCCCTGAGTTATTCTAGTGCAGTGTTATTTACATTGTGTTAGCATCCTCCACAAGCTAAGCACTTTCCATACAGAGAGAGAGTGTACAGGTATACAGAACCCTACCCATTCGTTTGCCTGGCATTTTGAAAAGGGCATGTATGAAGAAGGTTAAAAAGAAAATTCCTTAGTTCAGTTTCTTGCTTCCCATGTGAACACATCTAGATCAGAGAGAGACTGCCTTTTGCACACTGTGATCCTTTGCTTCAGCCAGTCTCAGATGGTTGTCTTCAGATGTGGTCCAGGATCCTGAGGGCTGGTTCCCATGGTAATTCAAAGAAGGTGGATGGGACTTGGAGCAATCCTTTGTAGATTTCTGGCATCTGAGGAGGGCCCGGTGCAAATGATTTGAGCAAGTCTGCTTCAACAGCTGACCGAAAATAGGACAGTCTGATAAAGAACTAACTCCCATCCCCACCCCTAACCAGAGGAAAAATTGCCCTTGAGAAATTGTATGTGCTGGCACATGCCTACCACCTACATCCATTGTTCTCACCTGTTGTGGTTTTCAAGGAGAAGTCATAACAGTTCCCCTCCTTCACCAGGTAGCAGAGCCGGGGTTGTGGAACTGGAACGGACACTCCGTTCGTCACTGGTGGCGGCTGCTGCTGTTGCTGCTGGATTGTCTGCTTATGATCCAACTCTTCAAAGTTCACCCCTTCTTTCTCTGCCTTTTCATAGGCTGCCTCATCCAGAATGAGAATTGTGACAGAATTCCCACTCTTTTTAACCATCTCCACTACCTGCAATGGATAGAATGAGCTTGGAGGTAGAAATGACAGAAGAGCCCCCAGGTGACTGATATAAATCTCCGCCCCTCTCTCTGTGGGGCACAGCACATGCTAGCTCTGCACCTTCCAACTGCCCTTGGTATCTCATCAGGGATCTTTTCCCCTCTGCGCAAGCTCCAGTGAAGCATCTTGAGGTCTGTTGATGCCAATACATGAGGTACAGATGATACAGTGAACTCAGTCAGCTCTCAAATTTCCCATCAGGAATTATTGTGAGGAGTGGCAGAAGTAGTGACTAAATCAGGTTGAGGTTTTTGAGGAGTGGCTGGGACCAGAGATGATAGTTTGCCTTACCTGTGCATGCTCTTCCTTGTCCACAAACAACCCATTGACCCTCAGAATTCTGTCTCCATCCTTCAGGCCAGCCCTGTCAGCTGGACTGCCCTCCTCCACGTTCCGGATGAGATGCCCCAATTTGTATTTCTCAATGCGCAGGTAGAATCCATAGCTCTCTCCCTCTTGTTTGGTCACTTTGCATTCTCGAGGCTGGAGAGCAGAAGTCATTTCTGCCAAGCAGAATGGAAAAGGTGTGTGTGAAAACAGGACCAGGAAAAGGGAGATGTGGTCCCCTTTCAACATGCACTGAGCAAGTCATTTGAGCCAAACAAAGTGTTTTTAAGAAAAGGAAAGAGGAAAATGCTTTTATCCTCTTGCTAAGGAGGAGACTGACTGAAGGCAGAATGACAGGGAGAGGGATTGTCTGCCTGTGGGAAAATAAGGTAGAAAAATCTGTGGTCAAAGTATTTTCCACTCCTAAAATTCATAGAAGACAAACCATAATGCAGATTAAGATGATAGGAGTTGCCAGTGGTAAAGAAAATTGAGGGATGGCTAAAACTGACTTCTTAAAAGAGGGCAAGATTAAGAAAGAAACAGGTGGCTTGAGCAAAATGACTTAATATTTTTGGCTAAATGAAATTAAGATGAAACAAAAGGTTTTATTTGGGTCATTAATCACTCAAAAAGGCTTTTTGGAAGAAATATTCTTAAAGGAATTAAGGAAGGCTAGGTTGCCGTGTCAGCTACATCTGCTGATGTATTCTTATTACTGTACAAAACCCTTTTCTCTAGCCAAGTTCTGTATTTCTACATCCCCAACCTCTCCCATAGAGAATGAAATGTTTACTTTCTCTCCCTTTGCTTAAAGTTTTAAATTCTCTCTTGTCCTATTTGTGCTGAGTCTGGAGTGAGGCCCAGAGGTTTATTGGTACCTTTGGAAGGGCTGCCAATCCCACCTATTGAATTGAAATATTTGAGATCAGAGGGGTTAAGGATCCTTAGGTTCTGATAATGTTCTTCACGTTCAGACTCCAGATGCAGAGGACACGCGGGAGGCATTGCTATTGCAGATGGTTCTGCTTTATATGGGGGGAGGGGAGAGAAATAGATGCCCAGAAAAGAATCTGAATTTACTACATTATTTGAATTCCTTCTGGCCTGGCCTTCACTTAAAGTTTATACTGGCATAGCTATGTTGGTCGGGGATGTGAAAAACCACAGCCCTAGTTGGTATAGCTATGCTAACAAAACCCCCAGTGTAAATGCAGCAGTGCTAAGAGAAGAGGGCTTTGGTCAGCATAGCTAATGTCATTCAGGAGGCAGGTCTACTCCAGTGGAAAAACTCTTGTCAGTGTATGTGGTGTCTACAGTTGGGGCTGTGCTAGCGTAAGCTCCGTAGTGTAGAGGCAGCCGCACTGGTTTGGGAATGGGGTTTAGCTATTTTGCTGCTGATCATTTGAGCAGAAATGTCTAGATAATGTGCTTATCCCACAATCCGAACCAGCCTTCTCAGGTACCAAAGATCTTCGCTCACTATCTATCTAACTGCCAGAGCTTCCAGCTTCCCACGCTGATGACCTCTACTGTACAATGATGCACAATCAGTACAAAAATTGAGACATACCTTGGAGGAAATTGGATACCCTGAAGGAATTTGAATACAGTATAGAAATAGCAGGCTGGTTTACTGATTGTGTTGTTTACTTTCCATTTAGTTCACTGAGAAATTCCGTTTAAGTGCTATGTTAAATTATGCAGTATTTCCAGACTAGTCCCCCAGCACGCCACACAATCCAGGAGATTTCACTGCAGAATTTAGGACCAGCTGAATGTGCAGCAGATGGGGCTTTTGGGAATCACTATTAAGTGGGATGGAACTCTGTTCTTTTGGGTGCCAGACCATTATAAAATGCACAGCATTAAAGGAGAGTTTAATGCACAGGAAATAAGATGTGTTGACTTCACTTTGGGGAACAGGTCCGGGGGAGCCACTTTGTTGTTTCAGCAGCTCCTTGTAGGAGTAGTGGTGGTTTACTAGGACAGCTTTCTCTGAGTGGCATTTCAGAAGTCTGTGTAATGGTGTAGTTAATGACCTGTTGCCCTTTGGATGGGTTTTTGTTTGCTACGCTCACTAACTGAGGAATCTGTCAAATGGCCAAGGTGAGCTATGATGCAAAGGTTACACATTAATCACAGCCGAGGCAAATGAGGTCCGTGTGCTCATCTGCTATAAAATTTTCACAGGTACTCTGTGTTTCTCTCCTCATGTGCCAGCCTTTGTGGCTGATATCTGTAGGAACACTGTATACCTCCAGCTGTCTGGTACTCAAATCACCGCAGGTTCCTGACCCTATGAGCTGCCCTCTGTGACAACCCACAAGATACTAGCCTAGGTCCACAGAGCCCATGAGTTGCTTTGTGCCTAGTGAGAATCATCCAACAACATACTGGGTTAGTTTATAGAGAAATAGGCCCGGGAGCCCCATGTCACAGGGATGGTCTGGCCCTGGGACTCTGTGGATCTGGAGATCATTTAAAAAAATATATTTCTAAGAAGCATGGACAAAATTTTTCCAAGATCCCATTAATACCTGAGCAGTCCTAGCTGCTGACAGGTCCCTCCAAATTGTTCACTGTATTGTTGCTATCCCCCTGAAGGTGAATGGACAGACGGGCACACATGCACACACTACTCATGTCTATCGATGTATAATCTGGAATAGCTATTCCTGATTACTTTCCTGTGTGGACCCTCTCATAGAATAAGTGCACCTTATTCTAAATTCATTTAATAGTTCAGAATAAGATACTCTTGAATCAGAGCACCCACAAAAGAAGCTAATCAGGAATAGTTAATCTGCTTTAAATCCACACTAGATCGTATTCTAGATTAATTTTCATGTGTAAACAAAAGCCCTAAAATATTCCTCCCCCCCTTTAAAAGATGATTGCCTCTCTTGGTGCAGGGGCGTGCGTGGGTGCGGTGAGCTAGCATGTCAAGAGTCAGAGGGACACAGATGTGTTATGGAAGCTGAAGGAAGAAGGTTTTGGTAGCTTGGGCCCCACCCATTGATCAGACAGAGTTTTAATATACTGCAAACCTAGCTCTGAACACACCCACATGAGAATAAAGACCGACGTAAATGCTGTTGTACCAGGTACATCCTTGCCTAGTGTCCACGGTTACTTTTATTTTATCCCTAGACCCAATTTGGAAAATTTCTCCTGACAGAGGTTCTGCCGTAATTTTCAGGCCATCCTAAATACAGCTTCCCTGTAGGTAGAGAAGAGGAGCCCACAACACACAATTTACCTGCCCTCCTTTTGACAATTCAAGTTTTGTCCTGGTTCTAACCAGCATGCACTATTTGCATAGTTGCACTATGGTAAAGTCTCAATGTAGACGGGCAAAGCTACCATTAATACTTGTGGAGCTCATCCTTGCTTGAAATCAGAGAAGGCTGCATTGGTGAAAATTGCAGCTCACAGCCATGTCCTATTCCTCTAGGAGTTTGCACCAGTGCCTGAAATGGAGGCAAATCCCCAGTGTAGACAAGTCCTCAGAAACATTCAGGTGCGGGGGAAGGCAGAAGATGAATTTGTGCACCTCAGGGGGGAGTAAGGAAGCTAGTGCAGGGCTGAATGCTATTGCTCCTTTTGCTGCATGAAAACCTTTTTGGGAGATGGGGGTAAAGAACTTACAAAGGTCAGCAGGATAGTAACTGCTGGGAGGTTTGGGAGGACAGGGATCCGCAAAGAAGGAAGGAATGTTCTTACCTGTGTCTGTGTTGAGCTGTGTCCTTGGGAATTCTCCCCAGCAATCTCTTCTGTGGCTGTACTTGTAGGTATATCTGGACTTTGATTGACCAAAGGTTGATTTAAAAGATGATTTATTTAACGGCGTCTCACCGCATAGGGCTGCTTCCTTGACTACCCTGCTGCAGAGGTGCAAATCGCTTCTCCTTTCTCAGCAACTTTGAATTTTGCTCCAGTGTTTCATTGACCATTATACTCACAAACAGCAGGCTTTCACAGGGAGCAGATCCAAGGTACACCTGACCTTTGCTCTTGGTGGAAGTGTTCCCCTGAGACAGACAGACAGGGCTCCACTATCTGAAATAATGCTTCTGTTGCACCTCAGCTGCTCATAGTCTCTAAATTAGCACTCGCTTAATTACATTAACAAAGGGGTTAATAGGGCAGCATCTGTGCAGCTAGCCTGGATAGGAGAGGGTTAAGGTAACATCCCACTGCACTTGCTTAGTTAACCCTCTCCTGTCCTGGTCCATGATTGGCTCCTGCTGCACAAATGTTGCCTTAATCCAGTCACTGACTGACCAGGATCAGACAGTTAACCAAGCCACAGCTATGTACGTTTGCCTAGGCCCCAATGATGGGTTAATCTGGCCCTGGCAGGTGTGTTGCAGAGAGGGGCTCTGCATGGCCAGGAGCACTTGTCAGGGCAGTGTGCGTGGGATTTACACCTCTGCAGGGCCAACACGCTGTGTGTGTTAAAGGCTGATGAAAACACATGGGCATTGCAACCCAACAGGTTCGAAAATCACATGCCAAACCTCAGAAATCACAAGGCTGGCGTAAAAATCATGAAGGCATCTTTTTATGTGCCTTCTGATTTGTGAGCATTTAGGGGGTGTAATCGCAGCCAGCCCGTTTAAGGGCCAGGATGCCTGGGCTATCCTGCTCTGTTCAAGCAGTCTTGCTTGTGCTATAATTAGCTGCCTGTCATCCTAAAAACTGAATTAACTGGGGACAAATGATTGCCTGAAACACCTGGGCTGCTTAGAGTATGCCTTGGGTTGCCAGTTTTGTTTGGATGTATTCCAGAAGGCTTTCTCACATGACATAATCTTTAATTAATGATTAATCTTTAATTCCTGGAGACTCCAGGACAATCCTGGAGGGTTGGCAACCTAGCTATGCAGTGAATCTCAGCGCCCGCCTGGAGTCTACAGACCTAGGTTCATGTTACAGTGCTAAAAATATCTGTGTAGACATTCGGGCTCAGCTGGAACTTGGGCTCTGAAGCCTAGGGAGGGGTGTGGGTTTCACAGCCCAATCCACAACGTCTGCACTGATGTTTTAGCACCATAGCATGAGCCCGAGTCTGTCAACCCAGGCTCTGAGACTCCTGCCACTTGTTGTGTAGATGCACCCATGAGAGGGTTTGGGAGACTGATTTTGGACGAGGAACTGCAGTAAGCAAGTTGGACTCCTGTGGAAATGGAAGGTCCTGAAGTGGGCTCTGGGAGGACTCCCTGGAGTTAGCGCCCTACCCCAGAGCCGTGAAGACTGAAAGATATCCCAAAGAGGCTGAGATTGTAAGGGGATTTCAAGGAAGGATCTGGAGAGTCAAGGCTCCCTCCCAGAGAGAGTAAAAGCTGGCCCCAAAAAGGACTGGGAACTGAGCACAGGAGGCGGACTGACAGGGGCCCACAAGAGCTGAAAGAACGTTTTGTTTGTTTGGACTTAACTTGTTATCCCAGAAGGGAATTGAACTAGGAGTGGGATCCAGCTGGAGGGCTGAGCCATGTGACTCCCAGGAAAGACAGAAAGCCCTGGTTCCAAAGGTCAATTTATACTTGAATATTTAGATCTAGACTGTTTATCACTAATTTTATCTCTAAGTTGTAAAACACGCTTTAGAAGATTTCTGTTATAAAAGAACAGAATACTGTCCAGTTTTCTTGTCCACAATTCAAGAAGGATGTTGATAAATTAAAGCGGGTCCATAGAAGAGCCCCCAGAATGATTAAAGTGTTAGAAACCATGCATTAGAGTGATTAGATTCAACAAGATCAATCTATTTAGATTAACAAAGTGAAAGTTAAGGAGTGACTGACCACAAATTATAAATACCTACATGGGGAACAAATATCAGGTTTTTACATCTAGCAGACAAAGGTATAAAAAGATCCAGTGGCTGGAAGTTATAGCTAGACAAATTCAGACTGGAAATAAGCTGTACATTTTTAATGGTGAAGATAATTCATAATCATTCCAGGTCACTTCTGGCCTTGGAATCTATGACTATGAAATATGTTGTTTCCAGTTATTTTTCTTATGTGTATCTTCTGATAATTTTTTTCCTGGTCTATTTAATGTGAGGTTTATTTAATGGGTGTGGTCCACGGAGGATTAAAAAAACCAGTTTTATAGTAAGATAAATAAATGTCTTTTTCTCCCTTTTATAAGAGTGCCATTTGAACAGCTATTTTGATTTCTACTCAGGTTAGTGGAAAATAAGGAGAAATAATTGCATTGAAAAAAAGACTTTTGCTAATTCACTTGTCCTGAGACTAAAGGAAGTAACACGCAGCCTTAAGTTTTATTTTTAAAATTATTTTAATTTGTTTTGTTTTGAATTTAATGGATTTTTAAAATTACAACTTCTGAAAGATGGTCAACAATTTTATTCAGCCTTTCAGCAGTTCATGATCAGATGATGTGACCAGCATCATCAAACTGACATAATCAGTCTGATATTTTGAGACTGATAAATAGACAATTTATTTTCTGCAGTGTTTAATTAGAGAGATGCTGAATCTGCAGGACTTTTTTCCAGAATTCTACAAGACATCTCCTAAATTGGGACTTGATTGTTGTGACAGATGACCTAATCCATTCACATTGGAGGAAAGACCTAACAGCTCCCGGGGAATGCTTTATTCTGATTCACCCTGATACTCCTGAGGAGGAGGTGTGGTCAGACCCCTTTGGAAGTGGTGTCAGAAGGTGACTTGAAGTCCATGTCCCTGACAACCCCCATCTCAATATCAGAAGCCATGTGATTTCAATGTAACCCCCTGACAAGTATGCATTACAGGCCGCCTTTGTGCCCAATACACAGAGGGTAGGAGTTGTGACAGCCCCCAGTTACCGGGCCATGGCTCTTTAGCTCAGACTGTGGCAGCCTGTGCATTTCTCTCTCTGGTGGTTCCCTGTTCAATCCTTTGTGTCTTTCCCAAGAGAGTGGCCATCACATAAGCAAAGTCTATTCTTCCTTCCTTGGCAGCTGGCCAGTGACTGACTGATGGAACCTAATAATAGCCAGAAACTGAGACTGTCACAGATGATTCTGATAGTGTCCAGGAGACCAGCTAGTTAACTGAACACCAACAGAAGCTGAGAAAAACCACCATCTACAGGCAAGCAATATTCCAGAAAGATTAGAGAAGCGCTGTCAGGATGAAGAGCTTATGTGGCTATTGAAGTTTTTATTTGAATTTTTATATTGTGAGATAGGAGATGTGTGTGACACTGGCAGAGCAGGTGCCCACTCATGCTTAGGCCTCACTGAACACTGACAGGTGCATAGCTGGAAACCAGTCTGGCTCACATGTGTTAGCATTGTTAAAATAGGTGTTAAGTTTACAAGACTGTGTTTAGTGTTTAGACTTGAGGAAATACTTATAGGACGCTAAATATATTGATCTCATTTATAGCATCTGTAGGCCCTGGTCTAAAGTTTTACTAAGTGTTTGCATGGTAAACCTCTGACTATGTAACTCACCATCAGGAAAGAATTATTAATTACTGTAGTGCTGGTCTTGCATAGAAGAAGGCCCATTGAAACCAAATGAGCCATTGTGAAACATCAAAGTACAAAGTTTTTGTTGATTCCCTCTGCCCTGCCCCCCATGAAGAAGAGACAGATGCCAACACTTGTCCCATCAGTTTGAACTCTGGGGGAAGAGGATAAAAATCCCTGACCAGAAGGAACTTTACCTTGCTGCTTGGAATTTGGAGAGGGCAATATTTCTAAGCATAAGCAAGGGATCCCCAAGATGTTTAAATTGGATTAGCCCTAAAGGACATACAGATCTTGCGCGTGACAGCAGCTTCTATTACTTTTTGAAACCTAAGACTCATAACGCATATGCACGAGACTGTTTACCTGCTTTTACTTTGTAAATAACTCATTTCTTTTTCCTAGTTAATAAATCTCTAGTTAGTTTAATACAGGATTGCTACAAGCATTGCCTTTGGTGAGAGATCTAAAGTACAATTGATTTTGGGGTAAGTGACTGCTCCTTTTTGACAGGAAGTAACTTGAGAATTGTTGTGATTTTTGGTGTAAAGGATCATCTATCATAAAGTCAGTCATGCTTGGGTGGCAAGATAGACCATAGTGCCCAAGATTGACTCTCTGTGACTCCATGTTAAGGCTGTTACAGTGCTTGAGAAGTTCACACTCAGTACTTGGTTGGTGAAATCTAATTATAGAACACACAACCAGGCTGGGGTTTGTGCCCTGCTGCTTAACAGTCTGCTCTGAGGTTGGCATTCACAGTTGTGAGCCACTCCAGACAACTTGACAATGTGCTTGTCTGACCAGGTATTAATAGAGAGACAAGGTAAGTGAGATAATATCTTTATTGGATCAACTTCTGTTAATGAGAGAGACGAGCTTTTGAGCCACACAGGGCTGAAGAAGAGCTCTGGGTGGGAGTGACCTACTTGGTGATGAAGTGACCTCATTTCAGCCTCTTCAGCACTGGTTTCCTGTCTTATCTCTGAACATCTTAGATGAACTGATATTTGGCTTTGTTTTTATGTCAGTGCACATATTATGTTGAGCTGCTAATAGAACTGTGGGGGAGGAGAGTTATTGCTCTTCTTTAGCTATTGTCATTGTGGTTTTGAAAGTTATGTGGCTGATGCTATGTGCAGCACGGTTAGAGGAACAAGCCCTCTGTTCTTTAGTTATGATGGGAGGGAATGAGGCAGTGAAACAGTCTGATTGTAGCCTGCAGACTCTAGATGCAGGTGCTAACTCTCCCCAGAGCAGAGCACAAAAAGAGAAGGCAGATGCAAGTCAAGAAGTGAAAAAATCCAATGAGCTTTTCAATCAATGGGGTTTTTTATTTAAAAAAAAAAATCCCAATGAACCAGTGAGAGAGGAGCTGTTCTTGCAGTGTTTCTAGCTCAGCTGGAAATCATTAGTACTAGAAAACTTACGAAAGCCAGGATTCCCAACCTGGTTTTGTTCTTGTGTATTGCCTAACAAGCATGTGGGGGGGGAACCCACTTCTGGATAATTTTCCATACCAGAGCTCAGACCTACCTGAGCTGTGCTCATCCTTGCTTATAGCAATTGGTGTTGCTAATCAGTAGGAATGAGCGAATTTAGAGTCCAAGATTTCACAAACTTCTCTAACTAAGTTTTAGGTTCAGAAAACTGTATCTATGTCATTTAAACCCTTGTCTTTTTTTCTGTAGGTGATAGAATGTTTTCAAAAGATAGCTACATTTTCCTAGCTAGAAGGGAAACATACGTTCTGTATTAGGGATTGGAGGCCTAATACCTCAAAGTTAGGCTGATATAAATGGGTGTCCTATATTTGGTACATGTCATTGTTAATTCTTTCTTCTTCCCTCACTCCTGGGGGTTGCCAGGTCCTTTTAGATGAGCTATTTAAGTAATTTAATAAGATGGCTGGTACCAAGCCATGCTGAAAAGGAAGAGAAGCTATAAAGAATCTGATTGAACATAGAGAATTTCTTACGTCATTAAAACCACTGCAAATTGGAGTGATGATTATTTGGCTCCATTCTTAGGAGGTGTGACTTTTAATGCTGTTGGCTGCAGGTGGCCAATCTTTGAGTAAATAGAATTTCAGGATGCTGTCCTTATTAGTACTGAGTGTGTGTGCTGTGGTGCGTGCGTGTTAATGGTCTGCCGGCTCTTTAAGAAGAGCTCTGCACTGTGGTGTCTGTTCAAGTGAGGTCAAAAATGGCAGTGTGCTTTAAACGGTGAGCATGTAACTAGTATTGGGAAGGCTTGTCCTTTCTTGACAGCTCTCAAGTGGCAGAAAAGGCTTCTAATGCTCTTTCTCTTCTGTGAGAGGAGCGGAGTCCGCTGATAATTGTCCAAGATTTCAATCTGATGCCATTCCAGAAGATGATTTTGATCAGGGTTTGGCTGATTGGGCGTGGAAGAAGCAGCCTTATTGTGGCTTTCCTGCTTGCGGTGTTGGGAATAAAAGCAGCAGGTAAGAACAAACCATGCAAGAGGTAGCATGTTGATGACTGTTTTCAAGCCCAGGCTAGAAGCTCGTTTTCTAAGATTGAAGAGAGAAGCTGTCTGGGGAAGAGGGAAGAGGTATATCTCAATACCCTTTCTAGACCGACTCTGAGTCATGTCTGTCCCCTCATGTCTTCTCCATTGGTGAATTTAGCTACTAGCATAGCGACTGAGGGTACATCTACATTGCAAGTGAAAAGTGTGATTGTAGCGCTATACCCATGCTAGCTTTAATCTAGCTAGCACAGGTAACAATTGCAGCATAGGCATGGGGGCACAGGCTTAAGTGCTAGCTAGCAAGGAGAGAACAAGTCCTCCAGTGACCCTGGGTACATACCCTGGCTAGTCTGTGCTGAAACTGTGCCCCCATGTCACACAGCTATTGTTACCCATGCTGGCCAGATTAAAGCTACAATCATACTTTTCACTTGCAGTGTGGACCTCGCCTCAAAGAGAAGCTGAAGTCTGACCTCAGGAGAAGTAATATCTAGAGCTGGCTAGGAAAAGGTTTATTTTCCCTGTGAAATATTGTGATTGTTCTTTGAAAAACTGAACGTTTCGGTCGCTGAGTCACAAACTACTGGGAATTGAACATTTTGGGCTTTTCCGATGAAAAACAAAACTTTTTTAGGGAGGCAGACATTTGTCAAACCCAGTGCTCTGTGGAAGCTTGCTTTGGCAGAAAATGTTTAACCAGCCTGTGTGCCTTAGAGCATGCAGAATATAGTGGGGGATGTTGCGATATCCTTCCTCAGACTGTTCCACAGAAGGGCTGGCAAGAAACATTGAGGTTCTGGGAAAAACCAAATTATTATTAATTATTTGTTACAGCAGCACCTGGAGGTCTTAACTGAGGTCAGGGCCTCATTATGCTAGGCATTGTAGTGCAGAGTATGAGACAATCCCTGCCCCAAGAGTTTACAAGTGACCTGAAAGGTACTAGGCAGGGTGATGCACATACAACAGCCTCTCCCATTAATGTGTCTGCTCTCTTACTCCCCAGGATGTGACATGCTTCAAATCATTTACCCACCAGGCAACATTATCCTTAAAGAAGGAGATCCCCTGACCTTGAACTGCACAGTGACATATCAGCCATCTCCAGATCTGAAGGCCTACTGGTGTAAACAGGTGGAAAATCAGAGCAGCTGTGCTAGGGTTGGCAATGAGCTGGAAGCCTTGCCATTGACAGGAAGCCCTAATTCCCAGCTAAAGGTCAATCTGCCTCTGCAGATTCATAATGTCAGCCATTCAGACAGTGGTGGTTACCAGTGCAGAGCCAGTGCAAGTAATCAAACTGCTATGGGTCACTATCTTAGAGTGAAAATAATAGGTAAGTAGTGGTAGCTCTAAGGTTTGTTTGCGTGGGGATGTGCTAGAGGGGAGAGGGGCAAATGCAGCACATTCTTGCCCTTTAAATTTGTCTTTGTACGATAAAAATTGTGTCAATGAATTGCATCATCCTCATCCGGATGCGGTGATATCACGTTAATTGAACATCATGATATAGCATTTCTATATTGTGACAGCCGGAATCAGTTTAAGGCTTTTTAATTGTCTCCAGTTTGGCTTGCTGGATGTGGGACAAAAATGTGAAAATGGAGGCGTTCTTGAATTTCACATTGGCTGGTGGCCCCAATTTATCTACAGAGAGTGGGAGCAGCCTCCAGTGTGCTTTATATTTTGGGTACCAAAGCAGTTCTTGTAGGTAATTACGTGGGGGGAAAGGGCATGATGAGTTAATGATATACTGCCAGGCTGTAACTCGGTGGCACAGTTCCCTCCTACACTGGCGCGCCTGGTACTCACTCCTATTTTTAACCACAGAACATGATAAATGAACCCGGGGCAAAGAAATGCTTTAAACTGATGACTGGGGATATATGAACGTGTAATCCTTAGTGCTGTATGTCAGTGTGTCTCAACCTTTCCAGACTACTGTATCCCTTTCAGGAGTCTGATTCGTCTTGCATACCCTCAAGCTACACCTCACTTAAAAACTACTTGCTTACAAAATCGGACATAAAAATACAGAAGCATCACAGCACGGTGTTACTGAAACATTGTTCACTTATTCGGTTTTACCATAAATTGTAAAATAAATGAATTGGAATGCAACTATTGCACTTACATTTCAGTGTCTAGTATATAGAGCAGTATAAACAAGTCATTGTCTGTATGATGTTTAGTTTCTACTGACTTCACTAGTGCTTTTTAGGTAGCCTGTTGTAAAACTAGGCAAATATCTAAATGAGCTGATGTACCCCTAGAAGACCACTGCGCACCCCCAGGGCTGCATATACCCCTGGTTGAGAACTGCTGCTGTAGATGAGGATAACCCACAGCGGCCGTGAGGTGAATGTAGATTTTTGGGAGGGTTGGTGCTCACAGTGATGGTGTTCACAAGACCAGTGCTGAACTACTTCTCACAGAGCTGAGCTACTTTTCCATTTCACATGAATAAGAAAAAATACTGCATAAAGAGAGAACAGGAAGGGCTGAGATACATCAATGTCCCTGCCACCTTGCCTCGAATCCTCTTGGTCAATCATGCAGTATGTTCTCATCTGAGCTATCAAATGACCCCAGCTCAGTGCTCCAAAGGAAGGGATCATCCCTGCCCCTGAACCTTCTGAAGTCCCTGCCAGTATTCCCTAGGGGTAAAGTCATTCCTGACCTAAACCTGGGTGATCAGTACATCCCTTGGCTAGATACAGAATGCTCCCGAGCCAGACAGAGGAGAGGAGCTGAAAACCCAGCTGTCAAGCAAGGGCTGTTTTGGGAAACTCTTCAGAAGGTCAGGGCAGGTTTGTCAACAGGCAAGTCAAAGAGATAGGAGAGCATGCAGAAGCACAGCCCTGGAGGAATCATTCATACCATAGGGAGTAGCCCGCGGACTTCGAGGCATGTTAAACGCCACGGCTGGGATACACCTTTGAGTACAGGGAATACAGTGTGTGGACTCTTATGCTGTGGCTTGAGGGAGGAGGGCCAGACAGATGTGGATCATGTGTGTGGTTGACATTGTGCCCATGCTTGGCCACTTGCTGTGCAAATGCCAAAGCTATTGCCCCTGTGGATCAAAGCAGTTCCCTAGCCCAGACATTCTCACTTCCACCTCCTTGCCCACAAACATAAACCAACATGCTATTCTGCCTTTAAATCACTCTTTCCCCTTCATCATCACCCTCTTATTTCTTTCTGTGTTCCAGACTCTGATTCCAGCTCCCCAACCTGCCATCATCGTTGGGCCCCACTTTTTTAACTTGTACAAAGAAAAGATTTGTCTTGCAGCCACACTATTATTGCTTGCTTTTGCTTTCCCCTTACCTGCAGCCCCAACCTGTACACACACTGAGTCAGCTGTGGATCACTGTTGCTAAAAGTGGCAGCCAAGCCCAAATTCAATATGACGACGCTGAAGTCACCTCACCAGTTCTTATGCATCATCTTCACAATGCAACACAGCATTGTAACGCCCCAGCGTAGTGTTATGTTGGAGCCTGCCAGAGTCGCATCCTTGCTACTCTGATTTGATATGGCTGAACTGAAAGAGGGCTGGTAGGGGCAGGTTCGTGTTCTTTCCAAGCTGTTTGCCCAGCCTAATTATTAACAACGCATCAAAATTATATTCTTATGCACCATGTTTCCCCTTTCATGCTGCTTGGAGCTTTCTCCAAAGTGTTTCAACTCTTCATTTTTTTTCTTAAGCTGCCTTCTTCTCTGTGGCTTAAGAAAGCCACTGTGGTTTCGGTTTACAGTGAAATAGAATGCAGTGCTGCCAGAGTGTTTTTGCTTACCTGCACTTTGTTCATGCTTGTAGCAGAAAATGTTTTGAACACCACAGGGAGTCCAGAGGCTATGTCCCAAAGCAACAAAGCGCTGAGGATGGATTCCTGGCTGAAAAAGACATGGGCACTGATCTTGTTACTCTGGCTGACCTTTCCTTAAAAGGTAGGAAAAGATGTATACATTCTTTCTGGAGGAGATCCTGTGATCTGCCATCCTCTAAGATCATAATAGAGCCACACAGCTGGATTTTCAGCATGACCCTGGTTTCCTTTTTCTTAAGAAAACTGCTATTTTGCAGAATGCTTCCTCTCTCATTACTGGCATACCACAGAGCAGGGGTGGTCAAACTTACTGACTCTCTCTGAGACCCCCTCCCTGCTGGGCGGAATCCTTTAGCTCCACCACCCTGCCACAGAGGAGATGCTCCGAGCTCCCACTCCAGTGGAGAATGAGGGGTGGAGGGGAGCATAGGTGTCTCCAGGAGCCCCACTTTAATTGTAAAAGATCTGCTTGTGGCTCATGAGCCCCAGTTTGGCCGCCCCTGCCATAGAGGTTCGTTGTGTTAGAGTTCCCAGCCAGAGTGAACCCCTCTATTAGCAATGTGCTAATTGTGCAATTTAGCCATTTTTCATGCTAAATTGTGCTAAATTTTTCGTGCTAAATTGTGCTAAATTTTTTGTGCTAAAAGCTGTGCTTTCGTGGCGTTGGCACAAGGTGCCACTGCTCCAAGTTCGGTCTCCTGCCAGCAGCAAAAGCTGATTTGGCTTATGAGCTCTAAGTGTTGCCTATTATACATGGTCATGAGCCCTGTGGGATTCTCAGGCTGCCCTGGTATGTGGTAATGTGACCTGAGCCATTGTGCAAACAAATATTGAGTGGATTTAAAGATGAGATGGCCGCCTTAGGAGCACAGTGTATAAACTCTGAAATGGCTTTTGGGGACTTACAATGATCTGTATTTGGACAAGCTTAGGCTTTGTTAATGTGGCCATAGCACTTGACTTATTAATGGGCCGCTAGTTGTGTTTATTTCTTAAGGCACACATAGTGAAGATACAGATTCCTCTAAACAGCAGAGTAAAAGTTAACAGACTAAAATGCTACAAAGTTGTAATAGCAAATTCATTGTATCGCACACAGAACCTGGACTGCATTTCAGTGTTCCATGAAACGCGGCTCCTGAAGAAGGATTTTCAATGGCTTAATGTCTGAGCACCTGGATTCCACTCCCCAGAATTATTTATTGCTTCCTATACTGATGGTTAATCTGTCAACACACCCTCATCATCCAAAGGGATTCTCTCACTCATCAGCATTGGCAGTGAAATTCTGTAGTCTCTGATATCAGTCTTGTGTGTTTTGTCTCCATTATTTCTGAGGATGGATTTCAACGTAGAACATTTAAAGGTCAGGAAGAGATTTCTTTTCATCTCTTCTTTCTCGACCTACCCAGAGAGATCTTATAGCAATCTTTGCCTCAACCTGCTATCCTTAAAGAAAGATTCCACAATGCTTCTCTCTTGTGGCCTTTCTCTCATCTGCATTGTGATCTACCATGTTCTGTCCTACCAACTCCTTTCTCTGGTTGCTTTAAGTGTGCTGGGAGGTTCTTACCTAATCCCAACCATTGGAGGTAGAATTCTGTAAACAGGGTTTTGCAACTGTTGTAGTATTAGGATGGATTCCAACTAGTTTTATATTACAGGTCAGTTTGGGGAATTGGAAAGAGAGACCTTCTAGGGATTAGCTCCTAGATACTTGTTTGTTTAGGCCCAAAATTGTGTGTATATGGAGAGGAAACAATATAAGTCTCTCTTAAAATTTCAGTTACAACAGCTTCTTTGGGGAACACTTGAACATCCTCTATGTGTATTTTAAAATAGAGTATTTTATCTTGACTATATGCTTTTAAAAACAGGTGTCTTTTTTTTTGCAAATGTAATTGCATATCTGCTTTTGTGGGGATAGGGAGCTCCATTTAGACACAGTGTGTGCTACCAGATCTACATGGGAAGGTGCTGTGTTCATATCTGTTGGCACGTGCGAGCATGATGCCCTTGGTATAATTTTGTTTCAAAGTCCATGAGTAGCTGCCCTGATGCTGGTGTTTGATAAGCATTTCTGACCTATGCCGTACTGTAATAGCTGTATGTGCTGCATGGAATGCAAAGGCAGGGAATTGTCCTATCAATGAATAAACTACATAAATCATATGATGTCCATCTCCCTGTTTATTACTCTGACAATTATCCTGTTTCCTGTGATTCCTTTTATGTATACTCTGTGATTCCTTTCATCACAAGTAACCTGACATTAAAGTCTCCATCTGAGTTGTTGAAATAATGTTGTGTTTATGGCTGACAGAACCTGGTGCTCAAAGGGCATCCTTACCTTTAAGAGGCAGCATACACTGTCTGTTTCACCAGCCATCTGAACCATGCTGAACAAGGAAGAACATTGCGTAATGCCATGGTTTGGTTTCCATTAAGATGACTCAAGCTCTGCTGGAGGTGTTTTTAGGAGAGAATCATATTCCTGTGTAACTGTACAGAGTGCTATTTCTGTAACATGGTGTACCTATACTTTCATCCAGGGGTAAATAGATAAGTAGCAGCTGAACAAAGAGACTGAGAACTCTCATTTTTAAACTTTGCTAGCCATTGGAAGAGAAAGTAAGGATTGTACCAGCAGAGAAAGGCACTTTACTTAAGAAGTTAAAATCTCTCTGAACTCTCTTTAGTTTCTATATTCTGTATAACATATAAGCCTTTTCATATGCAGCAGCTACAAGTGGCTGCAACCTACAACCCCCAGGTTATATATAAACCTATCAGTAAAACTTATCAGTAAAATGCACATCCCTTCATCACAGCAGGGCCACAGCTAATAAGAGACCATGCAGCACTTCTATACTGAGAGAAAGATTTGAGTGTATGGTTTCCAGGATGCCTTGGAAGAAACAGCATATTGCTCAGTTAAGCTACACTCAGTCTGACACCTGTTTCTATGGAGTAGCAACACGTTATTTATATGTCCAATATTGACAAAAAGTGGGGTTCCTGATAGGTATAGATATTCACATTCAGTTAAGGCTATAGACACTGTAGCCCTATGCTCCCCATGCCATTCTAGCATGGGACAGTCTGATTCCCAAAACTCAACTGCTGGCAAACCCAGGTGACATGTCACACCAACACAGCTTTCTTTCATCTCCACCCCATGGAGATCACAGTATCATTCCCTTCCCTCAGCCTCTGCCAATAAGCAGCAAGTACTCCCCAGATCAGTGGTGCTGCACAGAGCACAGTGAGGTCCTGTGGACTGTATCAGTAGAAGCTCTCATTGGAGATCATCTGGGCACAAAGTAAATGATATTTGGGGTAGGGAGGGTTTAAGGTATAGTTATATTTCCAGTATCTGGGAGGGTATGAGGGAGAGGAGGGGGGGATAGACACATTTGGACTGTTGGCTGCAGCTGCTCAAAATTTTTCCATGAAAACTGTTTTTCAATGGAAAACAGCTTTTGATTGAATTAAATTTAGAGGAAAATTTTGACTTATTTTAAAACAAGACAAACACTACCCTCCCACAGTTACACTCACCTTTAGATTTCTGGCTGAAAATTTGAAATTTTCAGTGAAAAATAATCAGCTGTACTGATTTCCGATCAGCTGTATTGTTGGCCAAGTTTTCTCGTGATAAAACCTAATTCTGCTGGAGGATTTCTAGACAGAGCTGACTGGGGAGTGGACACAGTTTTGGTTGCTGACCCCTTAGTTGAGTAAACTGATAAGCATTAGGGTATTGATTCTGGAGATTATCGATGGGGCTTTCAGAACATCTGGGTCTGGGAGACGTTTATTAAATCTCCCATGCAAAGATCAGAGAAAGCACCATCATTTAAAGTCACAGCACAGTTTAAATGGACCTATAATGTAGGTAATTCTTATTACAAGTGACTTGCCAGAAGCTAGCATAGTTAAAAAAAAATCCTGCTAATACTGCCCACTGATCCAATTTTATATCTTTTTGGCTGTTCAGCAGTTGCAATAAAACATGCAGTGTAACAAATGCACACAATTCAGATATTTGATAAAGAGTCAACCTTTCAAAAAGCTCAAAGAGCTCCTTTAAATTAGTCAGATACAAGCTTCCAGACCTCAGCACAGCTTGGGACAGGTTATTCTTGAGGGCCCTTGACTGGTCTCTGCACTTAGGGTAACAGGGTGTTTTGGCCTGTGGGCTGAAAGCCTGGGGCTAGCCAAACCTGATTACAGAATGAGACCCACCTGAGGGGAATCAGGCAAATTCCCATAAAGAGCAGAAGGTGGCTACAGTGAAAGGGGGATGATCAAGGAGGGGAAAAAATGTTCCTGCAGGTCTCCCCAGAGAGCTTGGAGGGTAATGCCCAAAGGATCAGGTTACTTCGGGGGGGCAGGAAACCCTGCCTGTGTTTGGGACCGGATGTCAGTGCGCCTGTGAGGGAGGACTGGCTGAGAAGTCAGACCAGGATGGGAGAAAAGCCCTGGGGGTAAGAGAACATGCCAGAGTAAGTATGGACTTTTTCTTTGTGTTGTGGGAATGGGCTTTAGTTTGGGGCTCTGATCGTTGTAAACTGGTTCTGGTATTAAACTAGCCCCAGGTAGGGGTACTGTTAACCAGAGAAAGCCTCTGGGTTCTTAAAGGGCCCTGAACAGAGGAAAAACAATGGAGGGCGGCCTGCAGAGACACCCCAGCCAGGAATGGATGCTCAGTAATCAGCATTCCTGTTACAACCACAAAGTTTCATTTTCCGGGCTTTGTGCACGAAAGCAGGTGTCTCTTGGCCAGTCTAGGCTTCATAATATGTTTTGAGGCTTCTCCTATAGCATTCTGAGATCTTCACAGAAAGGTTCTGACAACACTAACCAGCTGATTCTTGATGCCTATACACATACATGAAACACAGCTTCCTTTCTTTTAAATCTAATGCTCTTGCATGATGGGGGAAGCTGGCCTGCCATCATAGGAGGGCATGTTAACTGGATCCATAACCCCAAGTGTGGGGAGGATACTGTGGGTATCCTGATATGTAACTAGTCCCAGGGGAATTACGTATGTCAGCTGGCGTGTGTTGCTGCCCACCGTGCACTGGTTAGCCTTAAACTGGAGCTGGTTCCTGCTTTTTCTAAGTTAGTCTTCAGCCATCTCCAAGAGGCAGAGGTTCCCCTTAAAGTGAATTGCTGATCTGCCCTTGAAGCACAGAGCTCTAGTTGCTAAAGTGGAGGGCACTGTTGGATTAAAGATGACCAAGTTTCAGAACCAAAATTTCAGGATCCCTCAGAACATCCCTGACTTGCTCTGCCCCCACCCCACTACAAGAAATAACCTCCACCTTCCCCAGACCCTTCCAAAACTCAGCTGTGCACATTGCATGTCTGCTTCCTGACAGACTTGTCCTCTGCCCTACAGACTGCCTGCCTCCCTCCCACCCATCCAAGCGGCCCACCTTGAGCTATGCTCGGTATTCTGCTTTCCAGAACCAACTGGTACTGGCCTCATTCCTCTTACTTCTGGCCAGCCAGAACCAAAGAGAACATGTTTACACTCACTGATTGCCATCAGCAGTCTTCCCCTGGTCTCATAAGCAGGTGGCTTGATCCTCTCTTCTATGTTGCTACAGGTAGCTGTTGGCCTCACCCTCCTCCCTCATTTCTTCTCAAGAATTCATGTTCAGCCAGCCGGCTCAGTCATGGCACACTGCACTTTGGGTGGTCTCCCTCAGGTCACTTGCATGGCATGATGGGACACTGATAGGATTTGAAGGACTGGGGGAAGTGAACTGCATTCATGGTGCCTCTCCTGTCCCTGTTATCTGTGGAAGGCAGCTAGCCAGCAACAACTGGCTGAAAGCTGTCCCCAAGGATGATGAGGTGTGGAGGGGAGAAAGTGGCCTGATATGAGTGGATCAGTACAGGGGAAGGAGTCATAGAGGCCAGGCCTCTCCTCCTTCCCTCACCCAGGGCTTAATTCTGGCCTCCTAGCAGTGGGTGATGGGCAACAACGGTCGTCTGTGAGGCAGAACGCTTACTGCTGCCTACCTACCACTTCCTGTCCACAGCTGGGTCTGACTGGGTGCAGTGGTACTTTGCATTTCTTCGTATTGGACTTCATCCTATTTATTTCACACCATTTCTCCAGTTTGCCCACGCCATTTCTGAATTCTAATCCTGGCCTCCAAAGCCCTTGTAACTCCTCCTAGCTTGGTTTCATCTACAAATTCTGGGTACTCTCTAGGCCATTATCCAGCTCATTTATGAAGATACTGACTAAAACCAGACCCAGAACAGATCCCTGCGCGACCCCACTCGATATGCCCTTCCAGCTTGCCCATTTCACCCCCTCCCCACTTCACTTCTTTTGACGCTCCCTTGCAGCAGAAAGTTACAGGGCGATTAGAGTTGGGGGGAGGAGGAGGGGTCCATCAGTGACCCCATGAGACTAGACACGGATGGTGTTGAAGCTTGTGTGACTGCCTGATGCTGCAGCCCTGTCAATGTTAGCTGCTTTAGTGGCCACCTGCCTTAGGGGCCCCTGTGGTGGGGGAAGGGCAGGAGGGGCTGCCTCCTGCGTGGCCCACCCTCGCGCTGGTGCAGGGCAGACCCGAGCTCGTGGAACTCTCTGTGCTCCCAACGTTCTTTCTCCTCAGGTCTAGCCCAGGAGCCCCCAGACCGGCGAGCGCTGCTCTGAATGAAGACAGTGACACATCCTGCGAATGAATCTTTCTGCAGAGTTCACATCAGCCTGCTGCACGATTTCAAAAGCCCAGTTGTCATAGCTGTGACAACTGCTAACTGCTTTCCTGACAGGCCGCGGAGAGAGGAGACAACCACAAGCCACGCAGGGGAGTACTCACAAAGCGCTACGCAGTGCAATGTCTCACAGGTGCTGAAACTGTTCCTAAAACTGCAAACCCACCGCTGCAGAGAAGGCCATGTAGTGCTGGCAGAAGCAGATGTGACTAACGTCTCTTCAAAGGTGTTGCTGACTATAAATATCTTAGTGACATTGCGGTCTCTGGCTCTGGACATTGTGCATTTCTGGTTCACTTTTAACGGGTTGTGAGGTTATCCATCAAAGATGTGGCTTGTATTTCACGTATTCTTGATTGTTGCGTCCATTGTAAAGGCCAAGAATGAAAAGCCACCAGAATAAACCCAACTGCCTCCTCATCGGCACCATTTCGTCCACAAGAGCCCAAAGTGTTTTGCAAACTTGCCAGTGTATATGCAGTACCACTGGATCGCAGCCAGCTGTGGAGTAAGAGGGCAGTAGCCAGAGGCTGTATAAATTTAATGTAGGTAATTAAATTCTGTCTAGGGACACCAGGCATACTCCAAGTCTTATGAAAAATGCTCTGGGAATTTAATATTCACCCACAGAAGATACTTCTCTACGGAGTATCACTATAGCAGATTATGCTCTTAAGTCTTTGGGTCAGATTGGACGCAGTTTTGCAAAGCCACTTACACCTCATGATGGGATGTGTAAACCCCATGTATCCTGAGGTCTGGGAAGGGGTTATTGTGGGCTCCGGAAGTGGAACAGCTGGGCTCTGGTACAGCTCTACTCTAAACAAAGCTGAGAGGTACACTGTTAACCCACAAGCCAAAGGATCTTGCAAGCAGTTGGGCCAGGAGCAGGAGATATTCAGTGTCACTGACTGACTGTTTCTGTATTGAGGTCTGTCTGGAGCAAAACACTCTTTATCCTTTTCCAAATGGCTCTTAAAAAATCTCCAGGAATTCTTGTTTTAACTGGCGCTCTTGAGACAAATGGCCTGATCATTAGAGGTGCTCCACCTCTAATAATAATCTAAATTTTAGAAATGAATGGGAGCTGCAGGTGCTCAGTAGCTTTGGAAATCAGGTATAAGGGGAACAATTATCTGTAGGTGAACTGCTTCCACCCACAGACAAAGAGAGGCAAAGTTTTCTCCTGTAACCTGAAAAATAAAAGGTAGGTGGCTTTCTTAAAGGGAAAGAAATGATTATCAGAGGTGCCTACCAGAGGCAGTTAGTGAGCTGTACGAAGTAGGAGTAAAATACTACCAGTAAGAATTTTCCACTTATGCACATCAGAAGTGGCATTTCTGCACTCACTTTGCCTAGGAGCAAATGGAATCTCACTGACCAAGGAACTAGAGAATCATATCCTGTGTGCCCACATGTATATTTTACTCATATTTGAACTTCTAGTCAGATCAGAGCGCTGATTTAAAAAAAAAAATTTGCAAAGTGCTTTTTCTCGGAAAAACATGGCTTAGCTTAGCAGTCAATTAATAGTTTTGTATGGCTTTATTTAAACGCTGGTGCTTGTGGTTTTTTTCCCTCCAATGAAATCTGATGGTGGAATGAAAAGGTTTGAGAGTCTGTGAAAGAAAAGAAAGTGTGTTTAAAAACATTTGGAAAGTGGCACTCTGACAGCAGGATTTTCAGGAGTCTTAAAAAAAGCTTAAAAGATAGAGAAAGAAGCTGCTAAGGCTAAAGCCAGGAAAAGCTTATTTGGCTTCTCAGACTTTCCAAAATTCTCAGCTTTGGGGCAGAATTTTTCCCAAGGCTGGTTGATAACTGTCTGCCTGAAGGGGAAATTTTCTGGAAAGTTGTGTAAAAACGGCATGGCTGCTTATGAGTCTGAGAAGATTGTGGGTGTGGGAGGGTGGGTGTGGGGAATACATTTTTCCATTATGATTATTTTAAAGTGCAAATTGCCCTCTGTTGTACTAGTGAGGGCCCAAGAGGATACATTGTGGGAGGAGAACATCCTTCAGTTTTGCTCAGGCTTTATATGAGCCCACAGATGGAAGCTGTGTGGGAGATGTGGTGAATCAGCATGTTCCTTGGCCAGAGCCTCACATTTCTGGGAAAGTGTTGGCTGGCTGCACGCCTCTGGCAGAGAGACAGAGAGAGAGAACGGTGGATACAATTGCACCTCTAACTCTTTTCTTTCACGAGGGTGATAGCCAGCATCACACAGGGCTGAATCGAGCCCTGTAACAGCATGCTGTACTGGGCTACTTCAAGAGAGTTTGAGGATTGAGAGAGACTGCGGGGGGTGGGGGGAATGGAATTAATAGAAAATGTTCTTGTGGGTGGCATGCTACCTGCCACCAGATGTAAAGTAAATCAGGTACTGCTGTGGAGGATTCTGGCTGCATAAGAAATTTTGTGGGATGTTTAGGCAATGCAGTCTTGTCTCATTCTTCTGGATACCTCTGCTGTTATATACTCTATGATACGTTATGTTGTGCATTTAACAGGGGGGAGTCAACATTTTGCTATGGCCACTGTGACCCATCTGTGCCTAGGGCAGCCACCTGAAAATGCCAGTGTCAGGGCAGGCTGTAAAAGGAGAGCAGATTCTCCCAGGACTGGTGGGTAACACTGAAGTCAGGCTTCCCAACCAACCACAAACAGTGCTTCTGATTCGCCACACCGGTTATCAAGAAGCCACTATACAAATACACACAGCCCCCTCTACTGCATTTCAGTCTCTGGCTCCCAATTAGCCACTAGGTCCAGTAAAGAGACCAGTTATTTAAACTCTATGCTCTTTACCAAAACGGTTCCCTCTGATCCCGAAGGATCAGCCACAGTACCAGATCAATATGAGTTTGGATCTTACCCAAAATACCATGTTGCCAGCCAATCCTTTAGTAACTAAAACTAAAGATTTATTATAAAAAGAAAAACAATAAGAGAAATGTTAAAGGATTAAAGCAATCAGATACTTACACATGATTTGAAAATCCATATACATCAGGTTTCTAGAATAATTGTGGAGTTTGCAGGCTTGTATAGTCCCTCTGGTAAACATCCAGTACCTGGATGGGTCTCAGTCCTTTGTTTCACAGCTTCAGTTGTAGATGAGTTGATCCAGAGGTAGACAGGTGTCCAAAAGCTGCACATTGCTGAAGACTGGTGACTGAAGCAAAATGGATTCCCAGGCTTCTGCCTTATATATTCTCTGGCCCTTGCCACACTGCTTGTGGAATTTTACAGGAACCAAAATGGAGTCCAGAGTCACATGAGCCAGACCTAGTGACTCATCAGGTATATCTCTGGCTACTCCCCCTGGGCCCCTGCACCTGGGAATGCCTTAATGGGCCATTAAGCAGGCTATTGTTCTTTAGCCATCCTACCTGAGTGGCCCAGACAGCACCATTTGAAATACTGATATATCAAACATATCCATAACTTCCATTACACACATAGCACATGGACACAGACATTATCATCTTATTTAGCACATTATTGCCTTTCTAACAGTACCGGACATGGCATATCTCATATGGATTACTATGATTTTGACATACGGATGTCAAACAATATAATAAATACCCCCCTAACCCCCAGTCTAGCCAGCATGACACCCCCAATGTGAGATTGGTGTAGAAGGGAGTAATCAGAGCTCCTGAATACACCTCAAGGGCCCCCTCAATCTAGTCAGCCTGACAGCCACCTTACTTTGTGTTCAGTTTTAAGAGGTTATAAAGATGTTAGGGAGGTGCTCTATTAATAGATGACTATATTGGTACCTTCTGCCCTTAAAATGGATGGCTCTGTAAAAGAGAAGCTTCTTTGCCTAGACGATGAGACCCTGCTGTATGAGATGAGTAACGTTTTGAAAAATGCAATGGTGAATGAGGCCATGATTACATGTAGACAAGCATTACACAGTCCTCATGAGCTGCACAGTTGCATATCTAAAGATATGTGATAGGACATTTTAGATGTTTTGAATTCTTATAGCATTGGTGCTGGTGTCTGCTTTTATTTAACTTTAGTCCACTGCTTTGCATAGCGCAGGCTTTTGCAGCTTGTCTGTTGCTGTTACATACAGTATGCAATATACTATCTACGTGGTTAGTATTTGTTATTTATAGACCCTTTATGTCTCTAGATTTTAACTGTGTCCACATCCTCCTTGGGGGAGTCTTCACACTGAAATCTAATCTAAACAGAGCTGAGTTGTAGCAGAGGGACATAGATTCTCCCAGGCCGTGTGGCAAGAAGCTATGGCTCTGTGAGAGGTCAGTGATCTTAATTGCTTCTCCTTTAAAACTCTGAGAGATGATAGTATTTTCTATCTAAATAGCTGCGTTGCACAAGTGCGGGAGGGAGGTAGATAGGCAGCACAATCTATGACCAGAACAAGGCAGTCCAGGACTGAGATGGTTTCAGACAAAAGAGGCTAGTCACGGACATCACAGTGAAAAAGAACAAACAATGAGGAGTTAGGAACCAAGTGAGAACAGAAATTGCTTCTAGCTTAGTAGTAATAATGAATTTGAATAGAACTTTACATAGGGTTTGGTTAAAAAAGAGCATCATGGAATATTATTGAGTAGTTTTTTGGGTTTTCTGTTGGGACAATTGGATCTAGTAGGATAGTTGGTTTTTAAAGGGGTTTGATTTTATTTGGAATTCAGAATGTTTCATGGTTCAGGCTGACAGTGATTGAAAGCTTGTTCCTATCTATTGGCTGTTGGGTGTATGGAGATGAATTAGGGATCTCAGTTCAGTTTCTAGAGAACAGGTATCTACAAAATAAATCCCCATCATAACTTATCATAACCCTTATGGGGGGCTTGAGCAGGGAGCTTGAGGATTGAACAGAAACAGTATCATCCAACTTCTTATCCCCAGAGGTAGTTATTTCAACAGGCTGAAGCATATTGGCACAGCTGCTACCTGGCTGCTCCTTTTCTGTGGCCAGACGACTCTGCTCCAGGGCTGACAATCTGGTACTTTTCATCTGCTCTACAATTCATTAAAACTGAAACAAAATATTAGCAATATCATTCTCCTACTGGAGTATCAATGCCAATGGAAGGAATGGAGCATGCATGACAAAAGCCTTATTCAGCTGCTATGATCAAGACTGACTGACAGTTACTATTTATTTTAATGTTGCTGTAGCAACGTTTTTTGGCTAGAGCAGAGTAAACAATAAAAATCAGAATCTGAAAATACTCCTTTTTTTTTTTAAATGTGTTCATGTCAGCTCTGTTCAGTCCCCTTTTGTGTTTAGCTTTTCATAACAAGCTTAACTATTCAGGGGAAAGTGAATCTTAAAATTCACAAAGTTTTTCATTTAATGTACAAACATACAAGCAAGGGGCAGAAACAATACTATCTGATTCCAGGTAAGTAGCATAACTCCATTTCAATCATCCTGTTGAGCTAAAAATATATATGCATTGAATAAATTAAATGCATAATTTTCTCATAATATTCCACAAACAAATAATAAGGCTACTTTTAAATTAAACGATTATAGTATTTTGCAAATTCAAATTGATTGTTAAGGTTGAGTTGGTGCTTTCATTCAAACCATGGTTTTCAAGTGTTTGAAATTGTATTAAAAATTTCCTGCTGCATGAGAAGTTTCAACACAGGTTCTCAACCCAGATATGTGTGTCTTGCAGGAGAAAATTGTGAAGAAAATCCATTTAGCTGTTGTCTGAGCATGCATATCATATATATCTATATAGAAACAATTTGGTTAAGGAAATTGGTGATATTTCTTACACTCAGATATCAGAAATGTGATTTTATTTTGTTTTTCTGTGCACCAAACATCCTTATTAGAAATGGCCAGAAAAATGGAATTTTCAATATTTTAACTAAACAATCCTGCCATGCCTAATGGCATCTTAATTGTGGTGTAACGCTTAGGAGGGTGGCCTCAACGGCAGATCCTTTTCTTGACTCCAACATTCAAATACATGAGCCAGATCCTAAAATTATAACTCCCTTCAAATCAGGTAAAATTTTTGACAGCTTACACCATCTGAGGATTTGACCCACTTTGTGTGTGCTTTTATACTGATTGATTTGCACAACGAGACTGGATCCTAAGTCATTCTCTTTTCCTCCGTAGCTCATGCTAAAAAGTGTGCGCATATTTAAATACAAGGATGATCATTCCCAGTACACACACAGATTAGCCCTGAAGAAGTTCTGTTGTAACATATTTGTATTGCTTCAATATCACTGTTTTTGTTTCAAACTATAAAAGTGAAAATAATTCATGACAGTCCCATACTAAGACATATACTTATACATTTATTAATATCATGAATGAACATTTCTATGCATCATAACTGCATGGTGCCCTACACAGATGATAAAAACGTGATCCCTGCAGCAAAGAATTTATTTATTTTTAGCCTTGATCTTACAAATAATAATGCCTGCATGTATAGTTATGCTCACCGTGTCCCACTGCTGTCATATGCACAGATGCAACTGTTTACAGGATCGAACGCTAAATTAGACAACTATAATCCATGAATATATAAACAAAGGAAGGAGATAGGGAGTTAAAACAATAAAAAGGTATTGTAAATGAATCATGGAAGTGTGATCATTTTAAAGTAAAGACTGAACAGGAACAAATAGCTGAGGAGTAGAAGTCAATAGTGGAAAGCCAGAAAAGAAGTGTGCTTAAAGACGGGAGTTGAAGGATGAGAGCAAGGATTAGAGAGGGTCAAAAATTTTCCAACAAAAAGTTTCTTTGGAAAATTTCATGAAAAATGTAACTTCAGAAAATAAGGGACTGACAAGGCAAGAAGTGAGGGCAGTGGTGAGTTATGGAGTGATGGAAGATGAGATGAATTTCAGGCAGGGCAGAGCTATGTAAAACCTTTAAAAATGGGGCAGATTGGGATGAAAAAAATAGAATGTGCTGTTACTTTCTCAAGCTCAATCTGCAGCCTAAAATCATACTTTTTTGTTTGGAAACTATCTTTATTCTCATCTGCCATGAGCTGGCTTGATTCAACCCCTGCTTCAAAGTGTGAGAACATTTCGTACTTTATGCAGAAGAGACAGAAAGTCACAGTGGGGTCTTGAGGAAGATTATTTTAGCTGCTATATTGTGAATAGAGTAAAGAGTGCAGACCAAAGACTTGTGGGGGAGAAGGTTACAGTAGTTCAGGAACCACCACGTGAACTATTACTCTTGTAATGTCTCCTTTTGCTTCCCTTCATTCTAAGAGAAGCATATGCAGCTTTTAAGATTCTCTCACCTAAGTGGCTGAAGCAGCCACATTTGTGTGATTCTGGAATTAAGGTAAACAGAACACTCAGTAATGCTGTGCTTAATATATCTATAAAATGTCTATAGCTGTATTTCAAAACAAAAGTTCTTTTCAGGGCAAATACAAATTCACTTCTTGTGAGTTATTAGTTTATTGCAGTAGCATCTCAAAGCCACAGTGGGACAGAGTCCATATTAACCAGAACTTCACAAAAACATACTAAGCCACAGTACCTAACTGTGTACAGGCACAGCAGTGCAACCGCCTGGAGCCCCATCAGTTTTAACAAGGGAGAGTGGTGTATTCCCACATAATCAGTTGCAGATTGGGACCTAAACAGAAGTGATGTGGTCAATAGAATGTGCTGTAAATCTGAAAATTGGGCCCTAAAGCATACATACATAATTCAGGACCATATAGAACATGCCAAGTTTTCCATTTAAAAATAGTTCTATATGTGATATCCGAATGCAAAATCTATCACCAGTTTTCTTAACAACAAAATGTACACTCAGCAACAGCTAAATGGATTTTCTTCAAAATTCTCCTCTGTAAAACACACGCTTATGGGCTGAGAACCTGTACTGAAACTCCTAATGTAACAGGTAATCTTTCAATAAAATTGTAAGCATCTGAAAATAGCAACTTTGAATGAAAGCACAGTCTCATCCTTAATGACCAATACTTCAAAATTTGCTTTAATGCAGCCAATAGCTTGCAAAAGTAATTTCTTGAAAGAAATAGTCTCTTTATTTGCTTGCGGAATAGCATGTGTTGTATGACATGTTACTATATTACATTAAATGCAACGTGCCTTATTCCTCCAAAGAAAACAGGAAATAAACAAAACGTCATTTAAAAATGGTTGTGATCATTTCCAGCAAACCACTGTCCGTTCTGTTCTATTACAGAAGTGGCATCACTCTTATGGAAATTAAAAACAAGGAAGGCATAAAAGCCATTCCCATGTTGGTGCCCCTTCAACTGATGCAAGATAGACCCTGAACATTCTTATACATATTTTTTCCTCAGTTGTCAAAATGGGATGCAGTGTGTCCAGATTCTTAGCAGCAGAGCCCTCTTCTCTTCCTCTTTAGAATATCTGACTGATAAAAAGATCAAATAAAACACAAACTACAGAGATTTCTATCAGTGAAAGGATAGATACTACTACAACTTAACAATAAATAGTCAGATGTGGAGAGATTGAAATCAGTCCAACTTTGAATTTGACATTTATTTGTGAAACAACGTTCTGCATTTCCATGAACCTTTTGTCAAAGCTGGATATAACCTTTGCTGATGAACCTTCCTGTTTGGGTCAGAAAAAACAAAAACAAAACTGGAATGATCTGAAAAGGGGTTTTTTATAGAACATTTATTTTTAAGGGAAGCAGATTTGTTTCATGTTCTAACTTTTGCTGTTCTCTCAAAACAGGAAAAATATTTTGGGGGGGACAAACAGTGAGCCATGATTCCAGGTCATCACAATTACCGTCATCTTGTGCAGTTTGCCCTAATCACCTCCCAAGACATGGCTCAGATGTGGCCAGTTCTGGCTGAGCTCCTTCTTTTCCTAATTAAAGTAGTTCAAGGCCCAGGTAAGTTGGAAAGATCATGAAATGACTGCAGTGGCGTGAGTTCCAGAGGAATGTTAGTCTGTTCTTTTAACACTGTTACTCTAAAATTGACAAGGAGAAACTATTGAACAAAGCAAGCCACAGCAGAAACAAATGGAGAGCCCTTACTACAAGAGAAAAATAAGCTTTACACAGATGGGTCAGGCATCAAGAGTGGCATGAATTAGGACTACGCACAATCTTTCTACACCCCTGAATCGGCACAAGGAGGTGCTGCTAGATAGGAATGCGGCATAGCTATCATGAAGGCCTCATCTATGGTACAATTTAATGCAAATCACCAGAGTTGAAAATTGTAGAACAAACAGGACTTATCTGTGTCCTTGTAACTGCACTAACGTTGTGGGAAATGTGGGGTTTTACAATAGCCACAAGTATGCAGTTAGGTTCCATCTATATTAGCATTTTAACCGTGTTGTAACCAAGTACCCTGATGAATTTCCTTCCTTTCTTGAGTGATTTCCTCCACCCTCATCATTTTTTCAAAGCTCTCTATCAAGGTGAAGAAAATTCTTTGGTTATAGAGTCTTCCATTGGGATGTTTAGCTCACCACTATGAATCAATATTAAGCACTACAAGGCACTGTATTTGTGGCACATCCAGTTCCTGATGACAAGGCAAGCAGGAGACTGGGCATGGAAAGTAAATACATCTTTTTTGTGGCAGCATACAGCACTAATATAGAGTTGCCAGCCCAGTGGAGAAATACTTGAACAGCAAGTAGGTGAGTCAGGCTCCAATTTCATAGTGTCTTTAAATGGTAACTCAGGCCTAGAATCTGCAGTAGGAAGGTTCTTCCACAGCAAGTGTGACCAGTAAGGTCAGTCCTGGAAACTGATGTCACACTGGTACATCTCAAGTTCTTGGCTAATTTTTATACCATAAATATACAGAGAGGGCTCCAGGATCTGCTGCTGGGAGAGGTTTTATCCTAATGAAATTAAAACTCTGTAAATTATAATGACAGCCTGACTGACGTTATTCAATTTCCTTTTTCTCCCCATGAAGTTGACAGCACAGTGTCTGCAGTGGTTGGTACCAGGGCTGTGGTGAGGTGCCCTAACACCTCTATGTCGTCTCTGATTTTGGTAGTATGGAAAATAAAACCAAAGAATGGAACTCACTGCTCACTGGCATACAGAGCGGATACCAATAAGACAGGTGGAATAAACTGCAGTGAGAGGGTGACTTGGGACTCTAATCCTAATCATGACCCTGCCCTTCAGATTCATCCTGTGAAACTCACTGATGAGGGTGTTTACATCTGTGAAATTGGAACTAGTGATGGGACTTTCTGCCAAGTCTCTGCTCTCACTGTGTTAGGTAAGAAACACCTTGTGTCTTTTGATTTTTGTGATCAAAATGATTTGATTCAGCTCTGAAAGACCATTTTCCCTTCTCCATTCACAGTAGCGCTGAGAAGAAGGGGTTCAAGAGCTCTTTGGTGAGACAGCTCAGTATTTTTCTTATGTGAATTAATCCTCCTGTGCTGAGGGCAGGCTGGCTGGCTGCTCAGAAAGAGAGAGAACAGGAATAAGGGCATGTATGATGGCAGCAGGGAGTTTTGTGGAGAAGAAGCGATTCTTTTTTCCAAACCGTGGAAAGGTGGGCATCAGAGGAGGTACCCATTGAGAGGTACCCAAGGCAGCATGCTGAAGCAATATCCTAAATTTCATATGAGATGGCAAATCTGTTGCAGGCTTTTGGATGCAACACAGAACGTGTATGGTATGCCAGAGTTTACGCAGGCATGATAGTGCACTATTATCATGTGCAAATGGAACATCACCAAATAAGTGTTGTCACTTTTCACTAGCTAAGGGAATGATCCTTGCTCAGCCAAAATTCTCTGTGAAGTCAAGGGATGTTCTAACTGACTGAGGACTGACTACAAAGTAAGGATTTTGGGACTTAGCCAAAAATATTTAGTTTACTCACTCTCCAAAAAAACAGTGAAAGCCATTTGAATAAGCACCAAAAATATTTGTAGTCCACCCATTTTGAAGATTTTGGAGAGGGTAAAATAGCATTAGGAAAATTTACCAATCTTTTTCAGAAATCACAGATTTTGTCCAATTTGCCTTAAACTTCCAGAACATTCTACCCTTCCAGAACACTCTGTTCTGGTCAGAGTGGTTAAGATTGGGTTATATTAGAAGGGGATCATAGGAGATGTAATTTATAATCACCATCCTAATTCATGTTTGCTGTGTTGTTGTAGCCGTGTTGGTCCCAGGATATTCGAGAGACAAAGAAGAGCTTTGAGGAGCTCAGAAGTTGGTCAAATAAAAAAAAAATTACCGCACCCACCTTATCATAATTCATGTCACTTGACTTTTCCTTCTGGGTACTTGCTTATCAGATAACTGCTACACTATTGTCTATCCCCTGCCTCCCCTTAATCTGAGCCTTTCTCTGTCTTGTCAAGCGCAGAATATGTATTGCTGGTTTCTAGACCAAATAGCTCCATGTGATTCATCCTTGCCCTGCCCACTTCTCTTTCATTTTGTCAAATTCTTAATTCTTCCTATGTACTTCTTCAAAAAAATTTCCAGTTGTGATTTCACCAGGCTGTGTTCTCTTCAGTCTGTGTTTTGGATAAGATATAGACATACCCCTTCTTGTGATCATAGATTCTAAATCTGGAAAGAACTACTGTGATCACCGAGTATAACACAGGCAGTGATGAGGAATCCTATGCCTTGCCTCTAGCTGCCCCTCCACTTCCCTCCTTCAAGCCCTCCCCGACCCCCACATCATCAACTCCTGTTTTTGCTGTGATCTTCATGTACAAAACAATGGGAGCCAAGACTTTCAAAAGTGATTAATGATTTTGGGTGTCCAACTTAGGCCCTTTTAAGGTGTCTTGATTTTTTGGAGGGTCGGTGTTCAGTATATTCTGAAAATCCAGCCCTTTCTAGATGTCTCAGTTTAGGCCCCAAAAATCACTAGTCATTTCTGGTAGGGGAATTTTTTTCTTACTGCAATTAAAAAAAAACAGAAACTTTTTGTTGCTTCTTCTGCAGTCCCTCCTTTGGTGACTCTGACTCGTGATAGCAACGGGGTTGTTGTCTGCCAGGCATCTGCAGGGAAACCAGCCGCAGAAATCTCATGGGCCGCCGGGAATGGTCACAGAATAGAGAACAAAACTCATCACACCAATGGAACAGTGACCCTACTCAGCAGCATGTCTAGGATCAACAGCACCAGTGCTCACGTGACCTGTTTAGTTACCCATCCAGCGATGAACCAGACCCAGACCATAGAACTATCACCAGGTGAGCACCTCCTCTCTGTAATTGGTCTCTCTTATCTAGTATCTGCATAGACACCTCTACTTTATCAGTTCAGACAAGTGCCAGTGCAAATGGTGAGGGTGTGCCAAGGAACTCTGAGTTACAGTAGAACCTTGGAGTTATGAATACCTCAGGAATGGAGGTTGTTCATAACTTTGAAATGTTCATAACTCTGAACAAAATGTTATGGCTGTTTTTTCCAAAAGTTTACAACTGAACATTGACTTAATACACCTTTGAAATTTTACTATGCAGAAGAAAATAGCTATTTTTAGCCATCTTAATTTTAAATTAAACAAGCACAGAAAGTTTCCGAACCTTGTCAAATCTTTTTTAAACTTTCTCTTTATTTTTTTTGGTAGTTTATGTTTCACATAGTTCACAGTACTGTACTGTATTTTTTATTTTTTTTCATCTCTGCTGCTGCCCTATTGTGTATTTCTGGTTCCAAATGAGGTGTGTGGTTGACTGGTCAGTTCGTAAATCTGGTGTTTGTAATTTTGAGGCGTTACTGTACTTGGATGTACTTCATTGCATGTGTATAGGAGGAGAGCTCTAAAGGAGCACTCTATAACAATTGACAAATGTCTCCTTTTCTAGCCTCAACTTTCTATAGAACGTTGAGAGCTTTAGAGAGTGAAGCTGTTGTAATGGCCTCTGGCACTACCCCCAGTGCTCCCTCCTCATTGACTGATGTAGTGAGTCCTGTTTCGTTCTATTTTGATTACTGGAGACAGCCATGATATTTTAGGTAGCCACAGATTTGTGGCACTGGTTTTAGAAGTGGGATTTGAACCCCAGATGATGAAATTTGTTTAGCCATATAGAAAGAGCATCTTAGCACAGCCCTTATTACTGGCTCAGACAGGAGACATTTCCTTTGGACTCATCTGGTAGGCTGCTATCTATGGTCTCAAGAGTCCTTGTCCGATGCTTGAATGTGGCAGTGTGTAGAGTCATCCCACTGCAAGTTCAGCCTCCGGACAGGAGTCACCACTAGCCACTTAGAGTCCAATCCTGGTCTCTGCCAATGGCCTCTCTGAAATAATTTGGGCAGGTTTCCACATCATGAACTCCCAACGTCTTGGGCACCAGAAGACTCTTTGTCACTAATCTGTCCTCGCAGAGCACCCCCATCAAGAGTTACATGAGGCGCACCATTGTGTATTGTGGGGTGTATCTGTCTAACAGGCCAGTGCTCAGTCCTCCCGCTGAGGCCTTTTTGTCTGTTTCTTCCCTTCTCAGGGTTCCAGGTGAAGCAACAGGACAGTCCATGGTCTGCAAACCAGGTTAAATAAAAGCATAAAATGAAAATAAAGGAAACCTCTAGGCAGCTTTAGTCAGGATATTGGCCTTCTTACTTCAGAGAGCCTTGGAAGTATCACAGTCCACCTCAGAGTTCACAGGTCTCTAGCAGAAGTCTCAATCTCCTTCCCCTTCTTAGCCCAGGGGATCCATGTCCTCCTTCTGTGAGGCCAGGGACTCTGCTGGGTGTCTGACTTTTCTCAGCAACCTGTTGCCTTCCTAGGGTTGCCCCCACCTGAGTGGAGGTCCCTCCTTTTAACTCCTCCTCCAGCCCTGACATGATTTGCATGTGTGTATGGTCCGGACCACTCCAGCCCCAAGCAGCTGTTTAAGCCCATCAGTGCTAGCATGGGGTTTGTATACTCTGTCATAGCTCTTGTTAGAAATCACAGCAGAGGCACCAAACACCGAACACGACACGAAGACTGAGCTATACTCTCCTCCCCTGAGGATGGTCTCTTGAAGCATACTGGCAGGGTAGTGAGGGGAAGCTCAATTTGGTGTCTCCAGCTCTGAATTTACTTGACTAAGGAGAGACCCGGTACACTTGGCATTCCACCCACAAAGAATGGATCAGGCAAACCCACCTCTGGGTGACCCCTGAATTCCAGGGGAACCACTGTGATTCTGTGTCTTCCAAAGACACAGAGTTAGGCGTCCATCCAGTTTTCAGAGGGGCCTGATGTAAGATATTGTAATAAACTTGCTAGAGAGGGGCGTCTGTCTGTCTGTCTCTCATAAAAGCTAAGAGCAGAGGGAGAACTCCCCTCTCCCTGGCGTGGGTAAAATCCACTAGTTACATAAGCTGTGGATTTCTCCATCAAGCTTGGTAACTTTAATTCTATTGGTATCTTGGCAGAGCCTTCTGCGGATGTGACATTTTCCCCCATGCTCTACTATTTCCTGATAATCGCCTTTTCCGGTGTTGCTGTTGTTGTTCTGATTGTATACTGGACTTTAAAATGCAGAGGTAAGCCACTTGGAACATAGACACTTACTGCTTCAGGAGAGCTGGAAATGCCTTGGTATCACATTACTGACTCCGGGTGGTTACAAGGAAATGTACCTCATCACTGACTTGTCTGGCCAGATGGGGATAGAGCAAAATGCTCAGTGCTCCAGTTGACCATGACCAGGTCCAAGACTTACGGAAGTGAGCTAAAAAAATAGGGATGACCTTTCTATAATAAATTCTATTAAATCTCTATTAAATTCTACATGTGGTTGAAAAATTTTATAGAATAGATAATCATTATTACAAGATGAGGGGTTTTAGAGTAATTAAATAGACCCTCTATTTGGTTTTATCTGTATCAAATTCTATGGACTTTGCAGTAAGGGCTGTGTCTGATCACGTTTAGATAAACAAAAATGTTTCATTATCTCATGGCTGACTTACTTGGTAGGAAGAGAGATCCCTTTATTCTGCTGCTGACCATGTCAGATGATCGAAGTGCCCCAGTGCTCTCACTGACTAGATGGTAGAAGTGCGCCTGTGCAATCAATGATGTATTCCTTGACCTCCTATGAATGTTAGGGTCTGAGTCTGAGGGTATGTCTATACAGCAAAAGCTGTGCATGGGCTAGCTGACCTGATCTAGCTTCAATCCAGCTAGCACAGGTAACAATAACAGCGAACACAGTGCAGCACAGGCTTCAGAGCTGACACTGTATCCAGGGTCCATGCCAGGCTTGTATTACCTACACTGAAGCCTGCACTTCACTGCTATTGTTACTCATGCTAGCTGGATTCAAGCTTGCTAATGTAGGCTAGTCCATGCACGGCTTTCGCTGTGTAGATGTACCCTGGGACAAGGAGTTTTAGAGTTAAACTATGTCCAATACCTACTGTTCATGTTTCCCCTGTATTTTTTAGAATAGGACCAAGTGTGAATTTCACTTTCACATTCTGCCAGGAGAGAGGGAACACTGGATTATCTGCTGTTTGGTTTAGCATCTTTCTCTTTTCTTTCACCATTTCCAAGTTATCTAAACTCCTGTGATAATTTCCTCCAGCACTGGGGGTCTCATGTGAAACTGCTGCTTCTAGCTAAGATGGAAACTTCTGCCCAAGCAGACACTTAACATTTTTAAATAGAAAATCCTCTTTGGATAACCAGGTTCAATTTCTTATTCAAAATAGTAGAGAGGAAGGTTAATTATCTCCTGTAGGTCAAGTCACTATGGAATGTCCCAGGGGAGAGACCCCAGCTTTGCTTTCTGACTGAGACACTGGTTTATATTTCAAGGGGTCTGTTGCTTATACATATAAACAGTTTCAAAATCAAGATTTCTTACAGCCCATAATGGAGGGCTTTAATGTTTCAGGTGTTTCCAGCCTCTCCAGTTTTAAGGCTTAAAAATCTTGACAGTTACTCTTTAAACCCGTTTTAACTCGTCCATTGGGTCTGGCCCTAATGAAGATGTCAGTCAACAGAAACCCGCCCATAAACTTCAACATTTATCAGGTCCACACTGAATAAATTTGTACTGAGGTGGAATCTAAACTGAGATTATGCTTTGGTATTGACTGGAATGAAGTAAAATGGGTGCAGGGGTCTGATTGGGATAGGAGACAGAGTCTTAGGTGTGAAATGGGCTAGCTGGAACAGAAGGTAACTGTAGCAGCAGCTGGAAAAGAAGAGTGGCTTGAGTACAGGAAGAGAAGAAGGACATAGGACCTGCAGTACCCAAGTAGGAAGGCTGGATGAAATGGGAAGTGAGGGGAGTTGTATGAGAGGCAGAAGGAGCCTAATTTATTCTCTTCTTCCAGAATTATTGCTTGTCTAGTTTCTTTTCCTTATTGAATGTGCTTCAGATTATTTCCCCCCAGATGTATTACATTGCAGATGTATTTGCTGAGGTAGGGCTGGATGAGTGTTGGGTGCTGGTGGCAGGCAAGTCTGAAAAGAGGTGGGGCTGACAGGAACAGAAAAGATAGGATATAGGGAGGAAAGGTTGAGGCAGCTGCCAAAAGCAGTTGCCATCAATGGATTGCAGCAGTGACATTTGTTTGCAGCAATTTGATGGGTGGCCCTCAATGGCTACCACTATAGTGCTTTGCTAATGTGCAAGAATGAAAGGACCATTCCAAAACCTGTTTTTTTCCCCATCCTTGCTAATCATGTTCAATTCAATATCTCTAAGCTTCCCAGAGAGAAGACTTTAACTTTAACATTTTCTTACTTCTACTGGAGTGTTTGAACATGTTATAGAAATGGAAAGTAAAACAATCACAGACCTTCTGACAATGAAGGAATTCTAACAATGACAATAAAACCATCAACTCAGCCAAGTAGTTCAGCTGTTTTTGAGATGTAAGTGCATCAACCAATAGCAGAGGAAATATAGATGATAACTACCAATGGTATGTCTTGTTCTATCAAACCATTTTGATCTGATGATATCTTATTTTCAGCCTCCCGGTTATGTGGACTGGCAGATGATGCCACAATGCCAAATACAGTAAGTGAAATTTGTTCTTATTTCAGACTGACACATCCAGTTTCATTTTAACTTGTTCCTCTCATACAGCTCCCATATATTAATTTCTATGTTTTTTGTGTTGCTGTGTATGTAGCTATATAGTAATGAAAATGTCTGTGACCCATATGATTGTATCTGTTTTTGTGTATGTTTAAAATACTCCAAGTAATTGCATAAGTGGCAGGCTGGGAATATAACGCAGCACCCTCTGCCTGAAAATATCATAAATTATATATTAGAACGATACTGCAGTTTTAAGGTAGAGTTTTTGAATGTACTGACTTTTGTGAGATCAGACTTGTGGTTCCCATGGCAACCTTAACTCTGCCCTTGTGTATATACTAGGGTCTTCTATTCCACATAAGATTCTGCATGACTAAATACATGATGAAAACAAAATGCTGTGGATGTGCATTATAATTATAGAAAAGATGCACTTGCTTTCCCTTGTATTGTGTTACTCGTCAAGCTGTTATGTCATGTGTGTCAGTGCTTTGTGATCATGTAATGAAAGGCCATGTGGCAATGCATACTTTCCAGGAGAAAGAGATCAAGTGTTTGAAAGCTAGCACTCTTGCTACCCAGGGTTCCTCAAACCCGTAACTCACTGTGAGGTGGTATCAGGACATGAACCAGAAGAGATGCAGAATTTCTGTCTGCTATATGCCAGTCAAAACCAAGTACTTTACTTAGTCTCCAGCACTCCCACTGGAATGCCTTTACTCAGAGTCTCTACTTTTACCTTCAAACACAAACACAAACACAGTAGGTTATAGACCACCCCCAAACAAGAGTTGCCCATGGTCTGGAGGGGTCTCGAGTGATCACACGACAAGGTTCAGGTGGCCAGTTATCCACCTGTCACTGGGAATTCCAAGAGATGTCCAGAAAGTCAAATCCAAATGCCTCATACCTGTCTCTCTCTTTTATGTTAGTAACTGCTACAATTACATCAACATGTCAACCAAAGCAAACGATTAAGCAAGCACTTTTAAGTCATTAGTTATACAGATGTTTTTGCAGTCTGCAGTCTCATGGCTCCAACACACACACACACGCATGCCTTCCCCCCCCTCTTTTCCCCCCCCCCCCCAGACATCAAATATAGCTGGACTTCCTGTTTTTTACAGACGCTTACCACAGCAGTTAGAAAGAAGCAAGACAGAATGGTCATGCTCCATTCTTGTGGTCACTCCTCCTCCTCTTCTGGCCTGCCTAGTTTTGCGAAGGCTACAGAGGCCTACTAGATGCAATAAGCAAAGTGATTGGTAGTCCATCCCAATAACTGACAGTGGCTTGCACACATGGCTGGTTGCTAAAAATGCCCCACTGCATTATAAATGCCCTGATTTTATACAGTTAAAATCTAAATATTAACCTTACGCAAACATTGCTTTTAAATATAATTCCTTATGTACAGTCCAAATAATAGATAGATACAATATGAAAATACATACCAAAGGCATGGCCCCACTGAAGTTAGTGAAAAAACTCCCATGGACTTCAATAAGGTCTTATCTCAGGTTTTCACTGTGGCATTGCTACCACAACAAAATTACAATTTCTATTGACCTTACTGTTTTTTACTCATCATGATATATAGTTTCAACAATCCTTGTTCAGCAAGAGCAAACCTCTAAGCATTGTTATCCACACAGCAACTTAACTTAACCTCTAAATGTTAATAACATTAAGAATTACTGCACTTGTACAGGCTGGCAGGGATATATAAACACTGCAAAGCCTGATATGGACAGTGAAGAATAGAGGAAGGTAACAAACTGGATAAACCCTGAGAACTAAAGAGCATCTGTTAAACTTGCAAAGCTCCCATTGCCCAGTGGGAGCTGCAGGAAATAAATGGGTGCTCAGTTCCCCTCAGGACCTGGCATAAAGTGAGTAAATTACAGATGAAGAAATATCTTCTTATTCATAAAACGGCTGCTTCATCTTTCTCAAGGAAGTTATTCAGGGATGTTTACATGTGAAAGTAGTAAAGCTACATACAGACCAAAAGGAAAATCTGGGGAAGGTTCCCCCTCCCCTCGCCTCCTCCAGTAATAGTCCTATTCGAGGCCTCTGAGCAAGAGAATTTAGGCAAAATTACAAATATTATTTTATTACTTCTTAATAGGAACAACAATTCTGCTTAAGTTGATGCCTTTATGTGATTTTTGTGCTTAGATTTTTTTTTGTCTCACTCTTCTGCTGTTTGTTTGCCCCTCATGCCTTTCTGTAGCAGTGATGCATGCAGAATTACTTCACTACCTATTCCAAGCTGTTGTTTTATCTTCTTCCACATTGGTTACTGTTGGCCATTAATTTGGAGGTCAGTCTACTGCCCTGGGCACTTGGAAAGCAGCATACACAGTTTCTAACTCAGTGTAGCTAGCACCTCTCCTGACTCCATGGCTCTGATCAGTAGCACAATGGACTGTGCAGCTCCTCATACAGCGGCATTACTATTAAAGTAAAACTGACTTCTGTTCATTGTAAATTCCTCTTAATGATGGCAGCTACCCATCGGGGTGTCCCAAGCAAGAGAATTTCACCATATCATTAATTATGTTGTACTGTTAGCAGCATCAGCATTTTATAAACAGCTTTGCATGTTACTGTTACATGTTGAAAAGTGGAGAGTTATTGTATCAGTGAAAAGGTGTGTGCCAGGCTCACTCTGCATTAGATGTCTGTGCTCTTTACAACAATACGAGGCAGGTGGATGGACCATGTCTGAGTAGGGGGGTGAGTTAGCCAAAAAACTGAGCAATAACCAGACCACGATTTCACATTCTGAGTCATATAGTCTTAGACCGATGCAGATCTTGCTACCATAAACCGTGATCTGTGATGGGGGAACTAGAGATTTCGGGGCCTGAATTGAACAGGTCTCATTCTTTCCAGGATTAGGTTGGTCATTAATGATATGGTGAGTGTTGATGTTTGTATTAGTGTAGTGTGTAAGGAGCCTGAGTCATGGACCAGGACCCCATTGTGCTGCTGTATTATTCTCTCTCCCCTCAAGTATTGCCATCTGTGCCCCATCTCTTCATTTAGGTGTAACTCCACGTGTCACTGCCCTGATTTCATCCATTTCACTTTTCACTTTGGTATTTGGGAGGGTGGTATAAAAATCTGCTTAATGTATTGATTTTCTTTGTATTTCAGACTGGGAATAACCTCAGACTCACATCCAGGCCTAAGACAGTTAACACAACTAACTCTTCCACCACAGAGAGTATCTATCAGAATTACAGCATACAGAACATGCAAAATAATGTTAATTATGTAAAAATACAAAAGAAAAGAGACAAGTCCTAGTTCAGCTGTTGTCTGTATCAAGAATGTCTAAAAAATCCTGGCACTATTAAATGGGTTAGAAATCCTACCTCTTCTGTCCTTCTGGTCAGGAAGACTTGGCTTTGATCCACCTATTGCAGATTCCTCTAAGTTTTGCTGACTCATTTTTGCTGACTTACTTTTATGTGATTGGCCTTCATAATTCTTATTGTCTTCATCATTCAGGAGAACAGAGGTAGAAAGACAAGTGGGGTTAAACATGTAAATGTTCTCTCTCTCTGGATGTCCATAAGTACCTTTAACATCTGAACTTTTAAGGCCCAAGCTTCAAAAACATTCATCAGAATTTCATGTGTAAATTAGCGCCTTGTGCATGCAAAATGAGTACTTGCGTGCCTAGGTGCCAGCCGGCTGTGAAAACATGGGAATTGCATTTTGACTGTTGCACTGCCCCTGGAATCCTTTTGTGGAAACAAGTGAAACTAAAGATCCCCAAAACACATAAGGATAGGGAGCCTTTGGCTAGCCTTTGGCTGGAATCCTGGAATCCTTTTGTGGAAACAAGTGAAACTAAAGATCCCCAAAACACATAAGGATAGGGAGCCTTTGGCTAGCTGGCAAAATTAAAAGAAGTTTTACTAGGTAGGAAGAATGGTTTACATTCAGAATTGGCAACATGGGATTGGTAGCAGCTGTTTTAACTTATTTCCTCTGACTTTTTTTTAATTACTCTGATTTGTATGGATCTTGCATATGTAATGACAGAAGTCTAATAAATGAATTTGAACTTGATGGGTAAGTGGGAATGAATGATGGACAGTGTTTGAAAGTTTAGTTTATGTAAGCATCTAAAAACCAGGAATGTTTGTCTGAAGCTGTATCCAGACCTCTTTGGGCATATAATTATTTGACTGCTTAGAAATTAATGGCCATGCAGTGCTCAGATATTTGTGTTAAGTGCTTGGAGGACTTCAGGACGGAGCAACATAAAAATACAAAGGCCAGATTGTGGGCAGCCTGTGCAACAGCAACAAGGGGAGAAACTTGCCCCTTAACACCCTTATGCAGCCTTCCTTGCATCTTGGTACATGGAGACAAGTGGAGGTAATTGTTGTTGGTTTAGTAATTGGGAACAAACATCTCACAAGAACAGACTTTGTTATAACTAGAGCTGGTTGAAATGTGGAATTTCCAGTCTGAGGATTCCAGTTCTATTCTGATTTGAAATATCTAGAAATTCCAAAATGTTCCTATAGGAAGGAAACTCTGAAAAAAATTTCATTTTGAAAAAATCAGAACACTTCTGTTCAGTTTCTCTGAAGCCAAGCAAAGTGGTCAGCTGCCCTGTGGAAGGGGGAGGGGATCTGGGGGAATCACCCAGAATTGGGGGGGTGTTTCCTGTTGTGGGACAAGGAGCCTAAAAGTTCTGAGAAGCCCCAGCTTCAGCTGGGGGTGCTTGACCTCCAGCTGTATGGCCGGGCACGAGAGCCACTGCTGACAAAACGGCTTTTGAGAAACAGTGACTGTCTGATCGGGAAGTGGTCAAGATTCAGGGACAGTATTTGTCATTCATTGGTGGTTATTTTTTTTAGTATTTTCTACTGTATATCCATTTTATTTTGTTCAGAGGAAGATCTAATGGTAGCCACTTCAGTAGGTTGATCATGACCCCTTTTAGGAGAGTGGTATTTACATTTGGATCCTTGATCCAGATTATCTACTGGGACTGGAAAATAAAATTTCAGTTGCTTGTCATTGTTTCTGCACGTCACACCATTGTTATGTACTTGCACACACACACAGACTTATGGTGATATATTGGCTGCGTCAGCTTCTTAGCTAGCTGGTGCTCTAGTTCCTCCTGGTTAGCTGCCACTATGGCCTTCAGCCACCATGGCACCAGACAGCTAAGTGGGGCAGAAGCAGCAGTGAACAGAATTCCAGCTAGTCAATACAATCCGGAGCTTTGCGCAAGAAGCTGGGCCTAAGGATTTTTCCAGCCTGCAGGCCCTCTAACTGAATCCCAGAGTCATAAGGTACCAGGACTCTGCCCTCCAACTCCCTGCCCTAGAGGTGATGTCAACAGCTGCATCTCAAGTAGCTCACTCTGGGACCAGTGGGGATGATATTTAAGCGGTGGGGCAATTCCATGAACTAGAGGGAGAGTAAGAGATCTGGGGTTGAGGGGGTTCCTAGCAACATGTGTGAGAGTGAGTGAGAGAGATGATCCAGAGGGGTAGCCATGTTAGTCTGTATACAGCAAAAACAACGAGAGTCCTGTAGCACTTTAAAGACTAACACATTTCTGCAGGCATAAGCTTTCATGGGCTGAGATGAGGCATTCTTTGGGTGCTGGGGCAAAGAAGGGGAGCTGTCAGACTGCTGGGGAGGGCATCATGGGCAAAGTTAATAAGGAATGAAGGTGGTTGAGTAACAGTATGACTTTAAAATGAAGTCTCCACTTTGGCCTGCCAGCCTAGTCATTGAGCTGAAAACGGGGCAAAACAGCCTCACCTTTAGTTTTGGAACCTAACTTTTAAGAACACACAAAAAGAAAAATTAATATAATATATATTGAACTATTTGTTTTGAAATATCTTCAAGTATTCTTAAACTAAGGAAATTACATCTGCTTTTTGTCTTTTATGGGGGAGGATGCCTTGGTGCCCTTTCCATTTGTATAAGCGTGCACACTTCTCTCGCATGGTTCCACCCTTCTTTCCAGATATGTATCAGAAGGGCAAGATGGGTAGTTGTTTCTCCTCACTGGCAGCCCTCCTACAAAATTGCATTGAATGTCAATGATACATTGATATCACAAAGCTGTATGCAGCATTCTCACTGGCTCTCAGTCGGCTACCTCAGTGTCTCGAAGAAGTAGGCACCTGGATGGATAACAGCCAGCTCATAGTTAACCCAAGTAAGATGCAGTGGGTAAGGGGACAGCTTGCAGATCAAACAGAATCCATGACCGCTCCTTTAATCTAAGGGGGAATATAATAGAGTGCTACTTTGCCCCTATTCTCTGATACTACAGAAACCTGCTTAGTCTCCATTGGTTGGCTCTCCACACTGTGCTGTTTGTTTCAGATCCCTCCACCACTACCTTTACGGTTTTGTGTGGCAATACTATTTGCAGTGTGCCTTGTTTCCTCGGCTCCTTTTGCAGGGCCCAAAAGAAGACGACAAAGTCTCCCTTCCTAGAGATCTCTCTGACTCTGGACTCAGCCTTGCTCCTCCCCTTTGCACTTCCTGTTTGTGCCTTTTTATCAGTCCACAGATGATGGACTAATTAATCTTTAACTCACTGTTATCCTGATTAGTCAATTACGTTTCATTCCCCAGTCAGCCTTTTTGGGGGAGCCAAATCGTGCCAGAGTGCAGCTCACCTGTTAGTCCCTGTATCACAGTGTAAGGAATTATCTTTTAATTGTCAGGGAGGTGCACAGTTTGGGATCTAAACTTGGATTCCCAGGTTGCTGTTGCTATCTCCACTGGGCAAAAAGACTGTATCACTTTCTTGTGGATGAAGAGTTGGCTACAGTGAGCCATGTCTTTGTTATTTCAGGGCTAGCCAGCTACTGTGGGGTCTGGGGATGACGAGCTATTTAAAATGAGTGCACAGCTGTGGGACAGTCTATCACCTAAAATTACATTGAACTCACGTCTTGTCATCTTTAGAGCGCACTGCAAGAACTCCTTTACCACTTCCATTGCACCGACTAAATCCTGAATGGCCAGATCAACAGCTGAGCTCAAGCAAGCCTTTTGGAGAAGTTACTTCCTCTGTAACATCTCCCACTCTAGAGGGCACCTGCCCTCAGATTAAGCTGGCATGCAGCCTTGGCATTCGTTTAGATTTCTCAGTACTAGTAGATGGCAAAAGAGCTATCCAAGCAAAAACAGAAGTCCCCTTCCATCTCCTCCAGGCCAGAAGATTGTCTCATTCTATTGGACTGAGAGTTGGTAATGGTAATTTCAATCTATGACTGCCAGGCTTGCTTATTGTAACTCATCATAGTGAGGCATGACTCCTAAAAAAGCTCCAGATGCTATAAAAACCAGCAGCCAGTTTGCTTAGCTTCACAAGTGGTCACAAACACATCACCCTAGTGCTGTAATCTCTACATTGGCTCCCCATTAAATACAGACACCAGTTCAAGATCTCTGTCCTGTAAATCAAAATCCTCTTATCTCCTAGCTACCTGAGAGAGTGCCCCATCTTTCCTGACGACGCAGTCTGACAACAGCTATGTTCTACTGAAACCCTAAAACTGAAGAGAGAAACTTCTGCGCATGGGAGACAGAACTTTCTCAAGAGTTAGATCTAGATAGTGGAACTCACTTCCACAAGGGAAAAGAATGACCACACAACTAACCATTTTCCACAGCTAAATACAGAACATTTGACAGTCTTCTCTGTTTCTATACATACACACATACAAAAGACTCACTCACACACACTAAACACTGTATGAACTGTTCTCCTGGAGACTGGAAGAGGGAAAAGATAGTGCATAATTTAACTACTTAGAAGACACTCAGATACTATGGAGTGGGGGTCTATATGCCAACCCAGGCCTGAAAACCTTCAGAGAAAACGACACCTGCATAAGAATTCCAAGATCAACTTTTGAGATGAAGACCTAGTGCAAAAGTTATTGTATCGCTGACCAGAATAAAAGGTACAGGTTCAAGAACATAAGATCAGGTATGGGAGCAGCAAGACTCAGACTGCCTTTGCAGCATGAGAATTCAGTTTTGCACCATTCCCTAAATACCACCTCAAAGATCTCTACAACTCTTTGGAGGGGTTATGACAGTCTTGAAAGATGTTTAGTGCTACCAGTCAGGATGAATCTGTGATAATATCTTGTTAATTTACAGTGCATTAGTACAGAGCTGGCTGAGTGGGAAGCAAGCGCAGAGGGTCAGCTTATTTACCTTGTTTTCCAGTTAAAGTTTATAGTTAGAATTTGTTGGACTTTTGAGTATAACTATTTGTTCTAAAATGAAGAGGGAAATTGTGCTGGGAGGCACTCAGAGGGTAAACACAGTTGGTCTCTCAATACAGAGAAGTAATGCTGGTGCTGCCTCACTTCTTAGTTCTGTCAACTACAGCTGTACCTACATGGGCCTTCTCTGTTCCCCGTGCCTGCCTGCCTTACCACATGACAGCAGACAGGGAAGGGGAGGAGGAAGAGTGCGTGTCTGTGGTGGGTGCTATCTGGCAGCTGGGGAAGGCAATGCAGGCGGTACCTTCAGCTCTGTAGCACGGTTCAAGGGGGCAGAGGTCTGGCTCTTCTCCATTTCCAAGATCTGGGAGCCTGCAGAAGCCTCGTCATCCTCCCAGAAAGTTTCTCTGTAGCCCTGTGGGCCAGTCTGAGTCTGCTTTCATCACGGGCTTGCTTCAAAGCAAAAACCGTTGGACTCCAGCAAGTCCCTGCTCGGCTAAACTAACAGATGTCGCAACATTTTTGGAGGTATCAACATGTCTGTTTCTCAGTCGTTGCACTGGACTCGTGGCACAAAACTGACCCCTTGTGGTATGAAATCTATAACCTTGCTTTTCATACACTCTGGGCTAGATTCATAAAGGGAACTGGGTGCCTAACTGCCACTATATGGGAGCAGCTTCAACAAGAGAGATTGAGAGAAATCCACACCAGAATGCCCCATAGGCCAGGGGTTAGAGCAGGTGGGAAACGTTTGCTCAAATTCTTTCTTCTCTATCAGGTAGATGGAGGAATTGAACCTAGGTCTCCCCTATCCTGGCTGAGTAACCTAATCACTGGGCTAATGATTATAAGGGAGGTGGCCTCCACCCATCACCAGCATTTGCACAAGAACTGCCTTATGCACTTGACTCCAGGAGAGAATTTAGAGGTGTGCATCACTAGCAGACATAGGTGCCTCTCTCCCGCTCTGTGCTGGCTGGAGCAAAGAAGCAGTCCCCCCCCCCCAAGGGAGAAGCAGCCCCGAGCTCCACTCCGGTCAGAGCAGAGGAGCAGCCTTCCCCCAGGCTCGCACAAGCCAAGCGCCTGGCCGGAGAAGAGCAGCCCTGGCCAACACACTAGGGCCCACCTCCATTACCCTCAGTCCATGAGAGACGGGACCTATGAGTCTATGAGTCTATGAGTCTATGAGATGGGGCCACACAGGGCATGCAGTGGTGGCTGCACCAGGGAAGGCTTCGAGTAAGAGGTAAGAGTAATTTATTAGTATTATTAATGTAATTTGTGTTGTTATTATCATATACGTGTTTATATGGGTTGTATGTGTTTATGACTGGTAAGGGTGTGGGTTGGGAGGGGGCATGTTTTACTTAGTGTTAACTAGTGGGGCTTTCCCTCAAAAAGGTTGGGAACCACTGTTCTGGTCTATCTTAGAAAAACAGACTCAGCGGTTAATTTGTCGTCGTGCTTAGCTGTTCTGTGGGATAGAAACAAAACAAGATGTGGTTAGTTTACTTAACCCTAAATTATTGCCCACATTCGGTGAAGCAGTGATCAGACGGACATGCATCACTTTTGAGCTGCATTAGATAGGTACAGTTGGTCTGGTGCAGGGTAGCAGATCAGTGTTCAGTGCTGGTTCTGTACCAGGCACTGACAGGAGTAAAACATGTTCTGTGCCCTTTTGCTGTCTTTGGAATGGGCTCCAAAAAGTTTCAAGGGTTCTTTGTTTTAACTGGAACTCTTGGGATGAATGGTCCATCTTTTCATAATTTCACTTCACACATATTTTTGGCAAGACTAGACTTCTTCTTAGGCGATCATGACAGGCAGTTAATGCCAAATTCTTAGTTTAGCCTTTACTTCTAAGTGCAGATCTATGCTGGAATCTTTAGCCAGCATAGTAATATTTGTTAGGGATGTGTGTGTGCGTGCTTTCGTTAGTTTGTTGTTTTTTGGGGGGTGGGTGGGAGGGAGGTTGTTGGTGGTGATATTTCTATCCTGAAAAAGGCCCTAGTGTATAGTTGGTTATATAGCAAAAAAGTCCTTTTGCCAATTTAGCTTTTTTCCCTTGGGCAGCTGGTATAAGCTATACTGGCAAGAGTACTATTTGCTGATATAAGTTGTGTCTAAATTAGGAGCATGTTTACACTCAAGCTAGAGGTGTAATTTCTATCTTGGGTAGACATACCTGTGCTATCTTGATTGAGCTAGTGCACAAAAAATAACAGGGTAGCCATGGTGGGATGGGCTAGCCATGGTGGGATGGGCTAGCCATGCTGATCATAATTTTTTTTGGGCCCAGTACAAATTTGTAACACAGGCCCCCTCCCACACACATACCACAGTCATACCACATATAATCTTATAAGCCATGAAAATTTTTTTCCTCATGGTAATGGGGGTTGCAGCCTGGACTGGGCTCTCCAGGACCTCCGGGCCCTGGTAAAGTGTACCCTTCCCCCCCCATGTGTGGGCCCTGGCTGGAAGTAGGGATCCTGAGGCTGCACCCACCTCCCCTGGCTTGGAGTGGTTCCTATCATATACCGGGTTTACTGTTTGGTTCAATGGCTCTCAGCATCCGTGGATGGAAATATTTATTCTCTTAGTTCTTTGTTTCTTATGTCACAGCAGAGGGAGGAGCAGGAATCTGATACGGATTTCTCCTGTCCTAAGGAAATGTCTCAAGATATTATCTGATCCATATGGGGGACTTCTGTGGTTTTCACTCATCCTGCATACAAACACCTACTATTTTACCACCCCTGTGATTCTTAGGCATCTATGATGTAAATATAACATTTGGTGGAATAATTTCTTCACCCCATCTATCTGACTCCTCTCATCATCATTAGTCCCACTCCTTCCTGCCACAGTCTACTTATACAAGACATAGGTATGGGGTTTCTTCCAAGGCAGAAAACTGACTTGAACATTTTCCCTCTTACTCTCCCATACAGTCCATCCTGAGGTGACACTGAGTCTAGACAGCAGTGGGATTTCTGTATACAAAGTTCCTGCAGGGAAAAAAGCTGTACTGACCTCCTGGGTCCCAGCTGGAGACCCATGCTAATGGGATGGTGACTGTCCTAAATATACAGAGGGTCAACAGCATCCACATTAATAGTGTGACTTGCTTTATCTAGCATCCAGCAAGGACATGGAACAAGACCATATAACGCCTACCAGACAAGTATTTTTGTAGTAGCTGGTTTTAATTTTTAGTTGGTAACTCCACTCCTTACTCTTCAACTCAGACAAGTGGCTACTTAACCTGCAATGTAGATTGACAATGAGCTGTAAACCCTTATGTTTTGAGTCCTGGGTATCCTGAGAGACCCTCTCTATAGGCATTTTTGTGGCAACTGAGATCAGCTGATTCCTATTTTGAGTCAGTTAGTATGAATTTATGTCTAAAGGCTGTTGGCAAGATTTACTCATGGGAGAACTGTCAGCTCTGGAACTTACTTCCCACATTTATTTGCCACATCTGAAGACTGTTATCCATCAAGGCACAGTGCAAAGACCACCTATTTTCCAAGCCATTTGTCTGCAGCATGTGGAAGTATTGATCTACTCTGTGGAATCTGATTTTGTTAGCGAACATTCATTAGACTCATTTGTTTAAATTGGTGCTCATGGCCAGAGATGGCAGTGAAGGGGCACAGTAAAAAATAATTAACTAAAATAAGAACGTGCCAACTAGAACGGTGGGAAGCTGTGCAGGAGGGTTGTCAGGGAATTCAAACACTCACTGTTCCAATATGCTCCAAAACACCTTCATAGAGAGAACAGAGCGACAGATCTTCTTTAATGGCTCCAAAGTGAAGTGGATATTTTTAATTTGCCCTCCTACAGAACTGCCTAGATTTTCTATAAAGTGCTCTTTGCAGCTTCTGAGAAGTACTGATGCCAAAATCTCCCCTTTGTTTTTGAGTATTCATCAGTAGAAGCAATTTGCCTGTTCCTCCCTTAACCACCTATCACAGGTCCACCGAGTGCACACTCTGGCTGGAAATCTGGAGTGCAATCCTGGCCCAGCTGAGGTCTAAGGGAGTTCTGCTACTCCAACACTGTAAGATTTTACCCTTGCTTTCTAAAACATTTTAAATTCTCAACTAGGAAGAGGAGAGTTTGAATTGGTGATACTCTGGGAAGGGGTGAAAGTCAGACTTATTGCTGTTACTACAATGGGATGCATTTTGTTTGCTCACACTGAGTTCTGCTGTTAATTTATGATTATTGATACAAGCGGGAGTCACTGAATTCTATTCTTTACCCCTATTATTCTGTGCAACCTAATGCATGGTTAAGATTGACATTTTAACAACAGGAAGGTCAGTGAATTCAGAATTAAAGCTGACCCAGAATTGTTGCAATGTGCCGGGATGCATGTATTGACATCTGACTGAAGGCAGAATGTTTCCAGGAAGGAGAGTGCAAATCACTGCATGCTGGTGCACACTGTTGTTTGGAAGCAGCTGGCTCAACCATCAAAAGTCACTGAGAATATTATGTCGTCATGGGCCAATGATTGGAGCTCCTGGTTCAGCATTTGCAGGTAGTACAATGTGTCCCTGACTGTAACATTTTAAAAAACATACTATATTTAATTCCTTTTCTGGCAATAAGTCACTCTCACATACATCATGACTATTACCCACACATTGGCCCACCCCTCTCTTCCTTACCAAACGCTCTAAGCAACTACCTCTCATACTCAGAGCTCACAAAGATCCTGCAGTCCTCCTCTCACTCTGCTGTGCATCAAACACCCACACACCCCCCATGTCAGTTGCCCACCAGAACTTATGCTTGTTACTTTTCGCTTCATTTTGGTTCTCTCCTTCCAGAATTTTCTGAGGATTAAATATCTCCCCTACACTCCATTGTTTCCTCACAAGACTTTCTTTCTGTATTTTTGTCATTGCCCCCCCTTTGATGCTGCTCAGGAAAAGGCCTCTTTGCCCTGACCCCGGCCAGGTCTGAAGACACAGAAATGCCTTCGTGCCCATCTCTGCCAGCACACAGCGAGAGGAAAATGCCCAGATGCTCCCTTGCTGTTTGTGCTGGGATGTAAACTTGGGTTTGATACACTGTCTGTAATAATTTTTTTAAGTTAAGAGAAATTTCTATCAGGTTCTATTGATTTCATCCCTATTAAGGCCAAGATCCTGCAGACACTTATGCAAGTGTTTAAATTTACTACCATGAGTAGTCCCATTGAAATGTCAGCTTACTTATCATTAGTAAAGATAAGCACAAGGGTGTCTGGAGGATTAGGGTCTAAATTGTAGAAGACATTTCTCTAAGGGTGGTGAAAGGATTTGACATTTACAGAGCTTATTGGAAAGCCCTACGTTTTCCAGAGTGATTAGAAATTTTTGGGTGCCCAACCTGAAATGCCTTAAAGAGGCCTGGTTTTCAGAGGGTGAGTGCTCATGTCCTTTTGGAAATCAGGCCCAGTTAATGTGTCTTAAGTTGGAAGCACTGGAAGTTACTAGCATTGTTGATCCCAGATTTGAGGAAGACCAGGTGGGTGAGATAATATTGTTTACTGGACCTATTTCTGTTGGTGAAAGAGACAAGCTTTCAAACCCAACAGATCTCTTCTACAGTCTGGGAAAGAGTTCTGTAGCTCTCAAAAGCTTGTCTCTTTCACCAGCAGAAGAGGGTCCAGTAAATGATATTACTTCACCCACCTTGTCTTGTCTCTCAAAGATACCAGTCACTTTTGAAAATTTAGGACAAAATTTAATAGGGATGAAACTAGGTCCTACTTTCTTATTCTATAAAATCAGGTGAATTTAAGCTTATCCTGATTACGTCTACAGGTAGCTACTCAAGTCATTGCTCCTTCAAATGGCATCTAATATGTTGGTTTTTGGTTTTGTATTTTTTTTTAAAACTATTTGTATTACAGTAGTGCTAGGAGGTCCCATAATCTCTACTGTATGCCAGTGTTAATCTGCACCCATATTTCTGCAATATTTGAATTATTCCATGAGTTTAACAGTGATATATTGCTGGGCATGTCGGAAGGTGCAGGGTAAAAGAACTATTAATTCAGAGAGGGTGTAATCAGAACTCATCTTGAATATGATAGATTATTTCCTGTAGAGCAATCCTTGATGGATAGAAGTAAAAGGTATAGAGCTGATAGGCAGGGCAGGAGGAAGTCTGCTGAAAATCCAGCAGTTATCAGGCTGCTCATTCCTGACTCACAGCTTCACATGGAAGCAGCCCTGATATACATTTGGGAACAAAGTGTAGAACTTTATAAGTACCATCTTTCATTCACATGAGAGGTTGTTAGCATATTTCTTTCTCCCAGCCATATTGTCTCATGGCTTCTCTTGCTTCTCTTCTCCTTGTCAGGGAGAATTTTCACTGGAATGTGTAAGAGGTTCTCAGGCTGTCTGTGCGTCATAGCTGTTCACTTCTCATGTTTTCTTTTTTCATTTCTTTTTCTTTTGCACCTGTCTCCATGGAGACCTGCTACAAAGAAAAAAATAAATAAACTAACGTGCATCTCTCTGTGTTACAGACAAGGCTAGGATGGCTAACACAGATATACACTATTCATTAATACCAGCTGTCTCTCAGGATGACAACCTTAAAAATGTTTATGAAAACACTTACTCTTTGAAAGACCCACAACCAAGAACTCTAGTCACAGCTCAGCAAGTCTATCTAAGGAATGTTGGCTTTCAAATTCCAGCCTGACTACGTGAGGTGCCCGCCATCATAAGAACATAAAGGTCTGCTGTACTAGAATGCCCCTGAAACCAGGGTTCCTGCTGCAGAATTTAATGCCGCGTGCTACAGAATACATAGAGCCTTTAAAAAAAAAAAAAAAAAACACACACACAAATCATGTCAATGTGTGAATGGTTTTATCTACCTAGAATAAGCTCCAAGTTCTTGAGACATTTTGGAGAATCCAGGGCCTCATTCTCCATTGGCCTACCTCTGAGGTTGTCATTTATACTGGTCTAAGTCAGTTGATGTATAACAGTAGCAAATTAGAGTTTTGAACTCTTTGCAGAGTTATAGGTGATGATGCAAGATACAGGGCAACTGAGTCAGGCCCCTAGATTTTATTTGTTACCCATAAGAGAGATTGAGCTATATACTATTGTTAGGATTAATGCAGTTGGTTTCTTGGTGGCAAGGCTAGATGCTATGTTGTGTGTGCTTATTATACAGTTTTCTATATAGAACTTAAACCAATACCATTCTATAGAAATTAAACAGGTTTTTAAGAAGTTACTCTGGAAACCTTAAGCATGTAAGTGAGAACTATGTTATAGAATTCTAGACAATCCCATAGAATTTAACTGCTGATACTGGCAAGAATAGTTTTCATTTCTTTATATACATTTTCAAATTGCACAGATGAGCTCCATCTTATTTCTGAATGACCTGTAGTTCATAATTTCCAATAACAGCCTATAATGGGTTCACACACAGCCCCCCTCTGCCTAGGTCCTCTGCTCCTAAAAACCACTTGTAGACTTCAGTGCTCCTACCAGTGCATTTTAGTTACAGTTGTTACCCCCCACCACCATCAATCAATCAATCAATCAATATACAGTCCAGCCTACCAACACCAGGGACCTTGCAGTTCAAGAAAGATACACTCTCCTACTACAGCATTGCCCTTTTCTGGTTATTTGTAACCCCCTCCCCCAATAAGGCCTTCCTGGGAGCCTTTTTATTGGCTTACTAACAAGCAGCTGCTCCTCTTTAGCCCACTCCATGCGAGCTTACTCAGCTTGTTCCAATTCTCCTCAATTAGGGCTCCAGTGCTATTTGGGTAGTGGGATGTGGGTGGGTTTGCTAAAAGTCCCTCCCCCAGCCTAAGGAGAGGAGCTACTGAACCTGGACTCAACTAATTACAGGGCACAATGAATGAAAAAATAGGGACAGGTGGGGAGGTCAAAGGGTTAAATAGAGGGAACTTGATAGAGACACTGAGTAGAGAACTCTAGCTAGTGCTTACTGCTCCTCAAAAGTAGCTAAGGAGTTAGCAGAGGTGTTCCAGAGATGTGATTGGATAGAGGAATGGAAGTAGGCCCCACAGTCGCAGAGCACCTTCTCAGGCAACCTTTTCTCCCTAGTTTTGTAGATGGCTGCCAAGGTGAGGAGGAGGAGGTCAATGAGGAGGTCCTGTGACTTTGTGGGGCCATGGATGGGGTGCGCCTAGATGAGGAGGTGTGTGGTGAAGTACAGCCAGAACTTCCTCTTGAGGTTCTCAAGGAGCTGGAATAGGAGCTGCAACCTGGTACACTCTAGGTAGATGTGTGCCAGAGTCTCCCTCCTGCCACAAAAGGGACAGGGGCTGACTCAGCTTGGTTTTTCCCAGCACCCTGTCACACAGCCCTTTCTGAGCTAAGCATAGGAGAGTCATTGGGCAATAAAGAAGTTGCTAAACTCTTTGTATTTGTGAATTCCCTTTGAAATCCTCTGATGTGCAACAATTTCATTCAATTAATTAATGCTTCAGTAACATTCTCTTCCTTTAAACTTCAAGTAATAGCCAGAGAGACCAAACTTCATGTCTCCACTTCCTTCCTGGGAAATTCTGATTGAGCTGGCCTTAGGGATCAAAGACCTCAAATAGTCAGCAGTTCCAGTGGTCTCCTGCAGGAGAAATGGGGTTATTAGCATCTCAGAAGGAAACTGCCTTCTAACATACTCACTTCTAACATTGAAACTGAACTGAGTTCTTCATTTAGTGATCTTCACCTTGTGCCTTTGGAGACATGATTGGTTCAGAATGTGAGTTTATTTGATTGCCAATGATTCTGTGTATTGCTGCTTATTTCTTTGCTTTCATAAACCCTGATGATTAGACTGAAATCTCTGCATTGTGTTACTGGTTACAGCAAGTATCTAAACAAATGGACCATAGTCATTAAGCACAGAGTTCTAATTAACTATTTGAATAACACCTGATAGGATATAGGTGCTGGTGGCTGGGGACTCAACAGGGGGGCTTTAGAGTGATAGTTCCCCTCATCCCAGTTCCCTTTGTGAAATTATGCAATACATGGGTGAGAGTGAGATCCTAGGACCCAGGGGCATGGTTCCCTCAGGTACTAAAGGGGGAGGAAACAGGGGCAGCTGGGCCCACTTAATCTGCTAACAGCTCACTGGTAGGAAAAACAACCAGAATGGAAACAACTCCTGTGGAGAAAAGCAACTCTTTGACCTGACTCTGAGGGCTTCAAATTGTATGTATTGTTCTTAGTGATTTGGTTTGTTATGAAGACCTGAGAAAATAGCACAAAAGGAGTGAGGTCTTTTATCTGAAGAAAGTTTACTGGATGCTGGCTTTTTTTAAACAAAAGAGGAGTTGATTCTGAAAGAGAGTTTCCCTGAAACAGTCTCTTCTGGGGTGGGTTGGGGAAAGGTTTATCTCCTCCTATTGCCTCTTTTAAGTGGTGCCTCCTCTGTGTACCCTCCCTGTTGTTTTGTTAACTATAAATTTGTACAAAGTTTTACAAATCCCACTTTACCCCTTTTGGAGGTTACTTTGTCCTCAGGCTTACAGATAAATTGAAGTTAGGCTATGTGGGTTTAGACTGTATTTATTCTGACTTTAGTTGTTGGTTGGTTGTTAGGAAAGTTATGGCTTCTTTTTAAAGGAGTAAGAATTTAGTTTTCATGAATGACTTTAAAAATGCTTTTCTAGCTGTAAAGTGCTATCCTTCATGCCTCAGCACCCAGCCAGGTTAAGAGCCTTCTAGAGTCAACCGATCCCTCTGCACCAAATGTGACACATTTGCAGTAATTTTAGTGTGCTGTTCAAAGTTCTCAGTTACTTTGCTTCAATTTAATACATGTGTAGTACATCTTATAAACCACTAGAGGGGACTACCAAACCAGGAAACAATAGCTGTTGCTTGTACAAAGTGTTCAAATGAAACCAGAGTTTAGGAAGGAGAGAAATGCAAAGTTTAGAATCTGAGACATGCTTAGTGAAGCATTTGCTTGCTCAGCTGAAAGGTGATTTCCCTTTTACTTCATCTGGTAGAGCTCCTGTCTGTGGACTGCAGGGGGCCTGGTCTGAGTATTGGCTCTTTTAATACAGTGCAGGGTGTGTGGGTTGCCTGATGAATACATGAAGGGTCCATTCACCAAAGGGAGATTCTGCTGATTCTATTAAGCCTAGCTTTAGCATCAGCTGAGGACGGCAGCCCTCAACCCTGAATAGTACTGTTAGGGATAGGAGACACTGGGAGTAGGAGTCATGGTGGGAATGCAGAGGAAGGGGGCAGAGAAAGGACTCTGGCAAATGGGTCAAGTGGAGTATGGGGAGATCTCTCTACACACAATGAGAGAGTTATTAGAAAAACTTTCTCCTGCCTTACCTGACCTATGAGCCCTATCTGCAAAATGACTGGCCTTGATAAACCCACAGCGTTACTGAAGGCTTGCAGTTTTGTCTCAATCTGAAGCAACACTAACAAATATTTTGGAGCTGGGACCAGCAACTAAAATGAGGAGGCTCCTTTAGTTTCTCTGACTGATCTCAAAAGACAACACAGGATACATCTGCTGTGCTCCCCCCTCCTCCCCAAAAACAAACAAACAACCCCCCCTCACCTTTGTCTTGTTATTCCTTGACTTGAATGTGCATATGATGCTAGCAGGAAAATTAAAGCAGAGCTACAGGCTGCAATGCCTTTAGCTTGCTGAGGATACCCTGTGTGACATCTTTAACTGTGCTGCCCTGGCAAGCATGCATGAGCATCTTACCTAGCATCTCTCAATACAATTGTTGTTCAGAGGAGTGCTAGCTGGTTGAAGCCAACCCAAGAGAAGGCTGAAGTGACATTTGCAGATTGGGGGAAGCAATGAGAAGCAATGATGGAAGTGAAATCAGCTCCCTTGATTGGAGGAGTAAGTTTGTCATTTGTTACTCAGTAACAGTGTGGAGGTCTTATTGGGTATCAAGTAGCAGCAGCAGAACAGATTGCTTTTTTCTCTCTGCACCTGTATGGTAGGATAGGATCCTTCTCTCCAAAACGAGCCTTACCACTGTAATTCATGCTCCTGTGCTACGTGGGGCTGCCTGTCGGTATCGGGGTTGGAGTTCAAGGGGTTGGTTTTAATGTATACAACTCTAATTGGTTTGGGAGCTGATTACTTGAGACACCGCTGCTTCCTATGCCAGGCTACTGCAATTGTGCTCAGCAGAGTGCTCAAAGTGGAGCTTCCTTGATTTAGACAAGGGAGTTGCTAGCAAGGTGTTTTCTGAGAGGAGGCCCTTCACTTGGGAGTGTTTTTCCCTCTGAAACAGTCCAGACATGCTGGTCTTTAGAGGATGTGACAAAGGTCATCTGTTTTCCTGGGGTTTGGGGTGAAGAAGGATATGAAGTGGGCTGGATTTATGGGTGGAGAGAAGCAGTGTCTGGCCTTGACTTTGATGCTTTAGTTGGTTATTTTCTGGCTTGCGATGAAGAAAAACTGCTGGTTTTATCCTTGTCAGTGTGACTGGGTTTATCAGATGCCAAAAGCATTAGGCAGCTCCTCAAAGATATTAAACTCCCATTGAAATCAATGAGAGCTAGGTGCTTTTGAAAACCCCACTAGGTGCCTATCTGCATCATTAGGCAGCCAAATATCTTTTTTTTTTAAATCCAGGGCCAGGCCCGAGAGCTTCATTCTAACATGTAAACTGAGCTTAGGTCTATACTGATGGCGGCAAATTCGCTGCCACCAGATCAATTTCTCGGGATTGACTGAGCAGTCTGTGAAGACCTGCTCAGTTGATCCAGAAATCGACCTACGATCACCATCTCTCAAAGTGGCATAGCACTGCATTGATGGGAACGCTGTTCCCATTGGCACAGCGCAGTATGGACGGCATGCAGAACTGAAGCAGCAGAGTCGCTGTGAGTTACATGAGATTTTTACATCACTTGCGTATCTCCTGTTGACTGCCGCCAAATATTGGAGGTAAGTATAGACCAATCCTGAAATAAATAAAGTAATGAAAATTTGCATTGGTATGAAGGAAGCAGTAGAGCTAGAGTGGCAAGGGAAATTGTGTAGATTGTGAGATCCAATCTGAAAAGCTATTCGCTGCCAGATTGTATGATTAAAAAAGCAGAGATGTTACAGGGAACTTTTTGCGCCTTTTGATGCATTTTTTAAATTTTATTTTAAATAGATTCCAAGGTCAAAAGGGACCTTTGTGTGATCATCTAGTTTGACCTTCTATTTAATGCATGCTATTGAACTTCCCTGAATTAATTCCTGTTTGATTTAAACATGTCCAGTAATGGACGATCCATCACAACTCTTCATAAACTGTTCCAATGGTTAATTACCCTCATTGTTTAAAAAAAAAAAAAAGATGCCTTATTTTTATCCTGAACTTTTCTAGCTTCAACTTCCAGCCACTGGATCTTGCTATACCTTTGTCTGTTAGACTGAAGAGCCATCTATCCAATTTCTATTCTGCATGTAACTGTTTGAAGACTGTGATGAAGTTGCCCCTTAACAGTCTCTTTGATAAGCTAAGTTGATTGAGCTCCTTGCCTTACAGTGATACTTATGTTTTCCAATTCTTAATCATTCTTGTTGCTCTCCTCTGAACCCTCTTCAATTTATCGACATCCATCGTGAATTGTGGACACCAGAACAGGATACAGTATCCCAGTTGTGGTCGCACCAGTGCCAAATGCAGAGGTAATATAACCTCTCTATTCCCACTAACTATTCCCCTTGCTATACATCTAAGGATTGCATTAGCCCTTTTGGCTATAATGTCACACTTGGACCCCCCTGTTTAGCCAATTAATCACCACAACCCCCCAATCCTTTTCAGAGTTGCTGCTTTCTAGGATACATTCCTCCATCCTTTAAGGATGGCTTGTGTTCTTTTTCCTAGATGTATGACTTTATCTGGGCTGTATTGAACTACATATTGTTTGCTTGAGTCCAGCTTACCGACTGGTCCAGATTGCTCTGTATCATTGACTGGTCCTCTTCATTGCTTATGGCTCCCCCAATCGTTTGTGTCATCTACAAACTTTATTAGTGAAAAATTTTGTTCTGTTCCAGGTCATCAATAAAAATGTTAAATAGTGTAGAGCTAATAACTGATTCCTGTGAGACTTCAATAGACACACACCCATTCAGTAATGATCTCTGTTTACAATTACATTTTGAGACCAATCAGTCAGCCAGTTTTTAATACGTTTAATGTGTGCTATGTTAATTGTGAATTCTAGTTTCTTAATCAAAATGTTATGTGGTACCAAGTAAAATGCTTTTCAGAAGTCTAAGTATATTATATCAACACTATTACCTTCAACCAAGCCAGTAATCTGTCTTTTTAAAAGGAAAAAAAAATCCAGTTAATTTGACAAGATCTTTTCCATAAATCCATGTTGATTGGCATTAATTATATTATCCTCCTTTAATTCTTTATTAATCAAGTCCCCTACCAGCTCTTTCATTATTTTGCCCAGGACTGATACCGTGCTGACAGGCCTATAATTACCCAGGTCATCCTCTGTACCCTTTTAAAATTTGAAACAAAATGAGCTTTCTTCCTGTCCTTGAACTTCCTCAATGTCCCAAAACTTACTGACAATCAACATTCACAGTACAGAGTGCTGCTGCTCCTTGGCTCTTTTAAAACTCTTTTGGAGGCATGTATTTGGGGACCTGGTGATTTAAACAGATCTAACTGTAGTAGATGTTGTTTAACATCTTCCTTTGTTTCTGTTGGATAATGGTGTTACATGCCTTCTGAACCCCCCCTCTTTTTAAAAAAATCTGAAGCCATGTTGACACTCTTGTAGATTTTGTTGGATTTCTTTATGGATTAGTTTTGAGTCTTTAAGAAACTTCCAGTCAGTCTTTTAATCTTTATATACAATATATGGTAGTTTTGGACCATGTCTGATCCTCCTCTTCATTGGAGAGGGTAACAAGAAGAATGCTGGGGGGGTCTCACTCCTGGGTAGGTTGGAAGCTGCCAAGCTCCCTGGGTGTAGCAGAGCAGAGCTCTCCCTGGAACCTTTTCTCAAGCATGCAGAGTTTGACGAATGGCAGCTATGCCCTTTGTGAGGCCCATGCCTTTAAAAATCTGTCTGAGACCTCAATCTATTTTGCTAGATTGTCATTCTGCAGCAGGTATCTGTGTGCAGTGATTCTCCATTCCTTGAACCCCCTTTGGCTGTTTCTGAACATTGGGAACTGAAGCAGTCAGATGGCCCTTGTAAACATAGCATGGCCAGTGCAAACACTGTTGCTTCAGGTGCGGTTTGGGTTTCAGGGAGACTACTTAGAGAGGTATTGCTCAGACTGAGTACATGTGCAGGGATCTAGGACTAACTGAATAATCTGATCCTGCCCTTTGGAATTTCTTATCTTCTCAGACTATTTATATCCCCTTTCACTGCATGTATACAAATTAATTCCCCCACAACCCCATACACTCTCCTCCCCTGTACAAATTCTACCATCTCTCATCCTTTGCCATATCTTTTCCTCAATTTCCTACCATACTTCATCCCCTTAAAGACTCTTTCTTTAAAATAAGCTCTCTTTTGTCTAATTATACAAAATAAATGAAACTTCAGTTTCTATTTCAACTGACTTTTTTTTTTCTTCCTCCTCCGATGCGTACATTTGCTGTGGGTGGGAACAGTCAGACCTTGGAGCAGGGTAAATGGAAAGGATGGTTCAGAGAGATGTTGCATTCAGTGAAGTACAAAACTGAGTAGGGAGAGCTCCATTTTTTTTAATCTCTCCAAACTTCAACCTGCAAATGAAAGAGTGTTTTCAATAATTTCTCAGTTCTTCATTATGGTGGGGGGAGCGGAAAGCCAAGTGAGTTTGGTTCTGAAGTGTTTTAGTTGCACAGCCAGTGAACTGGAGATTAGAGTAGGTAGGAGCGGAAAACAATTGTCGCATGATCCTGTCTTTCAGTCACAGAACACCAATGTGTTTATGGAATAGGTCTAGTGGCTGCATTGTCCATCCTTAGGAGGTTAGGTGTCTAGAAGGCCACCTATCATGTCCCATGCCAATGAGAATTTTGCCCTGTTTTAGAATTCCAGCATAAGCTGATGTTAGTTCTCCTTAATCCCTGGGGTTGCTAATATGGGGGAAGATTTTTCAAAGGCACAAGTAGCATTTGGATACCTAGCTCCCATTGGTTTTTAACGGCAGTTAGGTGCCTTGATGCCTTTGAAAATATTCCCTGTGGTTTGTAACCAGGCCTGTGGAAGGCCTGCAGATCATAGCACTTAGCAAGCCTATAGACGCACATGCACACAATGGACTGGCTATCTCCAATGGACCTATGAAAGGAGCAACGGTCTCCAGTTGCAGTGGGGGAGGTGTCATTGGACATTAGGAAAAAGTTTTTTCGCTAGGAGGGTGGTGAAGCATTGGAATGGGTTACCTAGGGAGGTGATGGAATCTCCATCTTCCGAGGCTTTTAAACTGCAGCTTGACAAAGCCCTTGCTGGGATGATTTAGCTGAGGTTAGCCCTGTTTTCAGCAGGTGTTGGGCTAGATGACCTCCCGAGGTCCCTTCCAACTCTGTGATTCTATGAAAAGGTGCAGTAAGTAAAGGTGCCAAGTGCAGTGCTGACTGAATGGGATGGAGAAAGTACAACTTCTCTGTGTCGGCCCATCTAGCTCCCTGTTCTGTTCCCTGCAGATACAGGATGGCTTTGGTGGGCTTGCATGGCTCATACAGAGGTGACTCTGTGAAATCCCAGAAGCTCCTTTGTGGCTCATGGATCTCATTAGGAGGCTCCTCCTGAGCCTCTCTCCCTCTTAACACCTTGCTTTTTTTCCTAACTTGCCTCATAACAACGTGGATTGATTTAATCGTGATTTAAATCGCCAAGCGGAAAGCCTTGGCTTAAATCATCAGTCTGAATCCACAATTCCATTGGTACTTCAGTTGTTTTCTAAAGATGGTGCATTTTCATTGGTTGGCAGAACTACTAAAACATGCTGATTTACAACTCAGTAAAGCCTTTTTACACTAAGCTTGGTTCATCTACCTAGCAGGGAAAGCTATTACTAGGTCTATTTATTCAAGTAATTGTAATGCTTAATATTTTCAGATTTGTATTAATTGTACATTTTTAATATGCTAGAAAATAGTGAATGATGCATTGCTTATTTACTAGATAATTAACTTTTTGCTCATGATTTGTGTCAGGCTGCATTAGGATGGGAATGTAACAGCATATAAAAATATTTTTATTAAACAATCACCTTATGTTTAGGATACACAAACTTCTCTTATCAAAACGTTTCACATTTATAACTAAATGGTTTATTAAATAGAGGGATTAACTGTGGGTAGTGAATTAAACTGGTTATTTCAGGTCAGCCTGGGCAAATTTTCAAATATGCCTACATGACAGTGACTGGCCTAAGTCTCTTGAAAATGAAACAATTTCCTTAACTACTTAGGATGTCTTTCAAACTTTTCTGCTAGTAGGTCTCCTCCTCTCCCTCCTTACTTTTTATTCAAAGACTAGAAGAAAGACAAGTTTTCCTGTGGGGGTTCCTCTCTTCTCCCCCCCCCCCCAGTTTCAGTTTTTCAGTTTGGAATGTCTGAGTCCAAATGAATAAAATATTCTTTCTGCGGTGGCACAAGAGGCTACTGCTGTCAAAAGCTGGTTTAGCACTTTAACAAATTCTGGTTCCGGGTGTTTAGCTAGTGATTTCCAACGGTTTAGTGGTATGACTTTCTCTAAAACATCACCTGCAAACATCTACCGCTTGAATGGTTCACCTCTGGCCCTGAAATGTATTGGTGATTATTAAATACCCATGTCATAGCAGCTTCTTCTTTTTCAGCAGTCACGTTAACAGTTATCCTGTTAACTGGCAAGAAAATGAAGTGGAGTAAGTGCTTGATCCATCTGCTTCTTTACTGCCTGTAATATAACTTTGTTGTTGGATATTTCTTTAATGTCTCAAAGGGCTTTCCAAATTTCAACAACTTCAGTAATGCAGCAGTAGTCTTTCAATAGTTTGTTCAAAGCTGTGGAAATAGGTTTCAGTATATTTAGTATCTCTTGTATATTTCTCTTTAGTCTGATGTTAACTACTTTGGCTCTGATAGTTTCATCTATTTTATCATGATTTTCGTCACCAATTGTCATCTGAATAGTTCTTAATAAATCACTCAAAACAGTCAACTGCTGAATTCTATTGTACATCTTGGAGGAGAATTAGTTTGGATCCTCCTGTTTTCTTCACTGAAGCTAAAGGAAAGTGGTGATCCTGGGAATATTTTGCAATTTCAGCAACACTTTCGTTTATTCCTGGAGTTGTACTTAAGTCTTTGGCTAAAAGATTTATCAAAGGAGCACTGTACCCCATGTTGTAAATTGCAGGTTTCCTTCATTATCTCTTTCTAGATTTCTTTTTGTTTGCTACGTTTGCAGCATTGACTGTGACAAAGTTATACACTTTAATTTTTGTTCAGTTTATCAATTTTACTGCTCCTGAAGTATTTTGCTGAATGCATGTCTCCTGATCAATTGTTTTTGTAAATTAGATAACTCCATCTTCTGTTGTCACACAAGCACATAGTACTGGATCATTGTATATGTTGCTCCGTCCATCAAGACTCACATTAATGAATTTCCTGTCAATGTTTTTTGCTCACTATTCAATTTCCTTCTCATAGATTGTATCCAGCAACCTCCAGCAATGTCTTCTCTGTTGGGTGTAGTGTAGACTGGTCATAATGAGTGAACCATGTCAATGTGTGTGTTTTTTTTAGTCTGAACAGAACAAAAGGAAGGATGTGTTGCAAAAGTGAACTGAGCAATCTTCTAATCTCTGGAATTTGATGATTCTGGTTTTGAACTCATGCAAAATAATACGAGATGATAAAGGAAGCCTGTGTTGTGTTAAAGGTAATTGACTGTCTGACGAATGTGTAGCTGCAGCACTGCTGGTGGTACTGGCAGAGGACTCTGAAGTTGCCGGTGTTTCAGATGATGCACATTGGGAACCCCTTATGTCTAAGATGGACCCTGAAACAAAACGGTAAAAAGACACTGTCACTCCCTGAATATTACTCAGTGCACTGCTTTAAAAAATTAGATTGTAACTGAAAGATTCCTCCTCCTGCAGTTTTTTGTATTGCTCTTGAAACGATACAATTCATTCTAAATCCAGTTTTATATGGAAAATAATATAGCATAAGGATTATTTAAACGCTTATCTCTAGTAATGTACCAAACAGCTTGAAACCCCCTCCCCACTTTTTAAATGTTAAAATTCCTAAGTGCCTAATAAAACTTTAAACAGGAAATTTTCACCTATGATTTTTTTATTGCTCAGTGTAGTCAGTCCAGTGGTAACAGCAAAAATGTAACTGATAAATATTCCCACAGCAGACTAACATGCCAATTTATCTTTTGAACACACACTTTGAAATTCATAAGTAAGTAATTAACCCAAAACGCAAATTTTACCACTTAGTAACACAGTAAGCCCTGGTAGGGCAGCTATAAGAATGGTGCAAAAATAACCAGTTGAATCAGATAGTTTATACCTGTCCACAGTATCATCTTCATCACTGACTCCTGAGGAGCATTTTTCATAATGTTGTTTCATTCTGACCACCAGATCCTGTAGCTCTTTGTTGCACTGTTTATATTTCACACATGCCTTTTTTACCCAGAGGTACAAGAATTTATTGAAAATATTCTCAAATAGTCCTTTTTATGACCTGCAGTTACGGCAGTTTTTTTTACCCTTTAGTTCATAGGCATTGAAATGAAATGAACAGAGGTTGCACTCTGAAGAATGTTCTCTCTTCTTCCCACAGTGTCTTGCTTTAATACTTTAGTTGTTCTTTGCTGGTTGCACATTCTGCTCCTTCTCCCTTGTTACAGAACTCCCCTGCTCTAAGAAAAAAACCCAAACTACCAGCAATCCAAGACTTCTGCTCATGTAACCCACATGCCTTCTGCACTGCAGTATTTGATTGTTTAGAGGGGGGGGGCAGTTGAGAAATGAATGGATTTCTGTACGTTTGTGTGTCTGTCTGTGTATGCACACAGAGACAGAGCAAGACAATTTGTTTCAAGTACACAGAGCCATCCAGATGCAAGGGCTGGTAGTTACTGGGCGGATCAGTGTTTTCCATGAGCTGGAGAACGTTTCCTTGGTGGGTGGAGAACTGAGCCAACTGAAGCTCAGGTATGGAGATGCTATAAAATAAGAGTGAGAGGCCACCCACCTGGGCTCAATAGGTGATCCTGCTGGTGTCTTCTGGAGTCCGAGGGTGGGTCCCCATGTCTGTGATGACTTTGCCAGTTTCTTGCATCAGTAGCATTGCCCCTGGGTCCAACACAAGATCAAGTGCTTCATACAGTATATGACCTATTGTGCCATATTTATAGAGCTTGGCATCAATTCCCCCCCCTCCCCGTTTTGTTCTGTATTTAGAAAAGCAGCCTTCAATGCAAAGTGTCTGATAGAGGCTCATGGGTTCATCATATTTATTTTTATGTCTTCAGATATTGAGTGTCCTTAAAGTATTTTGAATTAAATTCAGGTTTCATTTTAAACATGTTTTATTTTTTAAAAGAAAAATGTATGATTTAAATCTCTCCCCCCCCAATCAATCTTTTTTTAAACCCACCGTGCCTCATGATGCATACATAGCATTGGGCTAGGTGCTATACTGCAGCCTCTCCGCAGTGCTGTCCTGCTTTCTCCCCCAAACATTTGGCATGTGTGCCCCTCGTTCTTTCCATTTGCCCCAGCCTTATGTAGCCTCTGCCCTAATCCTGACTCCCTCGCTCTCTGTATTAATTCTATAGACCCTCACTAAACCCTGTGCGCGCACTCTCTCTTGCTCTCTCTGGTATATGTGTGGGTCATTGGTCTCAGGACTATGGTATACGGTTTAAGGGCACACAGATTGCAAGCAACCCATCAGGGCTGTTGTTTAAATAGCTTTTGTTGCCCCTCTTAGCATAGTCAATTTTTGAGCAGCTGGTGCAGACCGTAGCATTTTCAGCAGTTCACAGTGACATGCCTGTGCTCTAGCCATTAGCTATTCAGTCAGCTTGGGGTTGGCCCAGTCACCATCTTTGCACTCCCCTGGATTCCCAACTCCCATTTGAGCTCAAATGGCTATTTGCCTCTGCCCAAGCTTTTCGTTTGTGTTTTTCATTCATCTGTAAAATGGAGACATCTACATCTATATTTTGTCAGTGCCTTGAAATCATAAAATGAAGTTCTGGGGCAATAACAGACACTCAATAGTTGAGACTGCAACCATATTCCAATGTAAAGTCCAACTTTAGCTGCAATACATTGCTAGCCTGGAGAATTGGTTTGGGACATTGGAAATTCAGATTTAACCTGAAAGCAAATGTTGAAGAAAGTTATTAAACTAGTCTTGAGATATGAGTCATTTAAAAAAAAAGAAAAATCCCAACCCTCCAATTTGAATTTTGTATTTAATTTTTTCTTTCTTTCACTATGCTCAGAACTGGCTTGCTACTTTACTACTGCTTCAGACTTTTTGGTATTATGCGCCCTTAAATTGTTTACTCGTTTAATTGGAAGAAAATAGGTTATTAAAATTAGTGATGATGATTGTTGTGGATGACTAGAGACCCCACCTTGCTCCCACTGATTTAGGATGTGTGTGTGTGTGCACGTGCATGCACAAGTGAGAGGGAGAGAGCATGTTGTTTTCCATCAGCTGTTTGAAGCATAGAAAGAACTTGAGACCACCTATGGCTGATTTTTAGCTTGTGCAGTTGGGGACTGTTGGAGCTCCTGTAATACAATGGAAAATAATTTTAACAAGAGTGGTCACTAGCAGGCACCCACTATCATACAGATTAGATGCAGCCTTCAAATGTGAGAATATTGCCAATGAAGACCTAGATCTTGTTTAACTAATGCAGTAAAAAGGAATAACTGCTGGTTGTATTTTTTTTTTAAAGTTAAATCATAAAGACTAATGAGTTTCAATGCAATGGCTATATAGAAAGAATTAAGCAATGTTTAATTTAGAGAGGGTGACAAGTTACTATGCATCTATAAGCCATCTTGGACTATAAGCAGAGAGGAGAACAAATTTGCTAATACTGTTCATCTGTTATTTAGCAACTTGTCTTTAGAACTGCAGCTAAAATTACACCTTTGCTAAAATGTGGATGGAACGATTTTCAACTATTATTGTATTTAAAAATATCACCACTCAGTTAACTGATGTGATTCACCACTTAAGTGCTTTCTTTGGCATTACTCTGTCTCAAGAATTTTAATATCCAGTTAGTATGTCAGCTATTTAACTAACAAAGCCAACTTTTCTTTCATCTAAAAATGTTTCTGTTAGAAATGTCTTCAGGGGTTTTAAAGTTTATATTTGAAACAAATTGATTTGAACATTAGGGGAAGACTCTGTTTTCCAGACTCCAGATTCGGTAAGATCATGCTAGTGTTGTCACTTTTCTCTGTTAACAATCTTGACCTGATCAGCTGCAAGTTCTGGCACCAGTTAACTCTGACACAAAGTAGGTGAGTTACCGTTTAATGTAGCAATAATCATTACTCATACAAACCTTACTGGCTTCCTCTTGCCCCATTTTATATGATCTAGGTCTGTAACCTGGTGCCTTTTGGCAGAACTGTGCTGCATTAAGTTTTCCAAGTCTTGAGATACTAAATTTTCATAAAGCTCCAGCTCCCTGAGTCCTGTGACTACAAAAAAAAATCAGATCTCTTTAAAAAAAAAAAAGTTTCTAGCTCTCATGGTTGCAAAAAAGAGCATGAAAATGTGACCTAAGTGTACCCTGTGATTGGCAACAGTGATTTGGATCTAACTATATCTCATTATTCAGAGACCAGTCCCCCACTGGCCTGTGTGGTGTGTTAAGGGGCTTTGCATATCCCCAACAGGCGCACAAAAAACACTGTCAGACCAGACCTAACAGTCTACCTTCTGCACCATGTGCTAACTACTAACTTAACCCTCCTGCTTCTCAAACATGTGCCATAATGGGGAGAAGAGGGTCTGATCTAGACTGAATGGAGGGTTTTCTGTGGGCAGACATCTCTGTAAGGTGTGTGTCTGAGTAGGGACCAATCCAGGGTTAGGTAAATGTGTGTGCATGTATAACTTGGGGACTTTGGGGGGAAGTGAAGTGTGAGGCTCATTGCCTTTGTGTACGGCTGCCCTCACCTAGAGGAAATGGCACAGGGCTAAAAAAGAGTGATACCTCCAAACAATTCACATACAATTTTGACTCCTAGAATTCCATTAGGGAGCAGCTGCTTTGGGCAAGACCAATTTTTCCTGGCTCGCAGGCTGCTGTTTGAGGATAGCTAGGTGACAGTCAGCTTGACAGCGAGAACAGCTGCTTTCTGCACTGGTGCAACTCTCATTTTCAGCTATTGCAGGATCTGACCCATAGTAATGCAGCATTAAATATAGAAGCCTTGTAAAGATTAAAGGCTAACTCTTTCCTTTGCACATCTTTCTTCAATAATTTCCTGCCCTTTATAGTGAAAAAGCAATCTTCCCGCCCACAGCTACAACTGGGGTTTTACACAGTGATCACAGCAAAGTGGAGTGGAAAGACCAAATAAATAATGTAATTGGACAGGTATAATAGGTTGAGTGTGGAGTTGCCTGTTAAGTGATTTTTCTTCCCTTTACTAGTTACAAAGATGGCACTATTAATACTACAAATAACCAGCACTAAGAAAAGTTAGAGGATGGCTGAAGATCCTGATTGTCCAAAAGCAAACTTTGATTCGATGGTGTGTCTTTTGATGCAGCTGTGTACCAGCTCACAAGTGAGAGATCATCACTAAAATAAACATGCACACAAACCTTCACGGCCATTACATTAAGTGGGGTCAGAAGGGTAAAAGAGCAATAAAGCACCCTGTGGGAAGGGGGAGTGAGGGGGAGAGAAAATGTAGACTGCCTGCTCTTACATTCTAGGTGTGGCCTTCCCAAGTACTTTAGCTTTTACAGTAAAAATGAGTTTAAACTGGGAATTGTTCAGTATTTCAGATTGTCTCATAACAGGCACTGGTAGCTCTGCAAGGGTGCCCAACATTTCCTATTATAAGACACTGTTTTTAGTTGCTTATAACTTTATCAAACCTTAACCATTGGGGCTGCTATGTTCCATGCTCTCTAGGTGTCTCAGGCTGAATATTTCTGGAAAACTTCACTCAAAAGGGTGCAGCTATTTCTGAGAATGAGCCTAGGAAAAATGTTGTTTTGCCCATGTTAAATTCTTTAGACTTATTCTTTGAAAAGCTCAAGTGGCCATGCTGTAGGACAGGGACTTGAACTGCAGTGTAGGGGAGGTCGCCTGTTTCAAGGATGTCCCTTTTGCTATCTGTGATGATCCACAGAAATATGGCCAACACATAAGAAGTTTATTTTTAAGCATCTTTTAGATGTAAATGTTCACAATTGTGGGGAAGGGGTCAGGTCAGACCGTTATTGAAAAATGTTGGGAATCAAAAAGTTAAAGCTTTATAACTGGTAAAACACACAGTGTTACCATCACATGTCAAAATGAACACTCAAGTTCCATTTTTTTTTCTTTCTTTGCCTCTCTGTACATGTCAATTACTTTCAATGGAAATATTTAATTGGCCTGTGTGTGTATACTGTGAAATGGATGTTTACTGATAAATCTAATCCACACAAGCCTAGTTCTAAGCCTTTGAAAAAATCCTCAGTTCACCTGCTCAGACTTCAGAGATTTTTTTACTATTGTAATTGAAGAGTCCATGTACGTTGAGCATGCTCCAGCCTCTCATGGCTCCCATTGCTGACCAGACTGCACCTGTGCCGTCTGCACAGAACAACTGAGCTTGCTCCTGCCTGGGGTCAAAGCTGAACTTCCCCTGTCACTGCTACGCCATGCTCAGGTTAGGCAGAGCAGCTCACCGAAGAGCAGGGAGCCTGTCTATATTGTGCTCTGTGACACCCCCCGACCCCTGCAGGGAGTGTGGGGGAGAAAGATGCTGGACTTGGATGCAGAAGGGACAAACACCAGAGCTAGGGGGAGGAGAGAGGATTAGCTGGACAATCTGGTGAGATTGGGGGGAGACAGAAGCTGTGACTGGGAGTTTGGGTGGGCAAAGACAGTGAGAGCAATGCCGGGGGGGGAGATGCGGGGAGATGAGAAGGAAATGGGAGCCAGTTGGGTGGGTGGGGTAGAAAGGCTGAATCGGAGGAGATGGTGGGGGAAAGACTGGGAGTGTTTGGATAAGGAGACTGGGACTAGGAACTAATGTGGGGGAGAATGGGAGGAGGCAGGACAGAAGTGACAAGATACTGGAGGGTTGGGGGGGGGAGTATAATAGTGTCAACAGTGCAAAAACGACACTGGTCTTCTGTTTATCTACATGTTGATCCATTCTTTCAGCCTGAGCCCTTGTATTTAGATTTGCTAGCTCCAGTACTTTTCTCCTCAACAGCAATGCTTATTTTTGTCTCAAATCTGCTTTCCCAATGTGTCACCAAATTTCTTATAAGTGAAAATAATATAGCTCTCAGCAACTGCTCTGAAAAACGACTGTATACATCACAGAACGCTCAGGTAGTAGTGCTCTGACTTCTGGTTTAGAAGCTCCCAGGGTTCAAGGCCTGTCACACCCCACCCCACCCAGGACATACGAGCTGGAGATTGTGGCAGTAAGGAAGCACTGCACTGTTGGAAGTGGAGCCATGCTGCTGTGATGTTACAGAGAGATTCCTTGGGTGGTTTATCCTTTTGAAAGCTGGATGCCATGGCACTGTTTGTACGGAGCAGTGGACCAGTGATGTTCCAAGCAACTCTCCTTTCTCACAGCATAATGGATTTGAACATTACAGAGAGAGGCTGCTGAATCTGTGTAGGCTGACTGCAATGGTAGTAAAGAGCTTTGGGTTACCTTGAGCATGAAAAGTATTTATGTGCAACCACAATCTAGTCTGTCACTTCCTAGTGTTTTTAAAACCTAACTGAGCTGCAATGAAGGCATAGCTAAGTTTGAATTGGATTCCTAGACAAGTTGGTGGATATATGGCTGGAATCATAGTGAGGCAAATGTGCAGTTGCTAGTCTGACCTGTTCAGGTAACATCTCAATCAAATCTTGGTGTGGAAGCCGAATGCTGGCAATAAATTCAAAGTGGCAGAAACCTAAATTAACCACAACAGGCCTCAAATCCAACAGTTGTTTTGCACGAAATGCCTCTTTTATGTCGTTGCTGTCTCAGCTGGTAACTAGCTGACAAAATACAAAAAGCTGTTAAATTCTAGAGTTCAGTATACATGAAAAACACTTCCCTTTGGTTACACACAGGGTTTTTTTGAGTGCAATACATCTCTTAAAATTAAAAAAAGAGCAGCACTTTTTATAGAAGCAATAGTTCTTCAAGCCAAGGGCCGTGGGTACCAACTCTTCAGGCTTTTGTAACAGATGCCCTGAACTACCACTTCCTGTGTTAGCAAGGAAGCTCTTTGCTGAGCGTTGCTGCAGTCTGACCCTGACATCAGGAGCAGCCCAAGTTCCAATGGCTGTTAGTGGACACAAGTGAATGGGGTAGGCAGTGAACACAGGCTGATCAAGCCGATGGCTTAGCCTGACAAACTGGTATATTAGTCTTGAAAGGTTGACCCGTTGGTCTGAAGTTTTTAAAGCAGCCTAACACTGGGCTGTGCTGTGGCTATCAGCCACAGGCCTGCAGTGGGGTGGTGTGACACACAGTCTTTCAGGGGGGTTAACAAACTCTTCTCTGAACATGTGGTAGCCACCTCTGGGCTACAGCTCTTCCCCTCCCCTGCCCCACTTCTGGGATGGCTCAGGACCTAAAGGGTGTTAGCAGGGAGCAGCCCTTGTCTTCAGGAGAGAGCAAGGACTGGGCTTGTGCTGGTATCTGAGGCAGGGGAAGGAGGCACAAGCAGGGAGGCATTTTACACCTTTCCTGTCACTTGCACTCCCACACCTTGGCCAGTGGTAATCGGACACTTAAATACCTGCTAGGCACTCGGCTGTTTGTTCATCCCAGCGAGGTCAAGCCTGTGACCGTCCGTGGTGAGAGACCATGGAGGACACACAATGCTTGCTCTCTGGGCAAGGTAGTCTGTTGAGATCTGCCACAGTTGGAGAGCCTGCTGTGCTGCAAGGGGAGTGCAGGGACTGGTCTCTTGGTGTGCCCCAGGGCTACACTATCCCAAAGGGAGCCGGGAAGAGGCAGGGTGACAGCTGCACCCTAGCAGACCAGTGGCAGCATGCTGCATATGCTGAGGAGTGCTCCTCCCTACCACCGTCCCCCCGGGTGGCTCCACATTGCTCCCGCTGCAGGCCTGTCCCTAAATGAAATGATCGAGCCCACTGCTGAGGGTGAGTTTTGCCTAAACAAGCCATTCAGCATTTAGCCTGTGTGGTATGATCAGCGAGTGATGTTTTAGGCCCCAATCCTGCAAAGATTTATAAATGAGCTTAACTTTACGCATGGGAGTAATTTTACCAGGACTACTTGTGCTTAAATCCAAGCAAGTGCATAAGTCTGTGCAAGATTGGGGCCGTACTGTGTATGGAACCACTCCCTTTCCAGCACAACATTGACCACAGAGTTTGTCTCTTTGCAGCTTACTCTACAAGGTGCTACTGATATGAAGTTACGTGCATGTCTTTCCTAAACCCAATAAATGTCTCTCTTTTTAGAAGTCTTATAAATTATATATATTTAAAAAAATCAACTTTCAGATGCAGTCCTATAAGAACAGATACTCCGTCATTGCCTACATCGCACAAGCTTCTGAAATGCTTTCTTGAAGTCTTCATTAAAGATTGTATAGATGAGTGGGTTAATAAGAGAATTGATGTATCCCAGCCATGCCAGGAAATTAGACATTTCTTCTGAAATTTGACACCTTTCACAAGTATTAACAACTACTTCCTTTACAAAAAAGGGGAGCCAGCAGATCACAAATGCACCCAAAATCAAGCCCAGCGTAGTTGCTGCCTTTCGTTCTCTCGTGCTAGAGATTCTTTGTTTTTTCCAGCCTTTCTCTTGCTTGGACTCCGACTTAGGGCTTCGTAACGTGATATGGATTTTATCCAAGTCTGCTGAGGGATCAGATGTTTTATCTGTTGTGCAATGTGTCAAAGCCAATTTGGTGCTTCTCTCACCCGGTTCCAAGAGGACTTGTCCATTTACCTCCTCCCTTATAATGCGGCTTACGCTCCTTCTGTGAAAGGTCTTTGCTGCTTTGTAGATTTTATAATAAAGGATCAGAATCAATGCCAGTGGGATGTAAAAGGCTCCAAACGTGCAGTAAATAGTGAAAGCTATGTGGTCATGTTTGATGATGCATTCGTCGTCATTGCTGGTTGTCTGGTGTCGCCAAAACAAAGGAGGCATAGAGATAAAAATGGATATGATCCACACCACTGCAATCATGATGCCTGCATGTTTAGGTGTTCTTTTCCTGGCATACTCCACGGCATCTGTGATTGCTCGGTACCGATCCAAAGCAATGGCAGAGAGATGCAAAATAGAACAGGTACAGCACATAATGTCAACGCTCAGCCAAATGTCACACACTACTTGTCCCATGATCCAGGTCTCCTTCACAATATACACAATGCTGAAGGGCATCACTAGGACTGCAACTAGGAAATCAGTCACTGCAAGGGAGCAGATTAAATAGTTGGCAGGGTGATGGAGCTTCCTTGTCACTATTATTGCAGTCATCACAAGAGAATTGATGGCCGTTGTCATTAGTGCCAGCACAGAAAGAGTAATTGAAACAAGAATCTTTGATGTCACTGTTTTAAATAGTTCTTCTGATGTGTAATTTTGTTCAGTTGAGTTTATTGGATCCATGTTTTCTTTTAAATGTGGTGATTAATGGAGGAGGACATCTATGGAAAAATAAACACTGTTTAGAAAGTATGCCATAAGACTTCAGGAAAGACAACAGACAAAATTTTCAAAGGTGCCGAAGTCCCATTTTCAAAAGTAACTTAGGAGTCTGTCTACACTGGAGCTGGAAGGTCTGATTTAGTGTAGCTGCAGCGGTGTGAGCAGCAGAAGGGGCTAACTACCCCAATTACAATCCTATCCAAGACCAGAGGTGCTTACTGGCCAGTTACCCCTCACCCTACTACAGATACGCTTCTATTTTTTATTTATTTATTTTTTTTTAGTATGCTAGCTTAATCGGAACTACAGGGAATGTCTTTTTGCAAGCTAGAAATGATACCTGCCAAGTGCAGGTTCATGTATGCCCACTGTCCCCTTGAAAGCTCTTTGTTTTCTGAGCTCAGACATTAAACTGTATCTTCACATAAAAGAAAACAAGGGTCAGTTTACATACTACTAGAAGATATGCAGGAGGAAATTTAGCAAGCAAATACATTGCAGTTATATACTAAGAAAACGGGTTTTAAAACCTACTTTAGGTTGGGTAAAGTTTTCAAAAGTACCTAAATTGGCATATGTATGCATAGTTAATACTCTAAATGCAGCAATTTAAAAATACATAAACTCCCAATTCATTTGAAATGAGCTGAAACATTTTTCCTTCACCATCACACATGTATCACTTTAAAATTTTTGAAACAGTTATTAGCAGCAGATGTAGCAGATATATTATGGGGCTAGTAGCCTTTTAGGGACCTCATACTGAAATAAAGTGTAGTTACTTTAGTTGAACAAAACTCATTTCATTGCCTTTAAGGAATACCTAGAGAAAACAGTTATTTGTGAGAGAACCTGGCTTGATGATGTCTAGCAGCTGGTCTTACCTTAGAAAGTCTTAACTATCCAACATCATCCATTATCTTATGAATTTCAGACTGCCTGATATTACTACTTAATTAGCAGCTAGCAAAAAGCAATTTGGACGTAATGAAACTTATTTATCAAGTTTTGAAAGATCTGACATCCTTTATGTAGGAGCCCCTGCAGTATGAGACTATATCGTTAAGAAAAGTGGCAGAGGTAGATTCACAGAAATGGTGTGTGGGTTTCCTTACACGGCAGACACTGAATTCTTCTTGCTAGGTTTGCACCAAGAACACATTGCAGGAGCTTTATGGAAGCATAGTGACAGCATGTTTCCTTACCAAAACAGAACTGCATATGCCTCTCTACTGGTCCCTTCTCACACAGGCTTACGTGGATAGTTTAATACCTGCTAGTTTCCTATAATGTACAACAGACCTCCTACGGTCATGCTGCCTACATACTTTCTTGGGAGGCTTGGCTTCTCTTTTTAGAGGGGCACGCTCTCAGCTAAGCTAAGGTCTGTCTTTTTTTTTCTAGCATCCTTCTGGACATTTACTAGTTGTTTGGACTTAGATTTATAAGCGTTGCTGTACGGTGTGGATGAATTGTGCTTCCATCAGAGCTCCGTTGACACCAGTCCAGATGATGCTGTTGAGCAATGAGGGTGTGCTTACTAATCTAGAGGCATCTGTGGCAATGCATCCTGGCAGTAATGACTAAATTTGCCTTCCAGCTCTAGTTTAGGGGTCCAGCCACCTGCTGATGCCACGGGGGGTTGGATCATTTGAAAATACCAAGATCTTTAGGCAAGGCTTGCTGGGTTTTCCTGGCCTAGTGAGCTGGTGAAGCTGTTTTAGTCCCTGGAATTTATACAGGCCCAGCTGGGCCCGGGACAGTTAGCACGCTGAATAATAGATGCTCAAAACGTGGCAAGGCCTGTGACTGTTCCAGCGTCATTCTTGATCACTTCCATATGTTAGCCTTAGGTATCAACATAAGTTAAAGTCAATCAGCCTCCAGCACCATCACAGGCTTCTTGTGTGAATTTGGGAAAGTCACAGTCTCTGTGCTTTAGTGTCGCTATCTGTAAAATGGTGATGGCTAGGCATGGCTGGGAAACAAGACTTCTGTTTTGCAAAATAAATAAAAAAGGGGTTTCAAAACTTGTTTTTATTTTGTGTTGAAATAAAATCGAGACCCTTCAAAAATTATTTTTGCAAAAAACTATGAATCATGCACCAAGACACCTGCCCCAAAATAGCTAACAGCCTGCTGGTTAGTGCACTCAGCTGGGATGTGGGACAGCCAGGTTCAAAGTCTCTGCTCCTAATCAGGCAATGCAGGGACTTTGAATCTGGCTCTCCTGCATCCCATGTGAGTGCCCTAACCAGTAGGCTGGGTGGCCAAACTTACTGACTCTCCCCTCCCCCTGCACTGGGCAGAATCCTCTAGCTCCATCAGCCTGCCATAGGGCAGAAGCTCTGAGCTTCCCACCCCATACTAGTAGCTGGAGGGGGTGCCATGAGCCGCACTTTAACTGATTAAGAGCTGCATGTGGCTCATGAGCCACAGTTGGGCCACCCCTGCACTAGGCTATTGGTGATTCTCCTCTCACTCTGACCAGGAATCCCATCTTGGACCTGAGAGACCTTTCTGATGGAAGTTCCATTGAAACAGATGTTTTCATGAAAAACTATTGGTTTTGATGAATTTGCATCTTCCAAGAAGGGAAAATTCCGGAGCTGCTCTAAGGACAATAATATTTTCTTTCTCCCCCCCTTTATTTATATAATCCCTGCCCTGGCAAGTGGACAGTTTTATGTGGATGTACACTACCTACTATGAAGCTCTAATCACAGTTGGTGTGTCTAGATGCTATAGTAATACTACTGTACATAAGGCTAGACTCAAGCTTTATTGTTACACAAGTGTGATTCCATTGCAGTAAGTGGTCAACTTCAACCTCCAGGTCTTTGCATGAAATTTGATCACAGTGCACAGGATACATGCAAGGCCCTATGTATGACATCGGTCCTTACATGATATATAGGTTTTATAAGAGCGTCTTCATCAGTGGGTGAGTCAAAACAAACCATCTGTGTTCATGCTTTGAGGAGAATTCACATGGTAAAAGTGATGATGGAGCCAGTACTCTTACAAAATTTATTTTCAAAATCCAAGCTTCTTGCAGGTTTGACAAAGAGGGCCTTGAACTCAGTGCTTTGAGAGCAGCACCAAGGTTAGTCAGAGGTCTCACTAACTGCGTGGAAAGATTTTTCACATATATGGAATTGATCCAATTTCAAAGGGCAATGGTAAGACAGTGGCAGATATCTGAAGGATTTACTGCATCTGCTGCAAGGTATTGCATGATGTTACTGTTCTGCCTCAGACTCTGCTCAAGAATCTGTTAGCTAGCTTTGTATTTTACCTGCCATAATAAATTTACTGCAATTAAGAGTATCTTACAAAATTGCTATTAAAACATGAATTTTCTAATTCAATTGATCTAGATAAATATTAGGCTTCTGGTATTTAAACCAAAGTCTCTTTCAACCCAGGGGAGGGGAGAAGCTGCTATTCGCTTTGAGCATTCAGATTTGAATCTGCTGTTACTGTGGAGACTAATACTGTTGCCCTGAAGAAGCATCCACTTCTAGGAATTGGTCATTATTATTTGCAAAGAAATGACTTGTGTGCTATGACAATAGATACTGTGGTTTGCCATCCGAGTACATGCATTTTAATGTACTGGCTATGTTTAGGATGCATATGGAAAATGCATATACAATGTAATCGGGAAAAGATATACATAGTGGCGTGCTTAGCAGATGTGACATACTGGATCTATTGGGGAGCAAAAGAAAAGGGAACCATGCAAGATTTCTCAATCTTTTAAGGAGTTCCTACTCCCCTCCCCAAACTCCCTTCCTACTCCCCTCCCATTTATATTTGACTCAGACAATTTAACACAAACAGTTGCACTTTTCCAGCCGGGTTCTCCCTCCCTTTGAATGAGCGAGGGGAAGGGCTTTAAGAACGGCTTCTAACAGGACACACAGGTCCAGGATGCCTTTGAGAAGGTTGAGCTCCAGCCAGGGTCATAGATTAAACGTCAAGGTGAGTGTTTATCTGGATTTGTGGGATTATTTTACTTTTCTGTTATCAACACTAACAGTCATGTGAGAAACCTTGTTGACTGAAAGTTTTTTCTGTGATTTCATCCTGGCTCCCTGTATGCAATATTAAAGTATTGCAGTAAACAGCATGTACAGCAATCCAAATAAACACATACACCAGAGAGACAAAGGACAATTCCTGGGAGAGCCACCCCTCTACAGTTTTGAACTCTTTTTTTTATACGTTTCAGTTCTCTAGCATTAATGTATTGTATTCCAGGAAATATTTATCCTCTACTGCATCCTTCAGTCTTTATACTAAACAACTTGCTACATACAAGTCATAGCACATAGCCTTTAGTGGCTTACAAGTGTGTAAGCCCTGTTAGTTGGCTTACAATGTCTAAAAGAGAAGTTTACTCAGTCGTATCTTGGCAAATAAAGGGTCTGAGCTTGCAGACTTTACTCAGGTGAGTCAGGGGTGTAGGACTGGGCTCCAAATACAGGTTTCAGCTTGCACCAAACCATATATGCAGTACTATCTAAGGCAACTTCTGGTGGACATTTCGTTTGATGCTGAAAATGGCTGTTTTGAGTCATGGCATGGAATTCACTATGTTCCTTGCACATACAATAAACCCACAGAGTATCTTACCCTGCAAACTGTGTGTGTCAATTTATCTCAGACGTGCAATTCACTGATGCATTAAGAAGCTCAATCTAAATGTTTTACTCTCGTGTGAGTACCTATCGTTTGTATCTTGGGATGTATATCAACAGATTAATTCTGATTCTATCTGAATATTCCATGTGATATTATATGTTCATGTTTCTCAAGGGCGACCATCCCTGCTGTCTTTTCTTGTTAATGCTCTATAGTATCATTCATCTAGATCATAAACTCTTTGTCTGGACTTCAACAGCCTAGAAAGGATTTAGAGCTGCCCTAAAAAGACAGTCAGAGTCACCTGATGTGGAGGAATTCCCCACTGCTGTAAAGCTGAGAGACACAGGGCCAGAAATTCATCCTGCCGCCTTCCCAGATCCTGTATATGTAGGGAATGCTGGGGCAAGTCAGGGTTGGAAGGCAGTGTGGTTCAGTTATCCTGAACTGGTGGTATTAAGCTGGCATTCTGCCGGGAGAAGTTACAGCAACTAGACAACCTTTGGATCGGGGAGCTAGAAAGAGGGCTCATACCTCCTGGCCTTCCAAACACAGCTGCACAAATTAACTTCAACACAGCAGAGAATCAAGTTCCTTCTCTTTGTATTTCCTGTAAATCACCATCTCTACTTCTGGCATCGCAACAGCCGCTTAAAAAGAACTAGACCGCAATTCTGTAGACAAAGCATGTTAAAAAGAAGATGATTAGAGTCAACATACCATAGAATACAATACTTGCTAGTGGAACAAATTTAAAATGAGTAGAAACTATTGCAGATGCAGATATATTTCTAAGACAAGGGGATCTCTTCACATTTATTGAAATTGCAAAATATATGCAATTCCTGATGGCGGGCTACAGAGTATCATATTGCTTGAGATGTCAGCTTAAATGCAGTTGTTGGTGTGTGCGTGGGGGTGGGGGTAGTTTTTTAAACTGGATGAAGCAGGGTGTTTTTCATGGGTAAAATCAGGGGGATCAGAGAAGATTTTGCCATATGGTACTAAATGGACTGGGTCCGTACACTGCAAATGTTTGTCTGTCTTTTCCTCTAAAAGCAAGAGTCCCTATTTTCTGGCTGCAAGTGATACTGCATAAGCTTCTTTACACAGTATATTTTTAATTGGACATCTTTAGGGCTGATAAGGCTCCGGGAGAGAATTTCTCTCTAAAACCAGGCCATTTAACAAGTGAAGATGCTAATAATCTCTGCAGTGTCAGAACACCCCCCACGGCTCCAAAGGTTACTCTGAAATAAACATTAAAAACTCAGTAATATACTGTGGTAAGTAAAGCTAGGGCCGAGAGCTTTCATCAGCTTAATTTGGCCTGAAAACGTGATAAATTCAAACTGCTAAATGGACACCATGTCCCTATGCCTGCTTTTCTGCCCTTTTAACCAGAGTATTGTAGGCAGAGAAATGTTCAAGGACACCCCTTCTGCTGCCCATGTTTCTCAAGAAACACATTCTACAGATTTTATGTAATCTGATTTCAAAAGCAAAGAAGGAAACTTTTAGAAGCAGGTCAAATGTGAAACCTGTCACAAGTTGTTTTTAAACAGCAGGCATTGAATACAATGCAGGTATCGAAGCTAAATCTGGCTTTAAACAGAAGGGGGAAACCCCTTCTGCTAGCTTTTTAACCTGCCAGGATTAGGAGGAACATTCAACGGTGCATCAGTTGTTGCCTGCATTTTCAGGCGGTAGCTTTTGGACCTAAAATTTTACTGGCCAGTCAGAAGAACAATACTGCAAAGCCATTTTAGATCTCACAGCTGAGCCTCAGTTAACTGGAATTATTTATCCTTTCAACTTGTAGAAATGGGCCTACTGTGGCCTTCTAGGCGCAGACACCAAAAATAAGTATAAAACCACACATGTATCAGCTGAACTAATGTCAACTAAAGATGATAAAGAATTCCATCACCAAACCACCCCCCCGGAGAAGCCTTTGTAAAGAGATTGGTTTATGGAGCACATTGCATAGCCTACGTACCAAGAGGGGAAAGAGAAGGCTGGAGCCCCTGAGAGTGCTTCCCATGCAAGACTTACAAATCCAGGGACTACTGAGTTGAACACTGCAGCTCTCTGATGTCCGAGAGGGGTAATATACTATGTGTGTAACAAACCTCCTTTAGGTTTTTTTTTTGTATCTATGCAATAGGTCTGTAAATCTAGCAAACAAATATCTCATCAATGTGTATTGGGGCCGAGATGCTGTGAAGTGTTCCTTTTCAGACAGCTCTTTAAATGCATGCTTTCAGCCAATAGAAAAAAGAACAGAGGCAGTCACAGATGGCTAGTGAACTCACCTTTATGTTTTACTGAAGCTGCGGGTATCACGGCGTGATGTAACCCCGGCTGTCTTTTCATGACAGTCTTTTCTTAATCTCCTCAGACGTGTACCTTTCCAGAGTGGCAAAGTGCCTGCTGGGTTAATTTTCAAGGAGTAGTAACTGTTCCATGTTTCCCTGTCTGTAACAAAAGAGTGTCTTCAAGCCAAACTGTGACAACTGTGCACAATACACATTCTCAAACTTTTGTTTTAGCATGGATATGCTGGAGACAGTGCCCCAGGGACACCTTTCCTCACATTTGTGATAGTCTGACCATCTCCCCTCCCACCTGTGATCATTCCTCTGTGGCAATTACCGCAATTGCTTACATGGAAGAATAATATTGGGAAAGTATTTATGCATGCTTAGCTGCTTCATTTTGGGGGAAAAAATTAGTCATGCTGTGTTTGCTCTTCATTTCATCTCCCTCTGCCATCTGTTCTGACCGGGCAGAGAGAAAACAAAGAGGAGAGACAGTTCCCATTAAACAGCCAGCAATCCATGGAAAATCAGCAAGTATTCCCTGGATCATTGTTTGTCAAACTTTGATCTATGTAAACCACCTGATTTACTTTATACTTTGTAGGAGGCTGCCCCTCATAATTCTCAATTGAACTGGAACAGAAATGGTTGAAGAGTGGACATATCATAAAAGCTTGATTTATGTTGTAAAGCAGTTTTTCAACTAGTGGGTTGTGGATCCCAGGCGGTCAGAAAAGGCACTGAAAACTTCACAACCAGCTAAAGCAAAGAAATGTTGCTTTCCACTTCTAACCTTCATGTTCAAGTATCCTGTGTCAACCTCTTGAACACACACACAACTTATACAGGCTTAGCATTGTCGATACTGTACAAGAATAAAAAATGTAAGCGTAAGGGGGTTGTGAACACTCTTAACTTCGAATAAGGAGTCACCAACCTGCGAATGGTGAGAACAATGATAAGTAAAGATGGTCCTTTTTAATCGAACAAATGTTTTGGTGGAACATCTACTTTATTATATGACTTTTATAAAACAATGTGTGCATCCACTGTGTAAGCCTCTAGCAAATTTGCGTTAATTCACAGCTAGTCACATTTGACATCAGACTGCCAACAATTAATTAACTGAACACATCTGAGTCTCTGCTCCTAAAACGTGTTTTGCTAACGTTTTCTGGCTATGCCAGAAGAAAACTTTGTGTTTTTTCATCTGATCTATAAAACCTTTGACAATTAAAATCATTCAGATGGCAACAAATTAGTCTTGTTTACACAATGAATCGAACAGGGAAAAACGTAGCTGGAAAAGTACTTCAGTCTACAGAAATTAGAGAGCTGCATTTTCAAAATATGGCCCGGCCTTATAGAAAGATGCTACTGTGCTCTTTGCTCACCAAGATAGCTTTGAGATAAAGCTGCTCTCATAAGTATTCCATTGGAATCACAAGCAAAAAGAAGCATACCCGTATTCAACTGCAGCTGGAATTCTGTGCAAAATAGGAGAACATTAAGCAGTAATTGGTTAATCATGGAAAGCCTGGAAAGTTAAAATTGCAGGTACAATCCCAAATTTGTGTCCTTCATGCTTATAGATTGACAGTCTTTAATGATTACATGATACTTCTGAAATAGAATCATACAAGTGTATCATCTAGTAGTTTTCTCCCTTTATTTACTCTAACTTCATTATAATAATTGTCTAATATCTCTACATTGGCTTGGACTTTTTACATGGGGGTAAGATCCCTCTCTTGCTAAGATACCCATTTCACTGGTTTTGTCAGCATTTGTGTGAGACAGACTGGGATATGATATCAAAATATGATTGCTGTGGCCAACCCTAGTCTGACCTTGCCCATGGGTAGGCAGCCTATTGTACTGCATTTTAGACAGCTGCCCTATCTGAGAAAGCTGTTTGGTGCCTTGCAGTAGTCCCATCAATAAGAGAAATCTGGGCCTATAGACTTTGAATGCCTCTCACCTATAAAACTGGCTATGAAAAATGTGGAGGTTTTGGAAAAGTCCCACCCTCACGGAGACAAAAAGCCAAAACCTTGATGATTTTTTGTGGAAAAGTAATTCCAAAATTTTGTTTAAGAAGTGATGAAATATTCCCACAATGAGAATATTTCCAAAATGAAATATGCTTCCCAAACTTCCTGGGAACCTGTGCTGCCAGGAGAGAGCTGGCCAAAGGCCAGGCAGGTTTCTGTCAAAAGCTTAGCTAAAATCACCACATTCAAATTGGCATTTTTCCAATCATGAGGAAGTGTCTTAAGAAATTCTTCTGCTATCTCCTGTGTTCCTTGTCTTCCTGTTATGTTGCCTCTGAAAGAGCTAAACTAGTAGTAACCATAGGGGTCACGGCCTAGGTGGAACTTTGGACAAGATGTGTGTAAGCAACAGAGAGTGGGTCTAGAGGGAGGCTCAGGAGGTCCGTCACTGGTTTTTAGGTCTAGCCCACATGATGTCCCAAGGAAGGGAGCTAGACAAGCCACAGTGTGTGCCTTAGGGAGCCAGAGCTAAAAGCAAAGTGACTAGACTCCATCTAGACTCAGCTGGCTTGGAAGCATATGTGACCCAGAACTTAGGCCCACTGGCAACAAGCTAGTGACCCTACAGTGGGGTATGAGACCAGTTTGTAACATCATGAACTATGTGCTTTTCCTTTTAGTCAGAGCACAAACTTTTTTTTTGTGTAGTTTGGAAGATGAGGAGGTAGTTGGAGCTAATCTTGCAACTGCAACCCTGGCCCTTCCTGACTGGAGTGCTTAACAGGAGAGGCCTAACGTTTGCTGAAGGAAGCTCTTTGAGATGACTGTTGGGGAGCAGTCTGCACTTAGCACAGGTGGGGGAATTACTCTGCAAAATTCAGCTTCAGATTTTGCACCCAACTCAGCTCCTGCGTATTCTCTTTTCAGACGTGGCTCCATGGAGAGGGTGGGAGGTTGGTAAGGTGGGAGGTGGGCTTTCCAAAACTGGGTCTGTGCTAAGGGGAGCCTTCCTGGTACCTTCCTAAACCTGTGACTGTGTCAGACAGGAAGCTTGTCACGCGTTCCGTGGTTCCCTGAAAGGAAGGCAAGGGATTGGGGTGCTTTCCTTGCGATCTTGCCACCCTTCACACGGTCCCGTGGCAGTCAGACTGCTCCTCCATAACGGTCTGAATCGGTAAGCAAGGAAGCCTTTTTTCGCCTCAGTGGGAAACTTGGCTTTGACAAGGAGGAATCAGAGAGTCAGGCTATGGCTAGAGTTTACAGGGGTGCAGCTGCACCGATGGAAGCTCTCTAGTGTAGCTGCACTAGGCTGATGGGAGAGCACTCTCTTGTCGTCTTAACTACTCCAGCCCCTGAGAGCGGCGGTAGCTGTGTCAGGGGGAGAGCATCTCCTTCTGCCATAAGCGCCAGTGTGGACAGTGATCTGTCAGTGTAACTTACGTCATTTGGGGGGGGGGTGTCTTGTTCACCCTCCTGAGTGACATAAGGTTATGCCGACATAAGCTGTAGTATAGACATAGCCTTAGTCTTCAGAAGGAAACCATAACCTGATGATGATGTCACAGAGGAGGAATGTAGAACTCCACCAGGAAAGGTTTTCTGCCCCTTTGCTGTGATTATCTTGAGGAGACCAAAGAAATCCTGTTAAGAATGAGCTAGTGGGAATTTAGAGATGCATTTCATAGGGAATAAGTGAGACTTTCACCTCCATGCCCATATTAGGGTTTGATTCTTGCTGCTCCCATATGCTTTTTTTGGTAGATTAAGGCCTAGTCTACACTAGAAACTCGCCATCATAATAGTTTCTGTTAGGGGTGTGATTGGCTGAATTTACAACATTTCGATCCTGGCAAAAGCCCTAGTGCAGACAGTGACACTGGCACAAAGGTGCTTTTGATGATATAGCTTATTTTTCTCCAGGAACTTGTATAAAATATACCAGCAAAAGCACATTTTTGCCAGTATAAGCTGTGCCCACATTAGGAGGACTTGCTGGTATAGCTACATCATATAGACTATCTCTATGGGAACATCTTGCAACTACTGTAACTGCACCTTTTTACCAAGCCCATATTCTTCTAACAGGCTTCTTTCTGTGTTTGTTACTCCAAGGGCAATTCTGCACCACTGGGCAAGTGCAGAATTAACGTCCACCACAGATTTTACTCTTTCCCTGCACAATTATTGATTCACATGCTCTTCCCAGGCATGTAGGGTTCGGGCATCGGGAACATGCAGAGGAGATTGTATATCATCGCCTTTGGGGGGCAGCGCTGGGAGTGCACGTGTGCCTCTGCCCCTCTCACTCACTATTGTGGTGCACCTGGGGCTGGGCTGAGGAGGTTACTACCATGTGCCAGGCTCCAACTGCTAGTCCCAGCTGGGTTAGGGGGAAAATGGGGAACAGGACTTCCTCTTCGCCCTGCACAGGGGTAGATCAGACCCACTCCTGTGGAACCCTTCCCCCCACTTCCTGCCCCCATCACTCCCCAGCCACAGGGGTTGCTTGATGGGAAGCTGTCCCCCTGGCCGCCCAACAAATGTGCATCCATATTCCCCTCCCTTCCTTGCAGCTGCACCACTCCACTGAGCCCCAGTCTCCTGCAGCTGGACTCCCACCCCACACCATCAAGTCCCACTCCCCCAACACCCAGCCCCCCAGATGAACCCCAAACCACCTTCACCTGGACCCTCCCCCCAGAGTGCCATTCCCCCTGGAACCTACCACCACCTCACCTGCAACCAGATTGCCCCACACCTGGATCCCCTCACATTAAGCCCCTCCCCACTTAAATCCTGCTGGGCTGAGCCTACCTTCCCTACCCCTGGATCGGGGGGGGGGGGGTTGTTTTGGGGGCAGGGGCTACGGGGTGATCCCTCATCTCTGTGCAGCTAGTGGCCTGTGTTTCCCCACTGCTGTGCTGAAGCCTACACTCCCATTGCCCTGCTAAACCACTGTCTGCAACAATTCAATTCCAGCCCAGGGACAGCGCAGAGACATGCTGAGGGCTATGCTAGATATTTGCCTTGCCAATCACTAAGCATTAGTTTCAGGGGTGCTAAACTTTATCCACGTAGCTAAGTGCTGTGCCAGATCATGGCCTAACTTCACTCCGGAGGATGCTGCCCTTTAGGGTATGTGTATGTAACAAAGAAAAACCTATGGGCCGGAGCCCAAGCTCTAGGACCCTGCAGGGTGGGAGGGTCCCAGGGCTCCAGCTCTAGTCCAAGCCTGGACGTCTGTGCAGCAATGATACAATCTGAGCCACGCAAGCCCAAGCTGGCTGGTGCAGGCCAGCCGTGGGTTTTTCTTTGCTGTGTAGACATATCCGTAATGTCTTCTCTGCTTAACATATATAGAAATATTAGTATTGCCATCTGCTCTGTGGAACCATATAGATGTGCTAATATGGCCAGTAAGAGATTTATTGGTCAGACATCTCCTGAATCTTTTTTGTTATCCGTATTGTTACAGATGTGCTAGCTGACAGGGATTTTGAAATAAATTACTAAAATAATTGAACTGGTTTGATTATATTGTTGTTTTGACAAATTTTGCAGAATTTAAAATATTGTGTGCAGAATTTTTAACTCTTTGGTGCAGAATTCCCCAGTTTGGTACTCACATTATCTAATCTAAAGCCACTCTGGCCAAGTAACTTCTTGTAAAGAACTGGTGGGAAATGCCACACTCATGATGGATAACTCGCATTCTAATTCACAAAAGTCTCTTTTGTACAAAGTTTGCTTTTAAGAGCACTAATACCAGCAAGATAGAACTAAAAATGGCATCTGAGTGTAGCTCAAAGGAACAGGTAGGATTTATTTTCTACAGGAACCTTTCTATATTAATATCACTTCTGGGTATGTCAGGTCTTCTTCTGGAGACTGTTTGATTACTAATTCAGGCCTTTTAAGCTTCTAGCGCTTGGTGAACTCATTTTCATTTCTGATAGGAAAATAACAGACTGTCATACAAAGCCTTTTCCTTTGCATAATTTTCTAACCGACTTGTGACACTTGACACATGGCATAGATGATGGTGAAAGACTTAAATTGTAAGGTGGTGATTCAGAATTAATAATGAGAAACAACTTTATTATTATCTCAGGGATTCAAAACAGGTCGCTGATTGTCTAACTCCATTAGCACAACTTTAAATGGCATATACACAAACTAAGAACTTTGCTTTAATGGAAGTTCTAAAATCTCAAAACATATTAAAGCCACGAGATAAAACTCTAAGTATATTGCAAGTTTTTATGTTTTGTTTGAGAAATCTTACTAGTATGTGACCTTTCAGAAGATATTTGGAAGCATGCCAATAATGCTGCAATAGCAAAAGCTTTTAAATACTTCAAGACAAGAAAGCTTAAATTCTGCTTTACTTTCTGACTGCTAAGGATGCCTAGAGACAGCTTCCCCCCTCCTTTTAAGCTGCCAAAGTAGAAAATTCTTCGGTATTTTGATGCTTTTACCTTTAGATTTACTGAAGACGCTCAAAGCTTCTTGCCATAAGACCATTTTGATGTAAAGGAATGATCATTTCACAAGCTTTGTTTTCTCTTGACATTAGAAGTTTAAAAGAAGGAAATTGTGTTTTCTATACCGCAGAATATTTCTTTGAAATGCCTCTTCACTTTGTTGCAAGACAGCGTGCACACATTTCACAGCTGGGTTTGTTGAAATGTTTCAGTGAACCAGAAAGTATTCAGCAGACTTAACGGTTCTGGTTCAGCAGAAATTACATAATATAAATTTGGTTCAGGTATTACTAGAGAAATTCTCCAGTCTCTTTGTATTTCTGATGTCTATTCTGAATAAGCAAAAATCACTCCACCCTACAGTGGGCGCTGCGGCCCTTGAGCATACTCAGTAAGAACTCAGGATTTCTAAAACGGTGCCCGAGCAAAAAGCCGTGTGTGTGTGTGTGTGTGTGGCATGGCAGAATCACAACTCTGAGGTAAGTAACAGTGGGCATGTGCAAGAGTGGTGGCTACTGTGTACATGCAGTAAAGGAATCCAAGAGGTCACTTAGCCGAACAGCGAGCTGGTCAGAACCCATGCACTTGAATTCTGTCAATCAGAATTCTGAGGTAATGGTTAAAACTGAGCATGTGTGAGTGAGGTAATTGCTTCCAAGAACAGCCAGGTGTGTAAGGAGAGGGCTACAACGTAGCATAGAGGCCAGCTGCCAGCAAGGGTTCCAGAGTCTGCTTCTGAGAAAGAGAGGTTCCGAGAGCACCAGGAAGCCAACAAGAGAAGACAAAGAAAAACTGCTACAGAAAAAGAGAAGAAAAGCGGAGTGCAGCAGAAATGATTGACCAGGAACTGAACAGCAGCAGCAGTGATTTTTTAAAAGAAACATCAATGGACTTACAGCATAAGCTTAATATTCTTTTAATTATAGTTTAGTATTCTAGGATAGTAAATAAGGTTAGAGTGTGTGTTAAGAATGCATAAAATTCTGTTATTAACTGCAATGTATCTAGGTAAACTTTTAAAGCACTTTAAGATCTGCTGTCAGCAATTTATTTCAAACAGACCACTTGCAACAAATTGCTTTGCTTCTAATCATTTAAACTACATGCTATTGTAGTTTAAGTGCTATTTAATGTGCAACAGGGGATTTTGTGCCTGGTTTAGGATTTTTAGATACTTTGTTTTGGAAAAACTACTGCCTGTGTCAATTACTTTATTGAAAAATTATAGCCGTGTCCTTTAGAGTTTCCTTAACGACTGTGGGAACTTTTACCTCAGGATGAAGAGATGAAGGGGGCAATAGGCAGGTTACTGTAGCAATGTCCCAAAATTCATTTTTCGGAGTAACACACGATACAAAAGTTTGGTATTGACTGAATCAAACACTACATTGTATCTAATTGCCTAGTTCCATGAAAAGGGACTAATTCTCTGAATTACTTCTGAACAGCTCAAAACCCCAAACGCATGTCCAACCACTAGAAAACTATCCATTGTCTTGGTGGTTTCTAAAAGAGAGAGGGGAACTAAAATGTGCTTTCACAAAATAGCAAAGGAAAAAAGAAATTCAAGATAGAAAGTAGACCCACTAATAAACGAGGGAGGCAAAAATCAATGATGAGTCCAAGATGGTTAAATAACTCACCAGGTCCTTTATAACCAGCCTTTTAACAAAGATACAAGAAAAGAGGATTGAACGATTATGAAGTAACAAAGACCTTCTCAACACCCTGACGCTGCTGATCACAGAATAAAAGTAGTAGAGGAGAAGATGATGATTGGGAAAAATTAGACACTCAAAACGACAAGTCTTATCACAAATCAGCAGGTTTGTATTACTGTAGCACCCATTGGACTCTGCAAGGATCAGGACTCCATGGTGCTTGGCACTTCCAGGGAGCTTCTGCTCCCAAGACACACAGGCTGCAGGCCAGTGGCGCTCTTCCAAAGAGAAGTGACTGGCATCCAGCATTTGCCCTCTGCGTAGCCAGCCTTTATTATCCTGCCTCCCCAAGCCTCTTATATGCTCTACTCATGCAGTGCACTATAGTTTGAGAATTTTTTTGGCAATGCATGATGGGGCAGAAACAAGGCATGCAGGGGTGACTGGGAACAAGGGGTCAACTTCCAAGGGTGCAATTGGCTCTATCCCATAATGTCCTCTAAGCTTTTTGTGCCTTTTTAAAAAATCCCCTGAACCTGCCTGGCCCTTCTTGCTGTCTGTCATCTCTGCAGAAGCATGGAACCTGCACAGCTTTGCACTATTGTCATAAGCATTGCAAGCACAGGATGTGATCCTCTGGTGGTTGCAGAGCTGGAAGAAAAACTGCATCAGTGTAGAACATGATGGTTTTTGGAGGACAGACTGCTCGGGGACATAGCAAGAACCAATTCAAGGTGGTGGCTGGTGTTCAAGAGCAGCTGCAGAATGCTGCTTCTGGACCTGAGAAACTTGCAGTGACTGGTGGGATCACATCATAAGGCAGGCGTGGAATGACTAGCAGTGGCTACATACCTTTCGGATGGGGAAGACTACATTCCTGGCTGTGTGCGCCAAGCTTGCCACAGCCTTCCAGCTCAGGGACACCAGAACGAGAGCTGCACTGACAGTGGAGAAGTGAGTGACTAGTTTTTTAAAAATGTCTTTTCTCTTGTAACTTCAGTCCTTGGTAAAATAATTGATTAAATGAGAGAGATCTGGAACATCAGCGTCCTGGCACCATGTATAATACATAATGTGGATGTGTCAACAAATAAAATCAACTAATTATGCAAGGCGAAGCTGAATGCTCTTTCATTATGGAACAGCAAAATTAGTGCAAACAATTTAATAGGGACAGCTGCAGAAGGGAGCAGGGTGTCACAGGGGGAGGACCCTGCCTGCAAGCTGTGGTGACAAACAATGGGCTGGAGGTGGGAGCCACATGGGAGAGGAGCTGCAGTGGGTTGAGTGGGAGATGGGCTTACTCTCCACCACCCCTCACTCCCGGGCCCACACACCTGCAGGCCCACTCCGCCCCCCCATGCACACACTTTAAATGGTGCTATACAGCCTCTGATAGGTCTAGTACACCTATTTAAAAAGGGTTATGGTTGAAAGTGCTTCAATGGCATTAACAGTACCACACAATTAAACTTTACACACATTCTTTAATTTCAAAAAATAAACCATGTCTGGAAAGGAATGCTTAAGGGCTCTAAGCCAGTTATATGCTGCCATATAATCCTTTCATTATTCCATCTAATTTGAGCATTGTCAACCCATAGCCAAGTACTCAATCATGAGATTTTAAAACAAAAATTTTGGGTTCTTTTTGTTCTGGTTTGCGTCTTTAGTGTGCACTTGGATTGCATTTTCAAGCTTTTATGCACAACCAGGAGAGCTAGAACCTACACTGAGATTCTCTTGTGATCTCCTGGCGGGTGGGGCTGTACGAAAAAATAAATATTGTAAAACTTGTGATAAAACTGTTAGTTGGTAACACTGCAATTACATCATAGCCTTAATTTGTGGGTGTGTGCAGGTTGTTAGGGGCCGTGTGCTGAGAGCAGGGCTGGGCTCTGAGTTGGGGGTGGAGCTTACCTGATTAGGGGTCCTATATAAGGAGCCAGCCAATCAGGCAGCAGCACAGACAGCTGCAGCAGCACAGGAGCCAGCAAAGAGGGCTGCTAACAGGGGAGTTTCAGTGGGAGTTTCCAGGGGGAGTTTCCAGAGGAGGGAAGGGGCAGAGGCCTGCCAGCAGCCCAGGCCCTGTTGGTGTCCCACAGGGCAGTGTGAGGCCTGAACCACCAGGCACGGAGTTGGAAGGCCATGAGTGAGACAGAGACAGCAGTGAGAGACACACTGAGGATGACCGGATGTGGAAGCTGTGGCATGTACATGGTCCTGGAGGGGGCACCTGAAAGGAGTTTTGTCTGCATGAAGTGCCGCCTTATAGAACTGCTGGAAGAAAAGGTAAGAGGACTGCAGATGCAGGTGGAAACCATGATTGAGTTTAGAAGCAAGTTTGAGCAGATAATGGAAGACAGACATGATGAGCCACAGGGGATAAGCTCAGACGAGCAGATGGAAGTAGGACCAAAGAATTCTGAGGAGCTGCTGGGTGAGGAATCTGGACGGTGGAAGCATGTGACTAGGAGAACCAGGCAGAGGAAAAGACGGGCCAGCGAAGGAGAAATAGAACTCAGGAACAGGTTTGGTGCATTGGAAAAGGAAGATGGAGCACAACTGGTGCTCGCTGTAGGAGAGAGGGCAAGGAAAAAGAGGCGCGCGGCTAGTCCTTCGGGAGGAGGGGAGGAGTCGATGGAGGCGACAACCGGTAT
>ML675610.1:13209635-13246470 GCA_007922155.1 Mesoclemmys tuberculata
AGATGATCATATTGGTCCCTTCTGACCTATGTGTCTATGTGTCTATGTGTCTATTTTGCCTCCTTATTTTGTTCTGCAATGGACATACCGTGTTGGATGCATGCTCCTGATTGTATATATTTATTACTGACTGTGTACCAAAGACTTACAGGAATATATTCCCTAGGTTCAGCTGGATATGCCAGAGTTCTAGACATTTTTATAGTGTGCTGTGTTGGTGGGGTAGAACATTTGCTTTACTGTAACTAATCATTCTGGTGTTTATGAACTGGACTGATTGTTAGATTTATGCCTGTAATGTAATCCTTGAATATTCATATTTTAACTACACAATGCATAACTTTTATGGTAGTGACTCACTTAGAATGTATTAATGCTACTGTACGTATTGGAAATGGATCTCCTGCATAGAGAACAAGATCCAAGAGCCATGCAGGACTGGAAGGAGACAGGGCAAGAGTGGAGAGGAAGCCTGGTGAGTCACTAGCACAGAGATGGTAAAGTCTTGTGAGTGGATACTTCCCTGTAGAGGGAGTATGTAGAGGGAGAAGAGAAGCAAGCCCAGGACACAGCCCTCTAGGAGTCCCACGGGGGAAGAAAGAGGATCTACTGGAATGACCTAGTTATTGAAGAGAACCTGGAGAGAGAGAGTCCAGATCTGCAATATAACATTTTTGCCAGCAGAGCTATGCTGAGTTGGTTTAACTAGAATGGCAAAAGAACTCCTTTTGCTGGTATGCGCTGCAGTTCTGCTAGGGGGCTTTGCTGGTACAGCACCCCGGCAAAGATGGGTATGAAAGACAGTATAAAAGTAGATGGAAAACGTTTGAGGTTTATGTGGGTGACTGGACCACAGGGCAGGTACTGCATATTGTGGCGTGGCCACCTCTAAATCAATGCACAACGGAGATTTAGGCTTAACATTGCAACACCTAGCTTTAGGGGCTCTGCCACCTCATGGAATCCACAGTCCCAAGTTAGAGGTCCAGGCCACGTGGAATACGTCTATACTGCAAAAAAACCAAACCAAACAAACAAAAAACCACCTGCAGCAGCAAGTCTCAGAACCTCGGTCAACTGGTAGGGGCTAAAGATAGCGGTGTAGATGTGTGGGCTTGGGCTGGATGGAGCCTGTGCTCTGAGGCCTGCATCCCCACCTCCGGGTTAGGGTCTTTTCTTGTGAAAAACAGGAGGTGGTGATGGCACCCCTCTCACACCCAGTACACCAGTGGTTAGAGCACTCACTTAGGATGGGGGAGACCTGGTTCAAATTCCTCCTTTCCCTAGTTCAGAGTGGGTAGAAAGTAGAGCTCTTCCCACACAAATGAATGCATAAATCACTGGGTTCTGCAGTATTCTTGGGTGGATCTCAATCTCTCCTGAGGATGCTGTTCTACTTTGTATAAAATACTTAAACGTTCAGAGAGAGAGTGAGTGTGATTCAACAGTCCCGTGGTTAGGGCACTCACTGGGGACAGCTGTGTTCAAGTTCCTGCTGTGAATGGGGCCAAGTGGGATCTGAACACAAGTCTCCCACCTCATGGGAGAGTGCTCTAACCAATAGACTGTGAGACACAGGGGATTTGGGCTGCCACCACCAAGGCCCCCCCCCTGTTTTGTGCAGGGCCCGAGACAGTAGGACAGCTTTAAGACAGCTTCTGAGTATGTCTACCAGATCAGGTACCACAAGTAAGGTAGGTGGGGAAAGCCTAGTTTGTGACTTAAGCTTGGGCTAGTTATTGGGTATGTCAGTACTTAGGGGATTTGTGTGCATGCCCACCAGCAGAAACTTAGGTTCCACAGGGACTTTACCAGTGGAAACTTTGGCACCTGGGGCACTTAGGTACCTACAGGCTTAGGTGGCAGCTGGGCTGGGGTTTTGAGGATCTAAATTTTGGACGTGGGTACATAAAATGACAGCTGAGTGCCTAAATCCCTTTGTGTATCTAGCTCTGAGTAATTCATCCTACTGCTTTAGCTAGGTCAGACATGATTGAGATCTAGTGGGTGATACCCAGCTCTACAAGGGCTTGGTGAAGGGAGATTTCATAGAATGGGGGAATGGAGAGAAAAAAAATCCTTTAAGAGAACTGCTCCACAGCTGTCCTGTGGTTGCAGCAACCCCTGTTGCTGTGGCGCTGACCTGTAGAGGGTGAGGATCAGTGAATTCACAACAAGCAGCCTGAACTTGCATCCTATTCCCCAAATTAAGTCCCCCCCAAGCCGGGGTGTGAACTGAATACCTGTGCAACCATACTACCTGATGCAAATGGGGGTGCTTCTCTATGGATGCTCAGGAAATCTTTCACTTCTCTGTGGGCACAGTGGTCCCACTGGTGGTCAGAGTGAGCAGCATACCCTCATTTGCACATTGGCAGTCAATTTAACATAATGGTCATAAGGAATATAAAACCACTAAGCTAAACAATCTCATAAGAGCATTCTGTGAGAACCACAGGGAAGAAGCACAAAACAAAAAATGTCACTAGGAGACGACATTTACTCAAAATCAAAATACAAATAGTGAACAATTAAAATACATATACTCTACCAGAAAAATTATGTGACTCTTGATAGGGCAAAACACAAGATTTGGATAAACTCTCAGTGATATTTTCCTGAACTACAATGATATAATCAAAATCGCAGTATGGGTCTCTGAGAGTTTTGCCTTTTGACTCCATGAGTGACAAACAAATAATTCAGTGGCTGATCGCATCTTTCCTTTTTCAGTGAATGTATGTTTATCATTTGATTATTTCAACACAAAGGTTAACCTTAAATTAATGAACAAGAGTACAATAGGTTTATGGGTATTAAACACAGTCCTAGTTTGCCTCAGATCTATGGCTCGTACAGATCCTTAGATGACCATTAAATATAAGACCCCTCACCGTCCCCACCAAAGTATCCAAAATACAACCACCACGATCTCCTTGCGCATAAAATACCCCCTTATAAGTTAGTTAATGCAGCATGTGATATAATTAGTTACAAAATTTTATAAATAGATTGTACACATGCTAATTTAAAATTGTAGTAATGATTCCTCTTTGATCCTTATTACCTTTCACCCTTGTCTGTTTTTTCTCCCTTAAAAGTCTGTTGGTTTTTATCTAATTCATCTTATTTTTTTAAATTATATATGATGTTCTCTTATGAATGTTTTCTCTTGTTTGTTTTATTTGCATTGCTGTCCTCCAGTAGTTTTACATTATCACTTAAAGGGGAAGGGTGGCTCGGGCACTAGCTGGAGACAAGGGAGACCCGGATTCAATTTGCTATCCCATCTGTAAATCTCCGTGCTTTAGTTTCTCACCTCAAGGGGTGTTGAGAATAAAAATATTAGACAATTGTGAGGTGCTCAGGAGCCAGTACTAAAAATCTCACATTGTTCATACTTTTAACAATCTCTCCAGCTATTTGCATCAAAGCCCTTCTCAGCACCCACTACCAGCAAAGCATAAGTAAAATATGGGCTGAGGGTGAATCTTCATTTCAGAATGCCCTTCCAGCATCCCCCCCTTATTTAAACTAAGGGACAACTAGCTTGGATGATCACAAGGCCATGGAACTGCACAAGGAAAGAGAGGGTCTCTAAACAAGCCAAGCCTGCCTTTCGGGCTCTGTAGGGCAAAACCAACATCTAGGACCCCATTTGGAAATCAACTGGCAGCCATGAAAAATCACACACAGGATGTGCTCTTTGCATAAAACACCACTTGCTGTAAACCATAGCTGTACATTTCTTATCTTTGATTTCCAAATGGTCCTACGGTGTATGTATGCTTGGAGCTTTTTCCAAGTATTCTGAACTGCACGGTAAACCATTTGCTTTGTTGTTGTGTTCAGTCAAAGAGTGTCTTGTTCCAGGCAAAGACTAACTGGAATGACACTGCCGTACAATTATATTGCTGCTCATCCATCTACATTTTATAGTTTGAGTACTTCTGACATGAGACCTACAGTAACTTTGTTTTCTTCCAACTTCGTATTTGGGGAGTGAAGAAAGAAGCCAGCATAAAAGTCTAGAGCTAGACTTGAGTAACCTAAGAGATGCGCATATATATAAAATGCATGCTGCATGGCAGTAGTGGATTTTAGTTTGGCACTCAAGGAAAAAAGCTTTAGCAATAACTGCATGTACGATGCGCACACATTTTTGAATCTATATAAATACACTGCTTTCTGATGCACTAAATCTGTTCTTACATATTTCCTTCCTATGAGATTCTCAGAGTCTCAGCACCAAATTGTGGCTGCTCCAGTATGGGCGCACCATGCTGGGAAAGGACACAGGAGGCCCTTATCTTGGTCCTAATGCACTTGTGCCAGATGCAGCTATCATCTGGCTGTCACCATTAAGCAGCACCAGGGGGTGAAATTAGTGCAGCCTGCAGTGGTATTAGTCATAGAAGTTTGCGGGTGACACCACAGTCCCACGATCTTCATTACACAATCAAGTTTGTGAAGGGGGAAGTCAGGCTCCACCTATTACAGAAGAATGGCACATCTCATTGCCCAGCATGCTCCATTCTGTGCTATTGGAAAGCTTAATGCTCCAGACACTGTCACATGTGTGATGTGCCTCCTTCCCATGACTAGCACTACTTTTTCTCATAAGGAGAATAATTGAGCCCTTAAGGTCCAGTTAATGACTCACTTCATTAGAACAAGCTGTTGGAACAGATAATATTAATGCAGTTATCTGAAGAGATCAAATGTGTTGCATAAAGGTTCTCTCCTTTCCACAAACATTTACTTCCCCATATTTTTATGCCAAAAATTTCTATAACAATTAGCTGCAATTCTAAAGCTTGTCACTGCCTGACCTCTATTGCAATATTTATTACCCTTGAAGATAGTTCAAATGGATTGCATTACGCAGAAGTAGAATATTGCTGTTATTGAGATAATTTATTCTAGTGACTTTTTCCTGTTGTATCTGATGGTAATGAAAACATTTCATCAGGAGGCAGATTAGAACAGCTAAATTTTATTCTTAAACCCTTTGAATTTGCTGAGTCAAATATAATTTTAATAAGAACTCATGCCTATAATTTTTTCTCTGATAACTTTAATTTAGCCTGAGATGGCCACAAGGTTGATCTTCAGTGCTCTTAATACCAGTCAGGCAAGTACCCAAAGTTGTTGAGAAGAAAACCTCGTAAGTGTAACCATCTGCACAACAACTAGTTGTGATTCAGTTCAACTTTCAAGTCACACAGGATGCTATTGGAATACAGGTTCATAAGGAATGCGCACAATCTTTAACTGACAGTTAAAGAAGGGGGAAGGAAGAAAATGCCCACTGTACCTGCTGTCTCAAAGACACTGAAAAGACTTACTCTCAATACTGACCCTCTATATTTTTCAGATAGCAATGGAGGTAGCACAAGAAGTCTGGTCTACAGACCTCAAGCATTCTGAGACCTATAATCAAAGTACACATCAAATTATTTGAGTGCATAAGCTAAAGATCAACAGAATTTGAGAGAAGCTCATAACATTAGAAGCAAGGAATAAAGAGCTTTTAATTCTGCCATTGCTATACAAAGGCCTTTTAATGAAGGCAGTTTTTTTTGTCTTAATTGCACAATGCATACACATTCTTCTCTTTAGAACCAGTCTGTCCTTTCTAGAAACTTGTTTCCTGTCTCTATACTGGGAAATTCTTCAAGAAATGGTAACCTTTTTTAGAATGGTAGGAATTAAAGGGCCCACTGCATCCAGATAAATGTGCAGATCACAAACATTTAAAGCTCTAAGAGGTGGTATCACATAGATCAATCATAAGTGATGTACAGTATAGGGAAAATGGACAAGCAAACAAAGTAAAATACAATCTCTGAGTCTTATTCCAACAAATTGTAAAAATAATGTGAGATATACAATTAAGACACTAACCTCAGTGTTGTGATTATGTATGCATAAGATGAATATTCCAGTTGCATTTAACAGGATGACCAGACTACTATATACCGATCTTATGTACTCACGTAAGGACTGCATGTCAATCTCATTTTAAATAAACGGGTACTAGATGAGGCTGTCTATTTTAACTCTGCTGTTTGTGTTGGTTTTTGAATTTTTTGCTGTGCTCATGGGGGCAGGGGGAATATCAGTCAGCCCGGAGTATAAAAGTTGGGGTGATGCAAATGATGCTTTGCTTTTCCTGACAGGGTCAGAGAATGCAGACTGTGACAGTTCTCAATTTACAGCACAGAAAATTAAGTCAGAAAAGTGAGATACTGCAGTTGTCAGGCTCCTGTCCCCTTGTATAATACCTTTTCAGTGGCAGTTTAGGGATTCTCCTCAGTAGAGCCTTAAAAACCATTATGAAAAATATTTATCTGCTATGCAATGACATGCAGTAATAAATTCGAGAGAGATTCAGCTCACTCAGAGGGGCAGAATGCAAATCTTTCCAATGATAACTGCTCCCACATTTAATTAGGTTTTCAGTTTGGTACAGCACACTGACAGAAGAAGTCTTTCATGATGAGTCTGGTCTTGTTTACACTGCAATATATTTTCACACCCATAAGGCCACAATAAGAATATACATATTAAAATAAAACCATAAAAATTGTCAGTGTCTGATATGAATTGATCACTCTGCTGATCTTTTCCCAGACTGGCTGCTTGCTATTCTATAAAGGCTCCACAGTTACACAGAAAGGGACTTCGGGTGTAAACTAAAGATACACATTTCACTCAAAATAAAATAATAATTCCACCAAAACCCTACTGCACTTCTGTACAAAATTGGCCATACATATAAAAAGCATAACAAAGGGAACTCTCTTTATGGTCCAGTCTCAAACCAGAGTAGCATCTTTGTCCCAGATTCCCACCATGCCTTGCTACAGCAGGGCTCTAAAGCCACCAGAGGGCACTACATGTTCCAGGCTCCAGGAAGAGGGCAGCTAGGAAATGTCATGGGACAGCTTCCCTCTTCCTTCAGGAATGTAGTGGTTAGGGAGTTTCCTCCAGAAAGTTCAGCATTGGGCCCTGAAATGAGCAACTACAAAATGGGATTTTACATGTGCTCCATATTGCCACCCTGAGGCCATTTCCTCTCCGCAGTGACAATGGCCCATCACACACCCCAATGTCCCCATGCTCTGGATCCTCAGGGAAGGATGGGCCAGTGTTTAGAGCTCTAGCCTGGGCCGTGACACCTGGGTTAATTCCTTCTCTGTCACAAACGGCCTTGGGCAAATCACTTAGTCTCTCTGTGACTTAATTCCGCATCTGTAAAATGGGGATACCAGTTCTTTCCTACATCACAGGGGTGTTGTGAGGGTAAATACACTGAAGACCATGATGTGCTTAGATACTACAATGACTGGGGTCATATAAAGAAGACAGAATTTCTGCAAAGTGCAGACGCTGGGATATGGTTCCAAGGGTCTGTCACATTATACACTGTCACTCTCAGATCTGATCATGGTTAACATGAGCACTCAGATATCTTGATGAAGAGTGTCATAAAAATCTAGATAGTCAAACCACAGAATAGTTCTAAAATAACATTTAATATTTACAGATATTGCCAAAGTAAAACACTCACATGGCGCAAGAGAATTCCTTATGGAGATGAGTAATTATTTCAAGCCTGGTTCATATCTAACTCTGAAACCAACCTGAGCTCCCACAGCCAGAGCCTTTTAAGAACCATGGGAAGTCATTCCATTAGCTCCACTATCTCCAGTAAAGCAGCAAGTACACCTCATTCCTCTCCCTCCTGCACCATCCTGAGAGCACCGATAAGTCACATGACTAAACAATTAGGTGAGTTTTGCCCAGAAGAGCCACCAGGCACTTAGAACACAAGCTGATTATTTCACGACCTTTTCCCCCAGAAAGCTCCCTTCCCAGCTAGTGCGACTGTGTCTGTTCTCTTATGGTGAAGCATTCCATGTCTGCCCCATGCCAATAATTGTGTTAGTTAATTCTTCACTAACTTGCTGAATGGTTGCCAAAGTCACAGAGAGAGAATGGCAGAATTGTTTTTAAAGACACAAATAGTCTTTTTCATTCTACTGTTACTAAGCCAGTCCCTTGGACCATGAAGCATGCTGCAGAATCTTCTCAAGATGCAATACCTACAAATTGTAGCATATGAGGTTTGTTTGTGCTCTCTCTCGCTAATATACAAAAATCAGAAAAATGGTACCTGAGATTCATTGCTTACTCAAAAGAATGTGTTAACAGAGCTGCTGAATGTTTTAGTGGGGAAAAAAATAAATAAATCTAGAGTGCAGTTCAGATGCATGATGAAAAACGAGTCATGACTAATGAATGTCTGAAGTATAATTGCTGAGATAGTGGGAGGTAGACCTATCAAACCAATATATTCTGGGCACTTATGCTATTTGCTTGATTTTGTAATGAGACATAACTAAAGGATTTTTTTAGTCTAAGACTAATAAGTTGTAGTTAGTAGTCTTTAATGAAACTTTTATTAGTTTGCAGCTTACTTTAGCTGGGTTTGTTGGCTCTGTTGCAAGCTCATGGGAATATTTATTCATTTTTAATGTTCTCAATTTGCCACACTTGATGGTTATTGCACTTGTGACTTATGGACAGTCACAAACAACTAGCAAAAGACACATCGTGAGAATTACAATTGCTTTTGAAAAGTTTTTGTAAGCAATGCTATTTATATGGGTTACTTTTTAATCTATTAGACAAAGAATCTCACACGTTGTCTGTGTCCCCTAGAAGTGATATCTGGAGTTCATCCAGCAAAAAAGAGACTGATGTGAATATGCAGCTTTCTTCTGGATATAGTAAAAATGTCAATCTATGAAATTCGCACAGTATCTTAATTCCTTAGCTTTTTACTTGGAGGCTCAATTGCTCTTTAAAACCATTTGATCAAAACATAAAAGACATATCCTGTCCCCTTCAATCAGTATACAGGGCATTTTTTTACCTTCTGAACTTATTTATTTTTTTGGCAGCTATTGTTTCAATGGGGGAAAAAACCAAACCAAACCAAACCCAAACTCAAGACAAATAATTTCTGCCTCTTCCTGGGCTTAACCTTATAGGGCATAAAACAATGTTCGGCTGTATTTAAAGAGCACTATGACACTGGCATCAGGGTAATCCAGTGGAATGTGAGAGAACCATCTTTTCCAAAAAAAACTACAACCCATTGGGCTAAAAGTCTTTGAGGGAGCTCCTCCTCCCCCAGCTGGAGGGAGGCCTGAACCAGTAAGCAGGCCTGTAGAGGCCCGAACCAGTAAGCAGGCTCTGAGCTTGCTTAACAGATCAGGTGCCCTGGCAACTTAGGTAGAAGAATGTTTCTTTCCTGGTTCTTGCACTCTTCTGGGGGTTAGCTGTCCAGATGTCTGGTGTGGGCTCAGAGGAAGAAACACAGGCACCTAGGGAACTTTACTACAAAAATGTAGGTGCCAAGCAAGTTTAGGCACCTGCAGCATTCGGTGGCAGCTGAGTAGAGGATTTTGTCAATCTCAGTGGGGCCTGACTTTAGGCTTTAGGTACCTAAAATAGCAGTTAGGTGTCTAAGTCCTTTGTGAACCTAGCTCAAAAAAATCTATAGCATGTCAGCTTGCTGCACACCAACTGGCTTTGAGGACCCTCATCAAGGCCATGGAGTGTTGGAGCGGTGACTGGAAGGCAGGAGTTCCTGGATCCCCTATGACTTTTAGCATGTCCCCCCAACTACAAACTGATAGAACTCTCCCTGTTTCCCCTCCCTTCCCCTAGCCCTCACTAATCAGCAAGTGAAGCCAGACTGTGGCATGACGATCTATAGACCTGTACCTAGTTAGAACAATGCACAGGTTAATTCACTAACTGTGTAGCAGATAATTCAGTATTAAATCATCTGTACATGTTCCCCTGGTGTGAAAACTTTCTTTAAGTACAATTCCTTCTGAACTGCAAAATAAAAGGCCAGCTTGCTTCCCTGGCACAACAGGGACTCAGAAAGGTTGAGGCTCCTTTTGACTATTACTATCCTCTGAACTCTTTCAGGCTGTTTGATGTGGAATCAGCTGATGGGAAAGCATGCTGGCATGGGTCACCGAGGGAGTGGAAGTATTGTGGCAGGCTTCTGGAATTAGTAAGGAACACCGAGAATGTGGGGACCACTCAATGAACCTGGTAAACTGAAAACACAGGAACTTCAATAAGTTTCAAGGTTGCCCAACAAATCCACTATGACAAGGAAATTCCATCCTTAACTGTGATTATTAATGGGCCTCCGCCTTTATGTATTTAATCTCAAAGCATCACTTAAGCCCTAAGACATCTTGTGAAATAGTTAAACTGAAGCATAGATAAGTGAGTTTTCCATGGCTGCAAGTTGTTAGTGGCACAGCTGGGGACTATAACCTAAGGCCCGGTCTACACTTACCTTTGCGATTTGGCGGCAGTCGATGGGAGATACGCAAGTGACGTAAATCACTTGCATATCTCCCGTCAACTTCATGGCGTCTCCCCTGCGCGGCGTCCACACTGCGCTGAGTCGAAGGGAACAGAGCTCCCTTCAACGCAGCGCTACGCCACTTACCGGGGTGGTTTTCCTGCGTCGCTTGCTGGATCGACTAAGCAGGTCTACACAGACCGCTCAGTCGATCCAGAGCAATCAATGTGACTGCGGCGAATTTGCCGCCGTCAGTGTGGACCCAGCCTAAGTATCATTCTTACTAGCCTTCTGCTCAAACCATTAGGAAACACTCTCTCTTTTAAACCACCAGCTGTGCTGTCAAATACTGAATGGGATATAATCATTAACTGCGAATTTGGTTTTCTGGATATGTCTAATGTTATTTACTTTGTAAATTTTAGATTTCCAGGCTTATAGATCCATTCACCAGAAGAGGGGGAAAATTACTGTGGCCTGTGTAAGGCTGCAGTTAGGCACTCACTTCAATAGCCTTTGGTAAGGTGCATCATTGATAGCAAAGGGGCTACTGATGAAGAAAGGATTAGCTAATTTAAGTAAGGACAGTGGAACATGGCCCCAGATCAGGCAGCCTCCCTGTTATCCTTTTACCAGTTATTCATCCCACACATTGCAGATGGGCCACACAGGAGTCGTAATTGTCTAGAACACACACTTTTCTTGGCTTTAGCAAACAAATCATACATATTGAATTTAGAAAGGAGAAGCAGCCTTAAAAGCTGCACTGATTGCTCTAACTTTTAAGTCACATTTAAACTTGGCAGTCTCTCTCTTAAGCATTACTTTATCTCAGTGTTTCAGACTGAGTAGGCCTCGGTCTATCTGAGAGAAGGATTAAAGCAATGAGGAAGGATTAAAGCAATAGCAAGCAAAATTGGTACTGTTTATACATTTTGCCATTTTAGGCTATGACACCTGCTTGCATCAGTCGCCGAATGCATAACTCAAGCTTTCATTTGATAAGTCAGTGAATATCTCATATAGAAGACTATGTACACAATCTAGATACAGCCCCAAAAGCGTTTTTGCCAAGGTAAATACAAAATATGTCTTTAGGCATAAATTTCATGTAGTGGGGAAATGGATTCCTAATGCTATAAATTAATGTTTAATCTAACAATGTCACAGAGCAGAATCCTACAGATCAAATAAAAATAGCCAGGTTAGCCTTTGTCAATTGTTTATCACACAAGGTATAATCCTTAGGAAGCTCAGCTAGTTCCCACAATGACGCTCTGCTGGAACTGGCTAATTTCCAGATGCTATGAAGTAATCAGATTAGGGGTCTCTGCTGGGGAAGAAGAATGCCTCTGGCTGCAGCATGTCAGAATCTTTGTTAAAGCAAACCTCAACCCAACTTGCATTCTCTCTCGTAAGAGCTTCCTATTTTCAAGGGCCTGATCCAAAGGCCACCGAAGTCAATGGAGAGACTCTGAATCAGGGTGCCTCCTGCCAAAATCCCAATTCTTGCATGTATTGAGAGGCCAATTGCACTAGAAACTCCGAAGAAGCAGGACTGGATTGGATCACTGCCTCCCCTTCTGCATTGGTCAGTGGAGCTGAACTAGTACAGTGGAGGAATCTATATTGTTCTTTATCAAAGGGCGAGGAGTGGCTGCTGCATTGCTCTGTCCTAACCCTCTTGGTGGCATTTCGGTGTGCCTCATCATCTCCCCTACTGTGAGCTGTGGCTTGCAAGCCACCCTAGCTCCCTGAGTATCTAGTATTTGAAAGGCCTCTATCACAGCAAATTAAGTCTGGCATTCAGAATGTATAAAAATGAAAATATTGGACAGCAAACTGAAAGTGAATTAAAATCTAATGCACATGACTCAGAGTGATCCTTATTAAAACACGATACCAGAGAGCATGAAGAAAGCTGGGCATATTGTTAAACAGAAGGAAATGCAGGAAGACTAAAAGGCCATATCAGTCTGCAAATCCAGTCACTGCAGGCCTGGTTCATCAACTACAGCAAATTCATGTTCTCATTGTGGGGCTGAATCTACAATGTCAAGACGGGAGCAGGTCCATACCTGAATTATTTAGCATAGTACCCCTTAAAATGTCATCCAATTACAGTAAAAGTAGTTAGCACATGATCAAATGAGAAGGGAAAATACAAAGTGTTAAGTTGCTCATAATACAAAGTTGCTTGAGATACAAAAGGCTTCCAAACAGAATTATACTATGTCACTAATAGCATCACACAACTGGCATTTTATCCAAGAAGGAAATATTATAGAAACATTCAGAACCTCTAGAAATGTCAATTTTCCAATTTAATCTTGCCTAGCTGCACTAATGAAAAAGATAGCAAATCCCAAATGAAAGTATAGTAAAGAAATGCAAATAAAGGAGCATACATTGATTTTTATTTTAAAACCAGAATTAACTCATCACTCTTCTGCAAGTCCTGAAACAATGCACAAATACCTATTAAAGGTAGATCTGAGGTCAGGTTAATGTCAGAGATTGTTTCTCTTGGAAATTTAGTATCAGGAGAGTTGCCCAGTTACCTTTACATCCTTATAAAACAGGTTTAATTTGGGAAGCAATCATGAACCAAGGTTTCATGTAATTTCAGTATATCCTCATGACTGTTTGCCTAGATCACCTAAGCTCTTCTATAACCCTTTCAACATTAAAACTTTCCTTCTCCTCCTTTCATCTAGTCAGAAAATATTATACATTGCCACTAGAGACATGTCATCATGCTATTTCTGGTAGTTTCTCTCAAAGAAAGATAGGAACATGAGTTAAACATGTGCTAAAATGAAAGGTAATGGTCAGACACAGTGGAGTATAAAATCTGCTGGCAAGGCTAAAATGAAGCTACAATTTAAAATCTCAAAAAATTTACCAGGTTCATGCACACACATTCAAATATGCTCTACTGGACAAGGGCGTGCACTGACGGGATGGGAATTGGGTTGATAGCTTAACACATGCTATTTGGCGATTTCCTAATATTAGAACTATTTAGTCAAGTTTTGTAAATGTTAAAGCAACTTGTATAGTTCCATACCTTTTTTAATGAGTTGCATGATTTTTCATCAATAGGTGGGTCCAAAACCTTGTACAACGTGGAGTGCAATTGCCCCTGGCTGCGCAAAACAATGATTTTTAGGAGGTAGAAAGGCTCATGTCCCGCTTTTAAAAGACTGGTAACTTCAACATGGCAGGAGTTGCTTCACATGAGATCTTTTTCATTTATTTTGTAAATTTGTTGTGACACAGGAGAAACTTGTCTTTCACAAAGGAAATCATAGCTGTGCAAGCATAGGAAGTCATTAGGGAAAGCTGGGCATTTGGGGACAGGGTGTAGCTGTGATTTTGTTTGCAAAGCATTTGTTTCCCATCCATAGTTTGAAGTAAAAACTACTCTCTATCCCAAAGGTATCTGCATAGAAATAGAACCTTACTACCTCATTGTTTGTGGGATTTCCTGGATACAGCTGGCTGCTACTGGAGAGAAACCAATGAGCATAGTCAGAGGAGACAAGAAACTTCTTTAAGCTTCCCCTTGCGGAGTTCCCTACCAACCATCCCTTTAAAGGCAGAGGGGTGTTTTTTGGAGTTTGGCTGAGGTCATGAGGAGAGACCTCCTTCCATGGACACAGGAGCCATCTGCACAGAAATCTATTCTTCCATGCTACTTGAATGCCCCTTCTCTTTCTGGCGGCATGGTTCCACTAGAAGCCATGCTGCCTCTGCCCTCTCTCAATTTGACATTGGCTTGTGCTACTGAGATCTCTTGCTGAGAACTGCGAATGGGACACATGGACAGTGAATACACCTCCATAACGCACTAACTCCCTACAGAATGGCCCAGCGGAATCCAGCAACACGGGGGGTATGGGAGCGCAATGGCACTAGAGATGTGGCTAGTCCTCTTTGTCCTCTCCACCGCCTTTTTGTTACCCCCAAGGACTCCACAGACATCTTGTAGCACAGGGGTTCTGTAACGTTTTGGAAAGGAAGGGGGTAGGTGGACGTTGCTATAGAAGTGACACTTTTCCAATGGGAGGTTTGTTCAGCGATCCCAGGCATATGATTCACTTCTCAGCCTGGCTTCTATACAAAAATTAGACTCTTTGAGAATACTGGATGCTAGGCAGACTTATTAAAACAGAATGTGTAATTACCAGGAATAATTAGGTTAAATGTTACCAACGTGACAGTAGGAAAAAAAATAAATCTAAATGAACTAGTACTGGTACCAGTTCAACTAAATTACATCCATGAGCATTTTGGCTTCAGTGACCCCAAAGCTTTTCTTTAAGACTTTTACACCCACAACATTAACATCTATTGCAAAAGCACGAGTTACAAAACCAAAGCAGCTGTTTTAAAAAAGCCTGTGCCACATCAACAGAAAACTCACGAGTGAGACTGGTGAAGAAGGAAAGAAAAGTTGTTGCTACACAATGCAGAAAAGGGCCAGATGATTGAGAACGTAATTGCAGAGAAGAAACTTCACCTTGGGAACACTCATGTTTATTTATGACCTGTTTCCACAGTGTGCCAGGTTAAATGAAAAGCAGGATGAGTAATAAATCCCCAACTTTCTAACTAATTGAAGTGGAGGACACTTCATTTTATATCAGTCAGATTAATAAAATACACCCATACATTTTAACTCATCTATATACCTACTACTGTACAATATATATGAATAAATCCTGCAGGAGGTGATTGACTATGTTTTGTGTCTCTGGAAGTAGATAGGAATCTACTCTCTTCTAGAGTAAGATTTCTCTCCTCCAGGGTAGAACTGTGCTTCTTAATTCCTCTCAAAGGCTTCTTCCACCACCTTCCTCTTCCTCCAAACCCACACACCTTCCCCTTTATTTGCTTACCACTACCCTGAATCTCTATATTGCAGTCAGATCTCCCCATTCCTAGCCACATCGCTCCAGGCAGCTCTTTCTGGAGACCTACAGTGTGGTGCCTTGAATCAGTTGACATAAAATTTTCTTTCTCCTTCCTAAGGCTGCGTGTGTTTCTCTCAAGGTGGATGAAAATTGATTAAAAAGTTTGGGTTTTTTTACATTTGGATTTTAATTTAAAACAGATTTGTTTAAACAAAAATGTTTCTTTTTAAAAACAAACCTGTTTAAAATAAAATGTGTTCAGGTCTAAATTTATTATAATCTCTTAAGTCATTTAAATGGAAAACAAATATGACGAATCCATAAGCCTCTACCAAAGACTTTGTGTTAAAGGCTGCTTTTCTAAATAACTGAAGATTAAAGTATGTAACTTCTGGGATCAAGATTTATAAATATGGCACAATAGGTCATGTACCATATGAAGGGCTTGATCCTGAGGGGGAACCAGATGCTGTGCTACTGGTTTAAGAGACTAGCAAAGTCAAAGATGTTAGGACTCAGCCTCTGACTCCAGAAGACACCAACAGGATCATCCATTGATTCTAGCTGGGTGGTCTCATTCTCCTATTTTATAGCTTCTCCCTTTATGAGCTCTAATTGGCTCAGTTCTCAAACTTTGAATATTCACAACTCTACCCACCATAGACACTTATTCTCCGGCTCACGAAAAACACCGATCTGCCCAATAACTACCAGTCCTTGTTTCTGGATGGCTCTGGGCACTTCAAATAAAGTGCCTTGCTCCAGCTCCTTTCTTGTCTACACTTAAAACTGTGCCACTATAGTGCTTCAATGTACACCACTACCTATGCCAATGGATAGAAAAAGTATAATGAATAAGCTATATAATTGCTTAAATAAATGCATAGTGTACCCTCCTACTTAGTAAAAAGATGTACCAATTCCAGTATAATAGCTCTATTTAGTTGTAAATCAATATGTCTTCATGGTTATATCAACCAACGAGATGACACCCTTCTTTAGGAAATAACTAAAGTATGACGGAAAACTTGATTAAAATCAATGATTTAGGAGGCTTTCCTCCTTGGTTTTTTCTACATTGCATCCAGCATGTACTGGTCTTGGTTCTGCTTTTGTTATGTTGCCATGAGACTGCCAGCTAGCTCCATCTTCACTATTTTAAAATATAATCAGAATCAAGAGGGGAAGGATGGTCCAACGGTTAGGTCACTTGCTTCGGTGACAGGAGATCTGGTTCAATTCTCTGCTGCCCCATGGACTTCCAGTTTGACTTGAGTAAGTCACTTAGCCTCTCTGTCCACATCTATAAAATTGGGGATAAGAGCACTTCCCTGCCACACAAGGGTGAGGATAAATATGTTAAGGATTGTGATGCGCTATGAGCTCCACTGATGATAAACGCTATGTAAGAAATTGGTATTACTCCTGTTACAGAGAGAGGTTATTATTAAACAGAGCTGGGATTGACCAGGATTGATCAAGAAGCCCCCACACCTGGTCCTGGCTTTAGTGCCTTTTTGCCTGGGCTGAGGATGTGATTGTTAGTATTTTTCAATATTTTGTGGCATTATCCTGGGTCAGCCTGGCTTGCATTTTTGGGAAGATCATGTATTCCAGATTTAGAGGCACATTCAGAACTTAGGTTTCAGTTCAACTAATCCATTCAACACTTATATATCCATCACTGGCCAGTACAAATGCCATCCATTTCAAAGTATATTTCCCCAATAAGTGACATGCTAATAATTCAGAGAATAAAATATTTGCTCCATTATTTTTTTCAAAAAGACAGATCAAACTAATTATGCACGTCAGTGTACAGATTCAGTTCTAATGACAGGAAGACCATCATCATCTAATGATGGAAGACCATCAACATCTGTCTTTAAAATCCATCACATCCACTATAGTAAATGTAAATATTTTACATTTTATAAAGACTTTATTACTTTACCTGTTTATTTAAAATAACTTTGCTAATTTTTGGCATTTAAAAAAAATCGGTGCATATTAATTTATTTTTATATTACATGCTCTCAGATAGGATTCCTGGTAGTTTCATACACAATTAGACTAATCTTCCTGAAGCTATATAAACTGTCAAGCAGAGTTTATTTAATTATCTTCAATTCATCCGGAATTTTATACAACTTTCTCCACAGGTAATGTCAGATGGACTGGTCTGAAATTTTTTGCAAGATCCTAGACTACATCAGCTATTTTATAAGTAACAACCTTGGATGAATTCAGAAACATATGCTTAGGTAAGATGAATCAACTTTCATCTTTTCATCTTCACGTTGTCTTCTGTATTAATTTATTTTACAACTTGAAAACTGGACATAACTTAGTGCAATTTCCTGCTGCTCCTAACATTTTCCCCAGTCTTACAGATTTGTTCTAATAATTAGCGAGATGATGACTTGCATGAATGTTTTCCATATTTGAGCTGTCTGAATGATATTGGTAAATGGCAGACTTTTCTTCATTGTCAAATAATGGACACTTCTATTCATATATTTAAGACTCACCTAAGCATCTTAATATTCAATAGACTAGTTATAGTCTAAAAAACTGTGGACCAGATTGTACTCCTACCTGGTAATAAATGCATAAAGGGACTGGGAACTCTGCTAGGCTGCCCGTGTGCAGATCCTCTGCATTCTTTAGTTGGAAAGGGTGGCAACCCATCATCAGGGATGTCAAATAGCTACAGGAGGCATTGACTTTCCATATGTGGAGGACCTATGCTTTTACATGAGCTCTGACTGCCTCTGCTGCACATCAGGCCTTGCTCCATAACTGCATAGCTCCTCTGAAGCTCTTCTACCACGGATCTCTATGTGCATGGCTGTCCTCAGGAACCCTTTTAAAGTGGAGGATATTCACCACATAAAAGGGGCAGTCGCTGAGCGTATTCCATTTCTGGCAGTCTCGACTGGGTACAATGGTCGAGGGAAATGATATGGGCCCCACCTGGCCTGCCCTTCTCCATACAGAGATTCCTGGGTGTGCAAATGCCCTGCACAAGTTCAGGGAGAAATACTGCAATGGCCGGGGTGGTACCTCCTTGTAGAGTACATTCTGCAAAGTTATCTGCAATATTCATGTCAGAGAGTAAACTCTAGTATCACAAACTTTATGTTGTCGCCTATAAAATTATTTGTACTCATACAAGAGAACTGCTGAGTTAATATGAAACTCCAGCTGCAGAATTTAATTACTTGGCACTACCATTCATTTTTTGACTATTATAATGCAAAAGATTTTGTTTTTAAAGCAGCAATTACACAATTTATTGCATTAATTTTTGTTGCAAAAAGTATTAAAATGTAGACAGTTTTGTGGGTACAATGAACACACATATAAGTGAAGCTAAAGCTTAATGATGGGGAAAGGATTATTAGCAAATCTCTCTCCATTTTCCATTAAGAATCACTTATATGCAGACAAAATTTGCTAAGTGAGCACATTTACTGGTTAGATGAATTTTCTGGATTTACTAGACTGCTATTTTAAGTCATTTCTCAGGTTTTTAAAGGCTTTTTAAAAATATTTACATTACATTTTTAATTTATAAACCAAGTAAAACTAAGTACACCTGTACAAATCTATTCTTAGCAGATAAAGGTAAACAGTGGAGATTATGTGATACACAGTAATCTGACAGCACAACGGGTCAATTTCTGTTCTCAGAGTACACCATTGAAAATCCAGAGCTCCTTCAAGGCTTTGCCGGAATTGCTCTAGATTTATACCAGTGTACTGAAGCTACATCTACAATGCATGTGCGGGCCTACTTTGCAGGTCATCGTAGACATCGAGCTAGGTTGGTAAGAAGAGCAGTGAGGACCTAGTGGCACAGGCTTCATTGTGGGCTAGTGAGGGGAGTACATGCCTGCAGGCCCCGGGAGGCTTGTGCAAACCAAGCTGAAGCCAGTGGCATCACATTTTCATTGCTATTTTTACTGAGCTATTTTTACACAAGCTACACTTTACACCCCCAGCTGCACTCTACACAGAGCCCACTACTACAAACATGCTCGTTGTTCATAACATAGAATTGTTAGCCACCAGCCATGAAAAACCTATTTCCCTCAGAAATTCCCCCTGGTGAATGCTATCGGTTTCTCCCTAATCTAAACTTTCATTTTCAACTGAGTCTTCTAGCTCATATGGATGTAGGGGCATGAGGGTGGGGTGGCTGGGGGGAGACACTTTCCAAACACAAACTGAGTGTAAATCCAGTGCAGTGCTGCCTTCCTAAATCTACAGACTGCTCCACTGCCTTTGCTGCTATTCAGAACTTTCACAAAAGAAACGTGAAACGAGACACAATTTTGCACTTGTAACAAAACCCAAAACCACTGAGCTCAGCCAAGGTCCATCAAAAGGTTCTCAGAGGTTCACAAATGCATTCAAACCTGTATTTAATTAAATGTTATGTCCGAACCATGAAATCAAACAAACTCAGGGATTGTGATTGCCAAAGGTTAATCAGTTAGCAGACAGTAAAAGTTTTAGCATTTTAAAAGGTCTTGAAAAGCAAAGTGGATGACTTGTGCTGCTTTTTTATTCTTGTCTCCGTAATATCCAGCATGAGGTGTAAAATGTACAGATGTAGCCATTTATTTAGATTCCTTTTTCAAAGGTGAATGAAGGATTCCCAAACTAAGTTTAAATTGTCTTTACCTCTGGGTATGAAAGTAACCTTTTCAGGAGGAAGAGGAGCATGCAAGTCTTTTTCAACCAGCTTTAAATAAGTGAAGGGTGCTCTGATTGCCCAAGAAGGATACTGCATTTCTTCTCCATTATATGGGCAAGATGTATGAAAATTTACATTTATTCGTTTAATCGTAGTCTCACTGAGCACATTCAAAAGATGTAAGTTTGAAGCTAACAGGATGGTTTCCTTGACCGCACTTCTGGAAATGCAGTCAGCTGTCTTCTCCCACAGAAGATTAAACGAAAACTTGATAAATTGTGGAAAAGCTAAATTAATTATTTGCAGTAGTCTTCACTACAGGGGATGTGAGGGAGATTCCCACCTCTATGCCATTCTTTTTAGCTGACAAATCTGAGGAACTATCCCAGATTGAGGAGTCAATATAGGTGGTTTTGGAACAAAATGATAATTAAACAGTAATAAGTCACCAAGACCAGATGGTACCCACTTAAGAATTTTGAAGAAACTCAGATATGAAATTGAACAACTGTTAACTGTGCTTTGTAACCTACCACTTAAATTAATGTCTTAGTGCCAGATGATGGAGGGCAGCTAATATAATGCTAGTTTAAAAAAAAAGTCTCCAGAGGTGATTGTGACAATAACTGGCTGGTAAGCCTAACTTCAGTACCTGGCAAATTGGTTGAAACGATAGTGAAGAACAGAATTATCAGACATATAGCTGGACATGATTTATTGGGGAAGAGACAACACAGTGTTTTTAAAGGGAAATCATGCATCACTAAACTATTAAAATTCTTTGAGGGTGTCAACAAACGTGTGGAAAAGGGTGATGCAATGGATATAGTGTACTTGGACTTTCAGAAAGCCTTTGACAAGGTCCCTCACCAAAGGCTCTTAAGTAAAGTAAGCAGCCATGGGATAAGCGGGAAGGTCCTCTCATGGATCAATAACTGGTTAAAAGACACAAAACAAAAGGGTAGGAATAAATGTTCAGTTTTCACAGTGGAGAAAAGTAAACAGCGGAGTCCCCCAGGGATCTGTTCTGGGATCAGTGCTGTTCAATATATTCATGAATGATCTGGAAAAAGAGGTATACAGTGAGATGGGAAAATTTGCAGATAATACAAAATTACTCAGGATAGTTAAGTCCAAAGCAGACTTGGAAGAGTTAGAAAGGGATCTCACAAAACTAGAGGAATGGGAAACAAAATGGCAGATGAAATTCAATGTTCAGGGCTCAAAAAAAGAACTAGATAAATTCATGGAGGATAGGTCCATCAATGGCTATTAGCCAGAATAGCCTGTTCTATTCATTCCCTCTGAAGCACCTGGCATTGCCCACTGTCGGAAGACAGAATATTAGGCTACATGGACCCCTTTGGGCCATTCTTACGTTGATAAATGCAAAGTAATGCACACCGGGAACCATAATCCCATTATACATACAAAATTATGGGGTCTAAATTAGCTGTTACCACTCATGAAAGATCTTGGAGTCATCATGGATAGTTCTCTGAAGACATCTGCTAAACGTGCAGCAGCAGTCAGAAAAGCTAGCAGAATGTCATAAACTACTATGAAAACGATAGATAATAAAACAGAAAATATCATAATGCCATTATATAAATCCAGGGTACATCCACCCTTGAGTACTGCGTGCAGATTTGGTTGCTCCACCTCAAAAAAGATACATTACAATTGGAAAAAGGTCAGAGAAGGGCAACAAAAATGATTAGGGGTATGGAACACCTATATAAGAAGAGATTAAAAAGACTGAGATTGTTCATCTTGTAAGAAAGGCTGCTAAAGGGGGATATGATGGAAATCTCTAAGATCATGAATGGTGTGGAGAAAATGAATGAGGAAGTGTTATTTAACCCTTCACATAACATAAGAACCAGGGGTCACCTAATGAAATTAATAGGCAGCAGCTTTAAAAAAAACCCAAAAACATAAGGAAGTACTTTTTCACACAACACACAGTCAACTTATGGAACTCGTTGTCAGGGGATGTGGTGAAGGCCAAATTTATAACGGGGTTAAAAAAGACTTAGATAAGTAAATGCAGGATAGTCCATCAATGGCTATTAGCCAAGATGGTCAAGGATGCAACCCTACACCCTGGGTATCCCTAAGGCTCTGACTGCCAGATGCTGGGACTGGACAACAGGGGATGGATCAGTCGATAATTGCCCTGTTCTAGTCATTTCCTCTGAAGCACCTGGCATTGGCCACTGTCAGAAGACAGGATACTGAGCTAGATGGACCATTATTGCCATTCTTATATTCTGAAGTCCTTTAGAGTCTTCAAATTCCACAGTAATTTCTCCATAAATCAGCTTAGCACTGGCAGACAGTGCAGGACTGTCTCACGTGCATTAAAATTAAGCAACTTAAAGATTTTTACAAATATTAATTAAGTAAACCTTGTTACAGCCCTGTGAGATGGGTACAACTCCAATTTTACAGATGGGCACACTGAAGCACAGAAAGACTAACTGATCTGCCTGTCGCCTCACTTCAAGTCAGAGGCAGAATCGGGAACAGAATCTAGCTCTCCTGGCTCCTGACAGCCAGTGCTTTAAACATTTAAACAAAGCAAGGATAGTGCTAGTTCTTCAGGGAAAATAGTCATAGAAATGACACTTGTACTTTTTTAAAATAGCTTTGTTCAAACTGAAATAAAAACAATTAAAATAATTGGTATGAAATATATATATAGATCTAGGAAATCTATCTATCTATCTGTGAAATTATGTACGTTATTCTGGTTCAGAAAACAACTATGGGTGTAAAAAACAATGCAATCTCTAGGAAACCATCTTTCACTACTGTAAATAACATTGCTAATGTCAGGTAGCCAAACCGCTATACATGCACGTGGTTACCTTTATAAGGAAAGGCTCGACTGACAATAAAAAGGTTCTTCACTTCTTTTCATTACTAGCATATACCACAATAGCACACCACTGGCCGAACTGCACCAAGCACTCTGTGTGGAGCAGAATGAGTTCTGGTCAGAATCTTTGTTCTATGGAGGCCAGTTGGAAGCTAAAACCTGATGGCCGGAGCTATTCATTGCAACAGCAGAAGCTGGGCTACCATGGGAAAGAAGACTGGCCTGTACAAAGGACTTACAAAAAAAATCAGCACTTTGAAAGGCACTTTGCAGATCCACAATCAAACAAAATATTTCATAAACTTGTATCTAAGTCTATTGATGTTTGACAATGAAACTCCTGTTTTTAAGGAATTGTCTCCTATATTCTAAGATCAGTCAGTGCTGTAACAACCCCCTCCACCTCCACACTTACGTGGAAAAATTAAATCTGTACTTGCGGGAATAAAAAAAATTATTAACAGAAGGGCCAGATCCTCAGCTGATATAAATGGGCAGAGCTCCAATTTATACCATCTGTGAAGATCCTGACTAGACTGTCTGTTATCCTTGAACAACAATACGCTCCCACAAGAACAGTATGGTTTTAAAAAATACAAGTTGACTTACTGCAAGGCCTCTTCTACTTTCTCTCCTGACAGTAAACTTGGGGCTTTATAAAAACGGAGCTTGGAGATTTTTAGTGAAGTACCAGCCAGTTAGGTAGATCTTTGGATGCCAACAGTTTCTCTTAGAACTAAGAGTATCACCCCTGTCATGCCGACTGCATTAGGAGGGGGGGCATTTGTGTTATTTGACATTAATATGTCAAAATCGTAGTGATTCATGTGAGACACGCCATGTCAGGTGCGGTTAGAAAGGTTATGATATGCTGAATAAGATGACAATATTTGTGTTCATGTGTGATATGTGTGAGGAAAGTTATGAAAATCTTTGATATCCTGTATTTCAAACTGTGCTGTAAAAGACACACCCCAGACAGAGAGGCCGCAGGACAATAGCCCGCTTAATGGCCCATCAAGACCTTTACAGAGGCCAGAGGCCCAGGAAGAAACTAAAGGCATACCTGAAGAGTTACCAGGATTGGCCCATGTGACTATGGACTCCATTTTGGTTCCTGTAAAATTCCACAAGCCACATGGCCAGTAACAGAGGGTATATAAGATCAGACCACAGAAACCATTTTGTCTTTGTCTTGTGTTCATTCCTGTCCAGCTGCAGACACACCTCTGGATAAACACACTTTGCAACTGAACTGAAGGACTTATACATCCAGTACCTGGATGGGTCTACCAGAGGGACTATACAACTCCACAATTGCTCTAGAAACCTGATGTATATGGACTTTTAAATCATTTGTATGATCTGATTGCTTTAAGCCTTTAACACTTCTCTTATTGTTTGTTTTTCTTTTATTAATAAACCTTTAGTTTTAGTTACTAAAGGATTGGCTGGCAGCATGGTATTTCGGGTAAGATCCAAACTTATAGTGAACTGGTACTGTGGCTGGTCCTTTGGGATCAGAGGGAATCTTTTAGTAAAGAGCATAGAGTTTAAATAACTGGTCTCTTTACTGGACCTAGTGTCAGTTTGGGAGCCAGAGACTGAAGTGCAGTAAAGGGGGCTGTGTGTATTTGCACAGTGGCTTCTTGATAACCAGTGTGGGGGAATCAGAAGCACTGTTTGTGGCTGGTTGGGAAGTCTGACTGTGGTGTCACCCACCAGTGCTGGGAGAATTTGCTCTCCTTTTACAGCCTGCCCTGACCCTGGCATTATCAGTGGGCTACCCTGGGCACGGACGGGTCACAACCCCATTAGGTGAGCCTACAAATTGATTTTGCTAAACAGCGCTCATTTTCTGAAAACTAAAATTCCTCTGCTGGACCTTTCTGTCTGACCACCCCTGATGAAAGGACCTTTTAGACTCTGCACATCTATGAAAAACGTGAGTGTAAAGGCGGCAGCAGACCAGCACATTAATTATTAGGAAAGTTTAAGTTAAGAGGAAGTGGGGGGAAGGGTAGGTCAGTGTCCTCTTTTTCACATAAGATGGCAGCTAAGGAGTTTTCAGAAATCCTGCCACTAACCTGATAGAGAAGAAAAGAACTGACTATCAGCAGGCTGTAGTGATCTCCATCCCATGATAACTTTGTTTGCTCCATAGCCTCTCTCTCTGGATAAGGATGCTGAGCATCACAATGAATGCCCTCCCAGGAGGCCTGCAAGGAAAGAAATTGGATCCAGAGCTGCTCTGCTGTGTTTATGCATTCCCACTAAGGCAGAGGAGGAGCAAATGACACCTCCCTTAGTGAGCAGCAACTGCTACACTGCCAGAGAGTTGGCAATTCAGTGCACACAGGAGCCTTACTGGCAGAGGCTGCCTAAGGGATATAGTGGCCCTCAGCTGCCTTAGCTCCCTTTTCTACCTTTAGGTCTGTGCTAGCTGGCTGTGCTCCCATCAACACAGCAGAGGAGGCTGTGGGCACCTTGTGCCAATTCAAACCAAGTCCAGCTAGATGTTTTACAACAAGGAGCTCACCGCTGACTCTAGCTCATGAAGTCATTCAACCCACCATGTGCTTCTCAGCTGAGCTCAATGCAAATGTCAGGTCTCATATGTGGCAACCATAACATGTGATATCATGCGGTGATGCGACCTTGGATGAATCTGCACACTACAAATCCTTTCTGATTTGTTACATGCAAACAGTCGTCATCCTTTCTCCCTTCCAGTCCCTTCCACCTTGGAACTATTAATGATTTCCAGACGTCTGAAGCAACAGTAAAGTTTAACAATGATCTGGCTACCCTGTTTTTTTGCAATTACTGTAGGTAAACTTGTACACTGTCTGACAGTAGGATATAACTATTCAGTATTAAAGAAAGACAGACGGTATTGTTTTATTCATTATTTTTATAAGAAGCTGAAAGTCTATTTTCTGATTGTGGTCAGCTGACCTTTTCACCCTCAGATGAGTCAAACCAATTTAATCTTGATAGGACAAGTGTTTCAGAATATACCATTTAGGTATTTGAAATGACTTTCTATTCGGTTCTCACAACTGAGGGTTGCTTCCCTCTAGTGTGAATTAGCTTGACACTTATAGCGTTTTGAAACTATCAATTCCGGTTCATGAGCAGTACATTCTAATGATGATATGACAGCCTGTTGTCAATAACCTTGCAACTTCTCACCCCCTTTTATACTTCCATAAACAGAGACAGGACAAATATTTTATCCATCCTCAGACAGCTATGTATGACAAATCTTCTCTATTCACTCAAAATATGTTTCAAACAGCACTGTCCTGTTGACTGTGTCAAATGAAATGACTACATTTTTGTACATAATGCTGAAGTTTTCAATGCTCTTCTCTTGCTTTATAAAAATCTTGTATATACAGGTTTTCCGTGTATTGCCAGGCCATTACTGGTGTAAAATTGATTACTAACAGCTGACTAATACTTTGCACTTCTATAAAGTCTTCCATCATAGCGAAAGCACTTTACAAATATTAATCAAACTAATCCTCACTATTAATTATCATCTCATTTTTACAGAGAGAAAACTGGATGCACAGCTAGGTTAAGTCACACAGGAAACATGCAACAGAGCTGGGAACTAAATCTCTTGACTCTCCATCTGAGTTTTGATCACAAGACTCTCCTTTAATCTACTCACAGGGTACATTCTCCAGAATACAATGTACACTGGCCTGGAATATAAACCAAAGAGCCTGCCTTCAGAGAGGGATGCAAACACCAGCAGAAGTATCTCTGCTGGATGTGTGGATATAGTTATAATGGATAGTGGCAGGACCAGCCATGTGATGGAGTCATTTTCTCTTCTTGGCCTTTCCTTTCTCTCTCGCCTCTTCTATTTTTTGGATTAAGCCACACCCCACTAATTACTGGCCAAGGTTCTTAGTGCAGGAGGGCAGAGAAGCATGCCCTCAATGTGAGGCCAGAATGTTTAGCCTGATACACCCCAGGCACCCCATAGGTCGGGATGACTGAGAAGAACAAAAGCTGGAAGAATTTTCCAAAAAGGAGAAACTGGCAGCACCTTTCTCTCACCAGTATGAGTCTGCAAATCCCTCCACATTAAAGCCACCCCCCTGATAATCCTGCTCCTACCCTTTTCAGTCCCTCAGGGAAAGCACCTCTAAAGGACTCTCCTCTCTTTGCTGATTTTCAGATCTGATCCTTAAGGGGCCTCATTATCTGACTGGCCCTTTTTTACTGTGCTATTCAGCAAGTACCTAACTTACCTCATCCTGGAATGTTATGTACTTAGCTTCAGACTAGGAGCAGCCTGACATCCCCTCCCCTCCGGTGTCAGCTTCAGAGGAAGGCCAAGATGAAACACCTTGAACATTATAAACTAGAACTCTAAAAAGCCAAAACTGTGTTTTAATTTAAAAAAAATAAAGCCAATGCATTTCTTCTGAGGGGTGTAAAATTTCTGTCCTTCCTCCTCTGAATCTGCAGAAGATTCTGACCGTGACTGATTGTTTCAAGGTAAAAACGTTCGCTTAACATCTACTGTCATTAAGATACTGGGCATTAAGAAGGAAAAAAGAATCTTTCCAAAAAAGTGATACAGAATTTTGATTCCTGAGCCATTAGAAAGTACTGTGGTCTCAGAACATGTATACCTCAAGAAGAAGAAATCTCTCAGCCAGAAGTGCCATAAGCATCGTACACCACAGAGACACAGAAGAGAAAAGTCTAAAGGAACCCCTGAAGTGGATGTGTCTATTTCACAACTTACAAAAAATACTGGTACCCCTACAGAGTGTGCTGCCTCTCAAAAGAACCTAGCTGACAAGCAGATTGAACACCACTCAGGCAAAGACTATGTAGTCTTTGTAACAGCTCTGAAGGGCTCTCTGACTAGCATGATTACAGCCAGGACATCACTCATCTGGGTTAAGCACCTTGCCAAGATGCTTAAGGCAAAAGTCAAACCCAAACTGATCTAACGCCCCACATTCTTTGTTTGTGATTAATGTGATGTGAAAACACCCACCACTTTTCTTTCAAACTCTTGTTCAACTGTAGGTAGACTGAATTATTTGGTTCAGAGCAGGAAAGCAGACAGTAGCCCTGATTCTGCTCCCCTCTATAGCTGTATGAATAAAGAAGAATTTCACAGGTGTAAAACTAGTGCAAGGGACAAGAATCAGACCCCATTAGCCTTACAACCTGTCATAATCAGGGTCCCTTTGACAGGCAACACCTTTTTTGGAAAAACTCCAGACAAGGGAATTAAACATGCCTCTGACCTGAGAAAGAAGCACTACGAGAAGTTAAGGATGTTGCATATAGATTTAAATCTTTGCAGGATTACTCACAACTCCAGCAGGGACTTTTTTCTTTAGCCCAGTGCTAACTAATATTTCTCACCCACCAAGTTCTAGTATCAAGTCTCCTATGCTGACAATTGCATCCACAAACAGAAACCAAGACTTACAAGTCAAGTACTTACACACTGGGGCAGGCTTGACTATCTTTTTCACACAAGGGTGGAATGGAATACACCAGATAGATGGGCTGTTCAGATTATCCAGCACAGCCACATATGGTTCATTTCATTTCATTCCACCTCTCTCCCCAGAGTTTTTTTTTTTGATTAAAAAAAATCACCTTTTTCAGCAACAAAGTTGAAGTAACAAATGCAGAACTCCCTCCATTTACAAAACAAATAGTTTTCTTTCTACTGCAGTGAGAATAAAGGATTTGAGGACTCTTTCCAGATAGGTCAAAATGGTCATTCATATAAGACACCAGAGCCAACAAACCCACCTCCATCAGATACAGGGGTTTGTTTTGTTCTCAGCTCTGAACAGAACCTCTTACAACGAAACTTGCTTTCTCCATTTAAGCTATCATTCACACATAGCACCATAAAGACAACATCCAATCCTCAGCCAGCCCAACCTTTAGCAGCAAAACATCTTGCAAGTTGAGGATCTCCAATATTGTTCTGCTTTACCCTTCCTACCCCTCTATGGAGCTATGGCATGTTCCTTCATCCACAGCTTCTGAGCATGCAACAGTTTTGCTATACCTGAAAATTGGTCTTCTTATAACTGAGTGCATCTACCAATCCAAAGTCTACTCCTTCCATCTGTCTTTCTCTCTTATGTATTAAAGGCCAGGAATAATCAGGTCTCTTGAAGGCTCTCAATCACATGGCTGAGCTAACAGATCTCCAAAATCTCTTCTTGCTCAGCAGAAAAAACAAAAAGCCCTGTGTTGCTTCTGTACAATTTTGATTATGGTCAGACCATACCATAATTTTGGACTTGAGACAGGCAGATACACTCCTATGAGAAGACTACTTTAAAAAAAGAGCACAAAATTGTTTTAGTGCTAATTGGAGAACATGGATAAGGGAAGATCTAAATATTTCTGAGTCAGGGAAATTTATCACTTCATTTAGAAAAGGTTAGCTGTTTAAAAAACAAATAAATGATGCATCTCTGTGTTGATAAACTTGAGAAATTTCAGGTCAAAAAGCAATGTTTTGTAGCACATTTAAAACCCTTGAAAAATAAAGTATCTCAACCATAAATAGAGCATCCCTACCTGTGATACTATAATAAAATATATTAAAGGCTCCAGAACAGATTGATGTAATCTCTTCTCCAGTGGGGAGAGACAAATATACATTATGTAACTGTATATTATAATACACTTCTTGAAATGACTACAGTTCAGTCTAGATCTATAAAAGCCAATATCTAGAGGCAGTTAGGAGGGAGAATTTTGTTCAAGAGGGAACTAATTAACTGAAATGGAAATGAGGGTATCCCTAAAATTTTGGCTCCAAATGATGCAAATATCTGATGCAATTTACTGCATTGTAGAAGATTTTAGAGGTAGCCCAAAACAAAGATTTTATTATAAATCATTAGCCTGCCAGGTACTAATCTGAAATGAGATTATATTAAAACCAACTATCAGGATTCACCAGGGCCTCAACTGCACGCAAGTATTTCCCTTCAGAGTCTCACATGAATATACAGAAATGATTTTAAAAAGTCAACATTAGTATAGTGAACAAGCAGATCCAAGCAGGTTAATTTCTTCTCCACCCCCAGGTAAAACATTAGGCACCTAGCCCCAGCCCTGTCTCCCAAATTCTCCTCCTCCTTACAAAACCATATGCTCTGACTATCCGATATGTACAATGAAAAGTGTTGTATTTCTTACTACCATCTTGTCAAACTATCTGTAAAAACAGTATAACAAAATCAACTCACGATGGTAGATCTCCCCTGCCCCTTCATTCTTCACTCAAATTGGGGGAGATGGACTGGAGGCAGCTGGGAACTTAGTCAAATTTAACCTACCTTTGCAACTAAAACTTGCCTGGTTCTCTCTCTCTCCCCCTTTTTCCCCCCCCAACAACAACAACAAAAAAGAAACCACAAAATCACAATCAGTGGTGGGGGTAGGGGAAAGATATATTTCCTTTCTATTATCTTGTGCCTGTCCATTAAACATGCTGAGTGTAGAGATATATTTTTTGTTGGAGTGATAAATCCCCCGTTGTGCACTGCTACAATGTTCCTTCCGCTTCCTAGTTTAGTTACTCCAACATGTAGTTATGACTGTGTAAACAGAAAGCATCCTTCTATGGTCACTTAAGGATTCCTAATGAGAAACAGAATTGTGTAACATTCTTAAATGTTGGTATTTCCTGCTCTATTCTACAATGCTTATACTCACAAATAACCAAAGGTAGGAGATAAACAACTAATATTGTAAGTGGAATCATTTCCAGGGTTGTGCATGCCAGGGTTAGTACATAAAGATGAAGGCTAATTACTGTTTTCTAAATATTTAATTCTGTGTTTAATATTATTGAAACAAACTGCTTTCACAAAACTCAACCAAAGTCTTTTCTGTGTGGTTCTTAGGGAAACCATTGTTTCCATATAAGGATTATCTGTTTACTTAAAAATAACTACACATTTTCTTCTTTAAAAAAAACAACATGGCAAGTCCTAAGGATAGACTTTAAAAAAGACAATGTAATACAGGAGAAACAACGAGAGTCCTGTAGCACCTGTAGCACATTGTTTTTGCTGTAGACAGACTAACAGGGCTACCCCTCTGGGACTTTTCACCAGGTAATACAGGAGAGTTATTTACAGATTCTTAAATTTGAAATATCCAGAATTTAACTAATGGAATTAAGAGATTAAAAAATAAACCACCTATTAATATGTTAAACCATATCTGATGACATGTAACAAACTCCTGTTCATAATAATGGAAGCTTAACTATATACCAAACCATTTGTGTCATTAAAGGCACTTGGCAATGACATTTACTGCATGGATTTACTAACTACCTTATAAACAGAAGGGGGCTAATTTTTAAATTGACATTTTTTTAAAACTGTGGAGAAAAGGAATGGAGACATGCAGCACGTCTGTAAATCTTTACAGGAGGCTCTCGCTGGGCTCCCAAAATAACCAGCCACTTGAAAATTTGAGGCACTGTAATTACACTTTGCCATGGAGTTAGCCTTTCACTGACGAGGATTTAGTATTAAGTACAGGTATTGAAGCGAAACTACAGTAGAGTTACACTGGTAACTTCAATATAATTATATCTACTTTCCCTCAAGTTTCTTGTGCATGAAGTATTCTGTTAAAAGGGGCACATAGTTTCCTGGATTTTGTGGACTTCATATGTCGAAGCCTTTAATATCACGGTTTATTATAAAGTAACATTCAAGTTGTGAAATAAATCCAGACACAACAAAATTCAAAATGCAAAGTGGGCTCATAAATTAGAAGTCACCCCCTCTTTTCCTAGGCATTGCAACACATGTTCTTCCAGGCACATATGATCTGTTAGTGATGCAGCGATCCCTGATTTATCTGCTAGGCTGGGTGAATGGGGGAGGGGGAAGGAGAGGGGAGGACATCAGAGTGTCCTATAGGAAGAGGGAGGCAAATGGAAATGTTTTCTCCCATCAGGTGCTGCTTCACCTAGGAAAGACAAAGAGGCCCATATAATCTCTGGTTAATCCTCATTTTCCCAACCAGTGAAGTGGCAGGAGGAGAGGGAGCTGTCAGACAGCTGAGCTGAGTAACCTCAAACCCAGGAGAGAGAGGATGGTGAACTCTTCCTCTGCTGTCAGCAGAGGCACAGAAGCTGTAATCCGGTGTGTTCCCCCCACTTTAATCCATGCTGGGAGGAGGGAGCTCAGGTCGCACCTGAAACAAAAGCATGTGGGAGTGCATGCAGAATATAGGGCTGAGCAGGGGAGCAAATCTTGCATTCCCTACCTTCCCCCACCTCTAAAGCCCCCACGATAGAGAGCTATACAGTTCTATGTATGGAGTGACGATGTCCAACTCGTAAATTGCAGTTTCATTCATCTTTGTCACCAAAACCCCATTAATTCTTCAAACTCCCTACAGATTTATTCTAACGTTCCAGACCTCTGAGCATCTTCAAAGCAATTTCCATTTTAAAATGCAACAGCTAGAAAGATGCTTTCTTCATGACTTGTTGTCCATGTCGGAAATACAGGACAGGAATTATTCAGTGCTGGACAAGTGACAGGTTTGTGATTTAACTGCTTTGCACTCCTGAAGCACTAGAAAGAGGAGGAGGAACCTCCTCCTATACCATTAAGAGGAGGAAGTCACCAGATTTCCTACAGAATATGAGCCCTGCTCCTAGCCCTGACAAGCACCCAAGCTTGAAGATGTTGATCTGAGCAATTTGCTGAGTTACACATGAAAACTGTGCCTGAATGTTTAAGACCGCTCTCTCCTGATTCCAAGGTCCATGCTTTAACCACAACCTCATCTTCCCTCCTTCATGTGTACAGCAGAGTACATGAAGTAGAAATCCATGCCTATTAGCCAACACAGGGATTGAAGTGTTATGGGTGCTCTGGATAGAGATGGACCCTGCAATAGCTGGGTGGATAGACTGTTCCCGTTATTTACAGAGTGCCTGCAGAATGCCGGGAGCGTTATAGACTAAATAGCCACCAGTGATCACTGCCCTGACCAACTTAAGCTTGTTGTTTTTGGGTTCCTTCCAGCTCTAGTAGTCTTTGATTTTTGTTTCAAATGAAATCTGATTTTCAAAGGACTGCAATTTTTAAGTTATTACCTCCCTAGCATTCAATTAACTTAATTTAAAAACAACAAAACCCCTAAGGAGATCCACTGCTTCTCTGATTAGCAATCTCAGACAGATGAGTGGCTAATTTATTACACTTTAGTATACTGTAGGATGTTTTGCACTTCAGAGAATTTACAGAGTAAAGAGAAAGAAACGATGATATGAAAGGGCTACAGTAAGTCAAAAACAATATAAACAGGCTTGATAAATGAAGGGTATGGGGAAAAGTTTTAAGCATTAAATTATTAGAATTGCTACAAAGTGAGACAATAGCATTGTGAAATAGACAAGCAAACATTATTATTATTCACAGTTTAAAACCAGGGAAACTAAGAGAGTTTGAGAAAATTATCCAAGGCTACAGAGAATCCGTGTTGGATCCAGGAGTAGAATTAAGGGTTACTTCACTAGTTCTGCTCTCAGCTACACACTGAACAATGGGGATAGAACAAAATAGGGAATAGCTGCTCAAATCACTGTCGGTTCCATGCACTGAATGAGGCACGATCTTGTGGAAAAAATAGTTTTGTTGGCCAAACTGAAAAAGAAAAATCCTGAAATTTTTTTTTGTTCATGATTGACTTGAAACTAATTTTTTTGGCTTTCTTGAAAATCCAGGTGGAAAATATTTTTTCAGGATGACTGAAACACTTCATTCATTTGACTTGAAAAATCCTAATGTTTTGATTTCAGACATTCACAAAACTGCGGTGGTGATGGTGGCCTCCTTATACATCACAACCCTGTGATTAGGGAATTCACGTAGGATGTGGGAAACTCAAGTCCCTGCTCCGAATCAGGCAGACTGGGGACTTGAACCTGGGTCTCCCTCACCAGAGATGAGTGCTCTAACTGGGGAGGAGTGGTATAGAGCATGAAGGGGGCGGTCTGTGTAGCACCATCACCATCTTCTCCTCCTCCATTTTGTGAATGGCTCCAAAGCTCTCTTGTGAACTTAGCCCCTTTGCGCCTCCCGCAAAAAAAAAAAAAAAAAAAAAAAAAAAAAAAAGTTCTTAGGTCAAAACTATTCTGTGGATTTGACATGATTTTGTGACTAGTTTCAGGTTGTCTGAAATTGCATTTTTCCGTGACTAAACTAGCCATTCAAAAACGTCACCTAGTTCTAATGATAGTTGCACATGCTCAAGGTGCCTAAATTAAAGTTGCACAGGCAACCTTAATTCTGGCATTTTCTCCTTTCTCAATGCTTCACTTTGCAACCTTAATGTTCTTTTAATGAAGTTTTTTTGTAGGTGATACTATTAATGTACTACACATACAAATGAAGACTCCCCTTCCCTTCCCTTCCCAAACCAAACCGAACAAAAATCACAATACTATATTTGAGTGTTGTGCTGTTCACTGAAATGCATGTATTATGTGCAAAACAAATCTCAAAAAGCAATGAAGTGTAAAGAAAAAATTCTTAATGGATTAGGACTAAAAAAAGAAAAGACCTCTAAGAATTATTCTTCCTCAGTGTTAATAGATTCCCTTCAGACACTGCGATTGTGTTATGGATGTCTAAAATGGTTTGTTCTATGTTTATAGCCAGCAGAAACCATCTTTGCCCAAGATCAAAGAATAAAAGTAAGACATATGTCTTCCTTCATTTTATGCCATGTTACATCCAGATCATTCTAAAGATATTTTTAACAGCTTTGCTTGTTAGAAGTGTCAGCCTGAGAAGTTTTCTATATTTCTTGGATGTTATATTTTCTATATTTCATGCATAACTATAAAAGGGAGCTTTTGATTTAAACTGGAACTTCACTCTGCATACATTTTTTTTAAATTTCTAATTTGCTGTTTAACACAAAAATATTTGAATCCTCAGTTTACAAAGTTGTTATTGAGATCATGGAAAAACTAATTAGACTAAAAAAGGAAACAATCTCTATTTAATTACATGGGTACCACTCAAACTATGCAGAAAACAATCTGAATAAGACAAATTTTCAAGTTAATTCTATCCTATCATCATGAAATCTTAATGGATTTCTGTTTATAGCTTTATTATTTTTGTACAGCTGAATGCCCCTATTTTTAATAATTACAGTTTCTATTTCTACTGCCTTTTCCCAACCTGTACCCTCAAACCACCAACATAATAGTTAATTCATCTGTTCTTTATTACTTTATATAGGAAATACAATACAAAAATATAAAGTCATTCCCATTTACTGTGCTCCTTTATCAAGCTGTCTTTATACATAGTAAAATCCCTCTCCCCTTGCTGGATGACCACAGGAAACGCTTGGGAGGATATGAACAGTGATGTCACACAAAGCTCGAACTTATATGAATTATAGTTTTCAGCTGCTGGATAAGAATATGAAAAATAATTCTTTTTATTCTACAAGGAATAGGTGGAGTTATCTATTAACATAAGTATAAAAAGTCAAACAGTACAGATTTAAACTGTTTAAATTTGAAAGCCTTACAGGCAAATAAAGAATGAACATAGGTCAGTGAGGTGTTGAGAAGAATTGTTGTGCATGTCAGGTAAGCTATCAATGGTAGACGGGGAAGAGTACCAGAAAGTATCTGGTAGTCTAAATAATCTATAGTTTCTCATGGCAAAACAAAAACAAAGAAATCATTATTTACAGCTTTGTGGGCTCTCTGGAGTAGCTTTGTACTATGCCTCGCCACATACTATACTGCACAGCACTCTCCTTATTGCCACTTATCCTTGATAATGGCACTTTCAAGGCATACTTGACCAAACTATAAAAGCCCATCTGGTCAAGTGCTGTTTTTAATTTGCAGAGGCACAACCTCACAAAACAGCACAGCTTGTTTTCATAAACCACAATTTAACTGTCAAGATTTAATTACCAAATACAACTGAACCTTTGCAATGAACAACATTCGACAGTATCAGCCAAATAGACTATGTGGAGGGGCATGGGGGGAGTAGAAATATCCCTCTGTGGGTACAATTGTCCTTCAACAGTGAATAGAGATAAGTTCTAATGAAAAAACCATCCACCTGCCAATTAATGAATTATACATTACAATTACACATAACTGTCCCTCTCAAAGGGGCAGTTAATTAAACACCTTTTGTATGCCCATTTTATAGACGTGAAAGCTAAGATACAGAGAGGTCACATAGGAAGCTTATCACAGAGACTCTCAACTCCCAACGCTGTGCTTTAACCACATGACTTTCCTTCACTCCATCTCTAGGACAATCACATCCCTGCATAAGGACATCAGCTTCACTCATCCGTACCTGAATAAGCATCGCTGTCCTTAAACATCAAAGAAATATTCACCATGTCAAAATCCCTCCCCAGAGCCAGTCTCCCTCTCTCATTAAATGTCTTTGGAGGAAGGGGTGGTGCAGTCTGCCAAGCCGAGGTCAGGTACCCCTTATCCCAGGCATTTCACAGTATTAGCCACCTTAAGTCTGTAAGGATCTTTGGAGTGGGAGAGGGGAGGCCTTTAATTTCTTGAGGCAGCAGGTGCTAGGAAACACTCTTGCTCCAAATTATGGCCATCTCACAAAACAAGACCAGGGCAGAGACAGCTCACAATCCCTAATATGATAGATATGAGGTTTCTTTTGCCTAGCACTCAATTGCTAAAGAACTCTATCAGTACTAGGCTAGGGTGCATGGTGTCTCTCTCCTCAGCCTCACTGTGTTAGCTCACTGCTAGGGGGAGTATTTCCTAACTCCACTGCCCTAAGGTGGTTTCCTCCCTCACAGAAGATCCTGATGGAATTGGAGGCAGTGGATCATAC
>ML675610.1:13251470-13307643 GCA_007922155.1 Mesoclemmys tuberculata
ATATTGGTCCCTTCTGACCTATGAGTCTATGAGTCTATGAGATGACAAAGGGTGGTGGTGGTCGAGGACTCCCATCTGTGAGGGATGAAGGCATCCATCTGCTGACCTGACATCCTAGGAGGTGTGCTGTCTGCCTGGAGCCTGCAACCAAGATGTTAAGGAAAGGTTGCCAAGACTCATCCAGTCCTCTGACCACTACTCCATGCTGCTCATCCATATGGGTACTAGTAATACTGATAGATATTGTCTTGAGCAGATCAGCATTGATTACAGGGCTCTGGAAGCAAGGGTGAAGGGGTCAGGGGCACAGGTGATGTACTCACACACTCTACAGGTTGAGGGTAAAGAACACATGCATTCTGGAAATGACTGCATGATTGTGCAGATGGTGTCAAGGGAGGGCTTTGGCTTCCACAATCTTGGGATGCAGTTCCATGAAAGAGGACAGCTGGGAAGAGATGGGAGTCCACATGACAAGAGGAAGAGCATCATCAGACACCAACTCACTAACCTAGTGAGGATGGCTTTAAAACTAGGTTCAAAGGGGCCACCTGATGAAAGCCCATAGGTATTTATATATAAAGAAAGTGACCTTGCCAGAGGCCTGGAAGATGGAGGTAAGGAGGAATGGAAAATTGCAATAGGGCCAACAAGAGGGAATACAGAGGGAGAATGTGCGCAACATCTTCGACATCTATACACAAATCCAAGGAGTACGAGGAATGAACAAGAAGAACTGAAAGCTAGTTAGTTTAGTACACAAGCTAAATTACAACTTGATTGGCACCAAAGACACTTGATGGTATAAATCTCATGACTGGAAAATTGTACAGAGGACGACAGCTTGTTCAGGAAAGACAGGCAGTGAAAAAAGGGAGATGGTGTTGTACTCTACATCAAAAAGGTTATACACTTGTTCTGAGGTCCTGATGGAGATGAGAGGCAGAATAGTTGAAAGTTCCTGGATAAAGATAAAAGGGGAAAAAACAGAGGCAATGTCACAGTAATAGTTTACTATAGACCACCAAATCAGGAAGAGGAGGTGGATATGGCATTTTTAGAACAAATAGAAATAACCAAAACACAAGACCTGGCAGTAAGGGGGTGACTTTAACTACCCACGCATCTGTTGGAAAAGAGCTATGGCAAAACACAAAATATCCAATAAGTTCTTGGAATGTGTTGGGACAACTGCTTGTTTCAGAAGATGGAGGAAGTAACCAGGGGAGCCATTTTAGACTTGAAGAATCTAACAAAGGAACTGGCTGTGAATCTGAAAGTGAAAGGGAACTTGGGTGAAAGTGATCAATAAATAATATATTTCATCATTTTAAAGAAATGAAGGCATGACAGCTGCAGAATCAGGGCAATGAAGTGCAAAAGAGAAGATTAACAAACACAGAGAACTAGTAGGTAGGGTCCCATGGAAAGAAAAACTAAGGGAAAAAGGAGTTCAGGAGAACTGGCAGTTTCTCAAAGAGACAGTATTAAAGACACAACTTCAGACTATCCTGGCAGGAAGGAAAGACTGGAACAAGAGCCCAGCGGCTGCATCAGGATCTCTTTAATAACCTGAAAAGCAAAAAGGAATCCAACAAGAAGAGGAAACATGGGCCAACTGCTAAGGAGTACTAAATAATAGTGCAAGCATGTAGGGACAAAAATCAGAAAGGTACAAAATGAATTATACCTAGCAAGAGTCATAAAAGGCAGTAAGAGGAGAGACTATAAATGCAATAGGAACAAGAGAAAGATGAAGAAAAGCATAGGTCCATTACTTAGCAGGGAAGGAGAGTTAATAATGGATGACACTAAGAAGGCTGAGGTGTTTAACGTCTATTTTGCTTCTGTCTTCATTAAAAAGGCAAATAGTGACAAGATGCTTGAAGACAATAGTAATAACAAAGGTGAAGGAACACAAGCCAGAATAGGGAAAGGACATGTTAAAGAATATTTAGATTATTTAGTAAGTCACCAGGGTCTGATGAAATTCACTCTAGAGTGCTTCAGGAGCTAGCTGAAGCAACCTCAGAACCATTAGTGATTATCATGGAGGATGGGTGAAATCTCCGAGGAATGAAGAACGGCAAACACAATACCTAATCTTTAAAGTCAGGAACAAAGAGGACCCTGTGAATTCTAGATCAGCCAACCTAACTTTGATACCTGGAAAGATATTGGGACAAGTTATTAAACAATCAGTTGGTAAACTCCTAGAGAATAATAATGTGATAAATAATAGCCAGGGTGGATTTCTGAAGAATGCCAAACCAACCTAATTTCCTTTGACAATGCTGCTGGTCTACTGGATGGGGGGAAGCAGTAGACAAAATATATCTTGATTTTAGGAAGACTTTTGACACAGTCCCACATCACATTCTTACAAGTAAAGTAGGAAAATGTGGTCTAGATGAAATTACTATAAGGTGGTATACAACTTGTTGAAAAACTGTACTCAGAGAGTAGTTATCAATGGAATACTGCCAGACTGGACATACATATCTAGTGGGGTCCCACTAGACCTAGTCCTGGGTCTGGTACTATTCAATATTTTTATTAATGTCTTCAATAATGGGTGGACAGTATGATTATAAAATTTGCAGATGATACCAAGCTGTGAGGGGTTGCAAACACTTTGGAGGACAAGATAAGAATTCAAGTGGACCTTGATAAATTGGAGAATTGATCTGAAATCAATTAGATGAAATTCAATAAAGACAAATGCAGAGTATTATATTTAGGAAGGAAAAATCCAATATGCAAATGTAAAAAATGGGGAATAACTGACTAGGCAGTAATAAAGCTGGAAAGATTTTGGGGTCATAGTGGATCACAAACTGAATGAGCCCACAAAGTCAGGAAATTGCACAAAAAAAGAGCTAGTATTCTGGGGTATATTAACAGGTGTGTTGTATGTAAGACACAGGAGGTAACTGTTCCCCTCCACTCTATACTGGTGAGGCCTCACTTGGAATACTATGTTCAGTTTTAAGCCACACTTTCAGAAACATATGGACAAATACGAAAGAGTTCAGGGGAAAGCAACAAAAACTATGAGTTGTAGCCTATAGGACTAGCCTGCTTGCTAGACTATATATAGATTTAAGTATTGTTGTTTTATTATAATAGAGTCATAGATTCATATTAAAGTATTATAGCTGTAATACAAGGTGCCTTACAGGCCATATCCTGTATGAAAGCTAAGGCAGTAAGCACTCATATGTTTGGGATCTTTGGCCCAGAGAAGCAATGATAAGTTAAAGGATAAAGGCATATATGGTTATAACCTTTACCCTAGAGAAGTCAGGAGGCATCAAAACAGGGGGGGGCATCTCAGGTTATGCCCCGAGTAAACTTCACAGATACACCACAGAACCCGCAAAAGGGCCAGAAATAACAAAGGTGAGATAAACAAACCATCTGGAAAGGATGTGGATATGTCATTAATAGGCACGAACCTGCCAACCTATAGAATAAGTATACCCTAATAATTTGGGGTTGAAGAATCCAAGTTTGGACTTAGAAGCGGGACCCATATTGCTCAGGGTATAAGAAGGGGCAATTCGTGTTACTTGGGGCGATTGTCAGCTACTCCTTGAAACTTCTTTCAGTTAGTTTATTAAGATTCCTTTTTTTATATTTAGTATTATTTGTAATGTTAGTCTTAGCTTTATAGCTCTTAGCTCTCGAGCATTGCCTACTCCATCCCTCTACTCAAGAGTTGAGGAACCAAACATCTCTCTCAACCAGGTCATCAGGGAAGGGTATGAGTAAATTAATCCAAAGCATACCGTAGAAATATATATCATATATATCTCTAAAATAAGACTGTAATCCTGTCCATTATCCATTAGATTATTTATTTTCTTTTAATCAGGTCATTTGTCTATCATTTTGTTATCTTAATAAAAGCTTATAAAATTATACAGATTCGGTTATCAGTGTGAGCATTCCTGTCCTGCCCCGTGGGGTCCCTATAAAACCCTTCTGGAGACTGATTCTGGGACAAGAACCTTATTATTTTATGATCAAATCAACTGGTGAGCCCATAATCCCATTCAAATTACTAACTCACCAAAAATCAGGTTACAGACTTGCGAGCCGCCAGGACACTCGAGGAGTGTGTGACAGGAATTCTAGGTGTTTCCAGGTATTTGGGAGACTCACCTGAGATAAATTGAGCTAGAGAGCAAAAATAAGGCTGTCTGTATATGAGTCTGGTAGGCTGTTTTGAAACACCGGAAACTTGATTTCCTTTGACTGTTTCTTGGCAGTGGTCCCAGAAGTGTTGCTTTTTGTTCTTCACTCCACTATAGCATCTGTTTATGAGCAGCAATTAATCTTGCAAGAAAAAGGTGTACTGTTTAAAGTGATACGCGTGTTTGAGGGGCTTTGGAGTGTAGGATGAGTATTGATATTAGGGTACCAGAAGTGAAAGTAATTGCATTAGCACCTGGGCCCGGTGACCCACACTTTGAGGTAACAGGGAGTAGATTTTTGTCTTGTTTAAGCCATCAGAAAGGCCGCAGTATTTTCAGCCCCTACAACTCTCCCAGGCTGTGCCCAGATCCATCTATCACCAGTTTACCCTGGCCGTTTGGTAGGTGCCGATTGGGTAAAGACCTCTCTATCAACTAAGAGCACATTAGCCATCGAGGGAAGATAAGGGAACTTGACCCCACCCTTCTGTTGTTGTTTTCTTGGGACTTGTCTGAAATAAATTGTTGAGACTGGTCAGGGGTGTTATTTATTTCCTTTTATTATCTCTTCTTTTGTTATCGAAGGGACATCTTCAGATTGAGAGAGAGAGATTTTAAAGTTTAGAATACAGCGGTTATTACAATAGTGTTGGAAATTAGGCTAGCCAATAGAATTTTATAGAGTTTAAGTTCTTCATTTTGGATTTTGAGTAAGCTCATTTAGTGTTAAAATGAGTGAGGCAAGAACTGTAGAGTTTGTGGGTTTGGCCTGCAGAATGGCTTTGGAAAATTTTGCCAGAAAATACATTAAGGAACACAAAAGAGACTTAGCACAACTAAGAAAGTGAAATTATCTCTGAACATCATAATCCATGGGGTTTGGTGAGTCAGGTTTTTTATTAGGAGGTAGAACAAAAGAAAACAAAGGCTAAAGCGGTGAAAGGAATTGCCATAGAGTGTGTGTTGACAGCTTGTAGCGTACTTGGGCGGAAATTGATTAAGAAAATAGAGTTACAGCAAACTTTGGAGGAGAAAGAGAAAACTAACAAATCAGCTAAGTGAAGTTTCTGAAAACTGATTAGCCACTGATAAAAAGACAGGAGTTGGAGAAAATGTTAGAGCGAAGTTGGGATCAGGTGCAGGAAGCAGATGAGAAAATTTGTTGCTGGTAGGAATGGGCAGCTGCCAGCTAAGATCGTTAGATTACTCTAGATCAGAGCATGGTTGGTTGTTGGACCGAATCAGTGAGTTGGAAGGTCTACTAGATGGTTATGAATCAGAACATGGTCTGTTGTCAGATCAAATTAGCGAGTTGGAAAGGCTTTGTGAGATGTTAGAGAGAGAGAGGAGATGAATCAGCACACAGCATTGCTGGAGTATAGCAGGGCTGCAGAGACTTCGGCTGCAAGCTCCTTGAGAGAGAGAGTAAGTAGAGAGGTGCAGACGGTGACACAAATTGTGAGAAAGCTAGAGGATGATGGCGCATCGGTGCCTATCCCCAGTGGCATGGTAGAACCAACGGAGGTAGACCAATTGCAGGACCAATTACTAGAAGTAGGGCAAGAGAGTTAGTTCGATCTGACACGGTACCTTTAGAAGCTGAGTCCGAGGTTACGTCTCAGGAGTTGCAAGAAGAGCCAGAAGAGGAAGTTAGTGGTAAAGTAGCTGTTAGCAGTTTGTCAGCAGAAAAGGAAAGCACACCAGGAGGAGGAGGATGTCATCTTACAGGAGGTGACTGGTGATGTACAGGATAAGACGAGTGGAGCAAAAGGGGAGGAGATATCTTCTCTTCTGTTAGCATCTGCCCTCATTAGAGAAGAGGATGTGCCTTTGGAGTCTGATTGTGCAGCGATTGGAAGATTCAGTTTCACAAGTGACACAAGCAGCTAGTGCCTGTGATATAGTAATCTCTAGATTACAACAGAGAGCACTACAACAGCCCAGGGATGCTATCCCTGTGCCCCCACATAATGTTACATTGACACCATATAGTTCAAGAGATCTAGCCCCTTCGTGTGGTCACTTGGAGTCATTTGAACAATCATTACGAGCACTTGAATTTTGTGGACTGAGATCACCCCCTTGGTATATGCTGGTATGTCCTGGTGTACCTGTACACCAACTACACCACTTCAGGAACTAGAGAATGTCCTGCACCAGTGTGGGGAAGCCTTAAGTGGGAAATGTAGAAATTTAATGGAAAGCCGCCTTAACCCAAAACTAGAACTGTGTTCAGAGGAAAGTTCTGGTGATGGATGTACTAATCAGGATAGAAGAAGAACCCCATCTCCTAATTTGGGGGATCAAACCCTGGAAATCATAAATTCAGATTGTCCTGTAGCAGTAGTTATAGATATTAAGACCCTGGATTTGGATAAGCAAGTAGAACTGATGGAGGAAACTTCTGTTGCAGTACATGCACAAAGTGTACAGGAAATAGCAGAAGTGTCTGGCTTACCAAAGGAAGACTGGGTTAAAATCCTACAGCTCACAGTAAATCGAGCGTTATGGAATAATTTACCACCTGAATATAGATTGGGTGAGAAATCTTTTAAGGAAACGTAGCCCTATTGGAACATAATCAGCACCCAGGGCAAGCTGGAGTGGCTATTCTGTCAAATTTAAAGCAACGACTTTAATGAGTCTTCACATCAATTTCATCTTCAGTTAAGTGCAGCTTGGCACAGTCACATGAGAGAGGACATGGACAGGCCACAATATGTTAGCTTGTTGATCAATAATTCTCTTCCCCATTTGCAGGAAAAGGTTAATATGCATGTCAATGATAACACTTCCTTGAAGGATGCATTGGCCTTATTGGCTAAGGCACATTCCCAGAGAGGCCTTAAATTAGGTTGGCACGGGCCCCCTGTTGCAACACTTCAGGAGCCACACACCAATCCCACTGTTAGAATTGAGGGACCTTTGAGGACATCACCTCAAGGATTACAACACAGCATTTCTAAATTCCCTGGAAACCAACGTTGGCAAAATAATTCTAACCCACGTAATAATCCTGGACATTCGAGTGCATGTGCCCCTCGACAGGGTTATATGTTTGGACCCCATGCAGGGTCCTGGGATTGTGTTCCTTTCTTTTCAGATACGGCTCAGGTATCTGCAGGTATCCAGATCATCACTTCCCTGCCGAAATGAGAGCTTGGTCATGCCGATGCTTAAAGTAATGCAGCAGACTCTGGAAGCTCAATGCCAGGATATCCAGGAACTTCAGACACACCTAACTGAGCTGATGTTGGAAGGCCAAGGCCTAATATCCTCAGACCATCCCATGGCCTCCATTGACTCATTTTCTTCTCTCCCATGGACAAGCTTCCCCTCCTACAGGGTTGGCTGCCCCCCGAGGAGATGGCTGGAGAGCCCGTGGACTACTTGTCTGCGGAATACTAAGCATGATGCCATCAGGTCCCAAGTGAAGTCATAGCCCCTTTAGGCAGGGATGCAAGCAGGAGACCCACATTATGGTGGTTGGCTGCCACATGAATTTTATTATAGATATTGGGGCAGCGATTAGCATTATCTATCTCAAAGGCCCTAAATCCTCTCCTCTGTCTTCAAGGTATACAAAAATGCTATCAACTTTTGCAAGTAACCAGGTCATAACCACACTGTTTAAACCCACTGAAGTACAAATAGAACACCTGCGAAAAACTCATACCTTTGCTCTAATGAAATTGGCAGACCCAAGGAACAGCTTACTAGGATCTGAATTCCTATACAAACCGGGATGTGTTATTGACTTGATTAATCAGTTGTATTTTACAGAGCAGGCAATTGACTATGAATGTGGCATGGTGTCTTCAGTGGAGGAATCAGAACCAGAAGGCTATATCCTGAACAAAATAATGGCTAAACATGCAGAGCAACTCGAGTTACAAGCTTTGCTCCACAAGCATGTGGACGCATTTGCTACACACAAACATGACTGTGGATGTATGCAGTCACTATTGCTGTAGAAACAATATCCTTACCCAGACCAAGCCAAACCATATATAGACATAACTGTTAAGTCTTTATTAACACAGGGAGTACCACTTAGATGTACTTCCACTGCCTATTCCCCTGTTTGGTCTGTTAGGAAACCAGATGGTTCCTGCTGTCTCACAATTGATTACAGATGTTTTAATCAAGTAATACCTATTTGTGCCCCTACTGTGGCCAAAATACCAGACCGTCTCAAGTTCTTTGATCCAGAAGCAGCATGGTTTACTGTCCTCAATATCAATAACATCTTTTGGACGTTACCATTACCCAGCATTTCCCACTACCAATTTGTGTTGAGTTTCCAGGGGGTCCAGTATACTTGAATCATTTATCCCAGGAATACAAAAATTCCCCGGCATTGTTTCATACACAACTGAGGCAGATACTGTTGCGATTTTCTAAACCAACTGTTTTGTTCCAGTATGCAGATGACCTTTGTTTAGCAACTCTTACCAAGAAGGAGCACCTGGAGAGGCATGACGAGCTCCTTCAGATTCAAAAGGGCTGGCTTGAAGTGTAATCCTGCCAAAGCACAGTTAATGACAACTCTTTCTTAGGTCTCATTTTGACAAAATGGGATCGAACCCCAGCACAACAGAAAGTGGACACAATAAAGAAGTTGCCCCTACCACAGGACGCAACAGCTTTATGATCCTTTTTGGGTTTAAATGGGTACCACAGAGACCTCCCAATTTTGCTTCCATTTCAGGTCCTTTGTACCAATTGTTAAGGAAGAATGTTCAATAGGAATGAGCAACACATGGAAACAGCATATCAGTTAAAACAGGCCATTGTCAAGGCTCCTGTGTTGATCACTCCAAATACAGAGATACCCTATCATTTGGAGGTGGCGGTGTTAATGCATTAGAGGCTGTGGCTTCACAAGAGAGTTATGGGAAAATCTGACCCATGGCTTATGCCTCACGTTTAATGTCATCAATTGATCTTAAATATAGCAATCATGAGAAGTACTTGTTGGCCATTAGCTGGGCTATTCAACATTTTTATTTTCCAATTGGCCTCAGCCTCATCATATTACATTCATCGCACACACCCCTTCAGTTTTTGTTGTCTAATAGGGTAAAGGATGGGCAAGTCTCAAATACTCACTTAGCCCACTGGGCATTGCTGTTGCAAGGGAAAGATATTGCAGTGAAACCTGTTAGGACACCTTCTCTGTTACCAACTGCCCTGCTGTATGAAGGAGAACCACATTTTTCCAGATATTCTCAATCACATCAAAGGGGGGAGGTGAGAAAGCTTTTCCTACCCTTAATACAGGAAGCAGGTTCCCTCAAGGGGGTACCATTTTGTAAACAGCTCAAGTTACTACCATGAAGGGAAACCTTACACTGGGTTTGGAATCTATGAGGGTCTACTGGAGGGAGAATCTTGGGAGAAAGCATATTCATGCACTCCACATTTGGCCCAATATGCTAAATTAGCAGCAATAGCTTTTGTATTGGAGTACTGCGTGCAGTTCTCCATCACCACTGAAAATCAAAACATCTATCTGTTTTCAGACTCAGCATGGGTATGCAATTCTCTTACAGAGTTTCTACCAGGTTGTGAAACTAATGGGTTCACATCTTCAGATGGGTTACTTATTAAGTATGCCTCACTGTTAAAATACATTCAGTGGTTAGCAGCAAAACTCACTACTCTGGAAAAGCCAGTTAGAGTGAAAAAGATAAGGGCCCACTGTAAATTAGAACCCTATACTATGGAAAATGGGAAGGCCAACAAATTGGCCAGAGAAGGAGCCCGATCAGGACAATCCTGGAGTGAGAAATTAATCAGCTGTCACATGAATTTTATTATAGATACTGGGGCAGATGATCCATGTCAAAGATGATCCATGTCCCTAAATCATCTCATACAAATTACCAATGATATGGACAAGGCCAAACAGGCTATTATCCAATTACTGGATGAAACCAAGGAACCTTCAACAGGCCCTGGGTAGAAGTCGGATTATAGGGATACATTGTTGTATGGGGAATTACAATAGAAATTATCTTTATCTTATTAGGATGCATGCCGTGTAAAAATTAACACATATAAGCCAAAACCCAGACCCAACCAGGTACCAGATAATAATGTTGGAGAATATGTATCCATGGTAACCATGATTGCAAGGCACCAGGACATGGAAGACCATAATTATGATACTCTTCCTACACCACAAGCTAAAGGAAGAGGTGGTGAAATTATCCTCTCAAACAATTAACCATCCATATCCCCGCTTGTGTGATGGGGTTCATTTTGCAACCACCCCATCAAAGGGGGGATTTGTAGCCTATAGGTATAGCCTGCTTGCTTTTGTGTGTGTGGGTGTGTCTTTCCTTATAGATTTAAGTATTGCTGTTTTATTATGATAGAGTCATAGATTCATATTAAAGTACCATTGCTGTAATGCAAGGTACCTTACAGGCCTGTATGACAGTTAAGGCAATTAGCATACATATGTTCGGGATTTCAGCCCAGAGAAGTAATGATGAGTTAAAGGATAAGACATATATGGTTATAATCTTTTCCTTAGATAAATCAGGAGGCATCAAAATGGGAAGGGGGCTGTCTCAGGTTATGCCCCGAGTAAACTTCACAGAGACCCACAGAACCCACAAAAGGGCCAGAAATAACAAAGGTGAGATAAACGAACCATCCGGACCCACCTGCAAAGGAGGTGGACCTATCATTAATACGCACAAACCTGTTAGCCAGCCTATAGAATAAGTGTACCCTAAAAATTTGGGGTTGAAGAATCCAAGTTTGGATTTAGAAGGAGGACACATATTGCTCAGGGTGTAAGAAGGGGCAAATCGTGTTACTTGGGGTGATCGTCAGCTACTCCTTCTTGAAGCTTCTTTTAGTTAGTGTATTAAGATTCCTTCATTTATACTTTTATTATTTGTAGTGCTAGTCTTACCCTTATAGCTCTTAGCTCTTGAGCATTGCTTACTCTACCCCTCTACTCAAGAGTTGAGGAACTGAACATCTCTCTCAACGAGCTCATCAGGGAAGGGAGTGAGTATATTAATCCAAAGCATACTGTATAAGTATATATCACGAGTCTCTAAAATAAGACTGTAATCCTATCCATTTGATTATTCATTTTCTTTTAATCAGTCATTTGTCTATCATTTTATGTTATCTTAATAAAAGCTTATAATATTATACAAATTTGGCTATCAATGTGAGCATTTCTGTCATGCACCCTGGGGTCCCTATAAAACTCTTCTGGAGACTGATTCCAGGACAAGAATCTCATTATCTTCTGATCAGATCAATTGGCGAGCCCATAACCCCCTTCAAATTACTAAAACACCCAAAATTAGGTTACAGAGTTAAAAAACATGACTTCTGAAGAAAGGTTAAAAATATAGGGTATGCTTAGTCTTGAGAAAAGAAAAATGAGGGGGGACCTGCTAGTCTTCAGACATGTTAGAGGCTATTATAAAGAGGTTTTTTGCCTTCCTTTGCAGCACAGGGCATGGGGCCACTTGCTGGTGGAGTCTCTGTAGCTTGAAGTCTTTAAACCATTATTTGAAGACTTCAGTAACTAAGTCTTAGATTAGGGGTCTATTCAGGAGTGGGTGGGTGAAGATCTGTGGCCTTTGTTGTGCAGGAGGTCAGACTACATGATCACAATGCCACTTTCTAACCTTATAGTCTATGAGGTAAGTGATCAACTGTTCTCCATGTTCACTGAAGGTGGGACAAGAAGTAATGGGCTAACTCTGAAGCAAGAGAGATTTAGGTTAAACATTGGGAAAAACTTTCTAAATACAGGGATAGTTAAGCTCTGGAATAGGCTTCCAACGGGTATTATGGAATCCCCATAATTGGAGGTTTTTAAACAAGACAGTCAAAACATCTATCAGAGATGGTCTAGGTTAACTTGGTCCTGGCTCAGCACAAAGGGGTGGACAAGATCACCTCTGAAGATACCTTCCAGCCCTACATTTCTATAATTTCATGTCTCAAGAATTAGAAAAACTCTTACAAAGAGCTTGTCTGAACTGGAAAAATGTTACAATGCATGGTAATCAACATATTTTAGCACTAAGTGTACATAAGGACTGCCATTATTAACATCATACCAGCTGGATGAAGTTAACCCTAAGACGCTTGAACTTCTGAATGTGTACGGGGTTAGTTAACATGATGTAATTTTCCGCTGTAGACAAGCCCAAGAAGCAACTCAATTTTATTCTTCAATCTATTCCTTTTCATCTCCAGACCCCATCTTGTAGATCCTTTGCTGCTATATTAGGGATAAAGATGGGAGACAGTTTGTTACTTACTAATGCTAATATTGTTCACATTAAGGGTACAGTATGTCTGTACTAGATTAAGTTTTTGTGCCTGGTTACATATATGCCTTTTCACATGAACCATTTGTACTTTACACAACCATTCAAACTTTGGTATCTTCCATAAATACTGTAAAAAAAATATGGGAAAAAAGTTACTCTGAGAAGTGCTGGGCAGCTTTCCCCTGGGAACAGGGAGGGGGGAAGCCCCAGGTGGCATTAGCAGGCTGCATTAACTCTTTAGCTGCTTTTCCACAGGGCTTGAGAATAATGAAGAGTTAATGATGGATGCCTCCTCCCCAGTCGTCCTGCTCCCACTCCTTTCCATCCTGATCCTGTTGAGGAGTGGAGAGGGTATTTCCTGAAAGTTCTGTCACAGAAGGGGAAAGTCCCACTAAAGCAGGTGAGCTCCCCATCTTGGGGATGGGAGAGGAAACATACAGAGGGGCTTCTGTGAAAAAACAGGAGTGTTCCAGGTAGAATACAATCATCATGTATAGCATTTCACCACTCTACACTTTAGTTTCCCTTTCAGTAATGGAAATAATTCTAACCATTCATAGGGGTGTTGAGACAAAATTTGTAACAGTGCTTTGAAAGCCTCAAGAGTGAAAAGTGGTAACTAAGTGCAAATTACTCATTAACATTTATCTCAAGATTGTCAGCATGACTTAATAAAAGGCTGTTGAAAAGACAACCATGTTTATCCTCCTGCTTTAATGGGAGATGTTGACGGGGGAAAATCAGCGACCCTTAGATCAGCAGTTCCCAAACTTTTCCAGTGTGTGGACCCATTTTCAACCTCCAAACATTTAGTGGACCACCACATGGTACTAGTTGCTTTTTACATGCCATTTTTATTTGAAATTGTATATTTCCTTGTTGAACATGTAATTTTTCTTTTCTGCAGACCCTCTGTAGTAGCCTTGCGGACCACCAGGGGTCCGCAGACCACAGCTTGGGAACCACTTAGATTAAATTAAAGAACAATTTATATTCATTGTCACTATGCAAGAGCGCTCAGGGCATTTTACGAATTCATATACTAGTTGGTAGATAAAATGCTCCCTTAAAATGGATACTAATCCACCAAACGGAAGAGCTTGTGTTTTCGATTTAGCTTTTTAACACTGGAAAAAGGACAAGGAACTATTACCAACATTCCATCAGCGCAGGCACTAGTTTCTGATGTCACAATCCCATTACTGAGTTGGAAAAGAGGGAAGGGGCTAGTACAGATTATATTATGCTCATCAGAGATCTATACTGCAGATAATTTTTCTTTTTTATGAATGAAAGCTTGCTTAACAAATTATATATATTCACACACACAATTTAAAAAAATTTAAAACAGACACAAATGATGATAAAATTAGAAGTAAGGAAGCCTAAAGAGTGGTTGGACATTGTTCACTGACTCACACTAACATGAATTAAAAAACAGTTCTACTGTAAGCTCAATATATTAAGGCTAATTGGTATTTACTGTATTATCCATGAACATATAATGGGAAAGGGTCATCATCTGTTTCAATAAGGCTAAACTAATTTTAGCTGTCAAAGGTTGTAGTCAAAGACCTGTAAAAAAAAGATCCATTTCTTCAGTGAAATTAGAAGCGACATTTAATTTATTTGTGCTCTATTAACCATGCTTCCAAAGAAACCATTTTGAAACAAATAATGAGTGGAAACAGACTCCAAACTTCCTCCAGGGCCTTGTAAATTATAAATATTTTCTTAAGAAAAGCAGAATTTGGAAACATTTAATTTTAAAAAATGGACCCAAAATTCTTTCATGCTTAGCTACCTAGCTGTCAAAGTAATTGTGTCCAGAGAAGATTCATGATCCTTAAAAAATATTCTGAGGTATGAATTTTTTTAAACTTTAAGGTAAAGAAAATTAATAGATTGTTAGTGCTAGTGTGAATGTAGCCCCAGCAAGGGATGTCAACATACAAGTCCCCTTAAATAAAAAGTTTTGATTGTTGTTGCCTGATTTCTGGGTGTTTAGTACTTTGAATGGGATTATACGCGCACCAATCTGATGTAATCAGAAGATAATGAGGTTCTAATCCCGGAATCAGGGTCCAGAAGAGTTTTTACAGGGACCCCTGGGGTGCACGACAAGAATGCTCAAACTGATAACCGAATCTGTATAATTTTATAAGCTTTTATTAAGATAACAAAATGATAGACAAATGGCTGATTAAAAGAAAATGAATAATCAAGTCACTAATGGGTAGGATTACAGCCTAACAATAAAGACATACGTGATATATATATTTATACTGTATGCTTTGGATTAATATACTCACACCTTCCCCTGATGACCTGGTTGACAGAGATGTCCGGTTCCTCAACTCTTGAGTGGGGGGTGGAGAGCTAGGCAATACTCGAGAGCTAATTGCTATAAGGCTATGACATTGGCAACGTCTACACTTACGGCGGCAAAATCACTGCCATCAGATTGACTTATCTGGATCAACCGAGCGGTCAGTGAAGACCCACTCAGTCGATCCAGAAGTCGATATTATTAATCCGCCCCCACAGGTGGCGTAGCGCTGCGTCAACGGGAACTGGCGCAGTGCAGCGAAGATGGTGCGCAGAAGAGAAGCACAGAAGTCAACAGGAGTTACCCAAGTTCTTTGCGTACTTTGCGTAACTCCCATCAACTGCCACTGAATTGCAGAGGTAAGTGTAGCCCAAGCCTAAGAGTACAAATAATATTAACTATAAGCTAAGAACCAAAGATTCTAACAAACACTAACTAAAAGAAGCTTAAGGAGTAGCTGGTAATCACGCCCAAGTAACATGATTTGCCCCTTTTTATACTATGAACAATATGGGTGCTCCTTCAAAGTCCAAACTTGGCTTCTTCACACCCAAATTATTAGGGTACACATTCTATAGGCTGACAGTTTTTTGTGTATTAAGGATATATCCGTATCCTTTCTAGATGGTTTGCTCATCTCACTTTTGTTATTTCTGGCCCTTGATGTTGGTTTTGTGGTGTACCTGTGAAGTTTATTTGGAGCATAAACTGAGGCAAACCCATTGTCCAATAAGAGGAAAGCTGGCAGCACAAAGTAGAGATGGAATGTCCTGCCCATCAGGCTCTAGCATGTTGGAGAGGACAATATTTCTTATATGCTCATTCCTTAGCCAATCAGGGTTCCAGGGGAAAAACCAGCCTTCACAGCACTGTTGCTGATCTGTGGAGAGGGGACTCAACCTAAGCCTGTAGAACTAACCACTCAAGTAATTCAGATTAAGGTTAACTACGTGAATAGAAAATTATTAATGTTACTAAAATTCTAACTGGTGTTCACAGTAGAGGAAAGAGCTATAATCATAGTGAAATGCAAAGCCATTGGAAACTGAAATATTGGTATTTAATTATGTACTAGAATAACAGATGAATTTCCCCCAAAATTCATACTTGGCTTTATTAATTTGAAAAATTAAACAACTCCCTTTCTTGATATACAAACTATCATTTTTGCTCTTTTGACCACCATTCTGAACTGAGCAAATAGTTCCACTGAGGTGTTCACATGATACCAAGGTCTTTTTCCTGAATGGTTATAGTTAATTTAAAAACTGTAAGTCTCTGATGACACCTCCTTTCTTTACTACTAGCAAAGGATAGTTAAGGAAAGGTATCTGCTCATTGTCTTCCATGGTGCAATGTTATCATCAACCCGCACTTCTTTCTTTACTCACTGGTAGTCTAGCAAACCCATCAACTCTTTCAAGCTTCTTACTATTAATATGCATAAAGAGTATTGCTATTTTTCTTTTGTTTGAAGAAGGGAAGGGAAGATTCTCTAGTGTGATCTTATTCAACGGAAAAGTATAAATTCCACCCTTGATAAATGTAAGCTAAACCTATCTCATTGCTTTAACTAAATATCCACCTTGTCTTTGTGTGAGAGAATACAAAGCTATTTTTAATTTTGTTTTGAGCTTGATAGGCTGCTACAAACATGTCTTTTAGTCCTGAGAACAAGAAATGGAAAATAATGTTTAGGTCATCCAATTTATCTGTGTGCTATAATGTTCCCCACAATATACTTCTAATAGGGCTTTTTTCCAATCTATCTTTATATATCCCTTGATGTTTTAATAGGAAGAAGAACATAAGAACGGACATACTTAGTCAGACCAATGGTCCACCTAACCCAATGTCCTGTTTTCTGACAGTGGCCACAGCCAGATACTTCAGAGGGAATGAATAGAACAGGTAATCATCAACTGATCCATCTCCTGTCACCCATTCCCAGCTTCCAGCAAACAGAGGCTAGGGATATTTCATAGCATGGTTTTGTATCCTTGCCCATCCTGGCAAATAGCCATTGATGGATATATCCTCCACGAACTTATCCAGTTCTTTTTTTAACCTGTTATAGTCTTGGCCTTCACAACATCTTATGGCCAAGAGATCCACGCCTTGACTGTGCCTTCTGTGAATAAATATTGCCTTTTGTTTGTTTTAAAAGGTGCCTGTTGATTTTATTTGGTGAGCCCTAGTTCTTGTGTTATGAGAAGGAGTAAACACCACTTATTTACTTTCTGCACACTAGTCATGGTTTTATAGACCTCTATCATGTCCCCCACATTATCATCTCTTTTCCAAGCTGAAAAGTTCCAGTCTTATTAATCTTTCCTCACATGGAAGCTGTTCCATACTCCTAATAATTTTTGTTGTCGTTTTCTGCATCATTTCCAATTCCAATATTTCTTTTTTGCAATGGGATTATCAGCTTTGCAGGCAGTATTCAAGATGTGGCTGTACCATGGATTTATATATAGGCAATAGATAATAAGACAGAAAACATACTCTCTCTTTCCTCATGATTTCCAACATTGTTGGGTTTTTTTGACTGCCACTGTATATTGACAGGATGTTTTCAGAGAACTATCCACAATGACTCCCAAGATCTTTCTTGAGTGATAACAGCTAATTTAGACCCCATCATTTTATATGACTAGTCGAGATTATGTATTCCACTGTGCAGTGGTTCGCATTTATCAACGCTAAAATTCATCTGCCATTTTGTTGCCAAGTCACCTAGTTTTGTGAGATCCCTTCACTGTCTACTTAGGACTTAACTGTCGTGAGTAATTTTGTATCATCTGCAAATTTTTGCCACTTTACTGTTTACCCCTTTTCCAGATCATTTAGGAATGTGTTGAACAGTACTAGCCTCAGTACAGACCCACGTGGGACACCACTATTTACCTCTCTCCAGTCTGAAAACTGACCACTTATTCCTACCTTTTGTTTCCTATCCTTTAACCAGTTGCTGATCCGAGAGGGCCTTCCCTCCTATCCCATGACAGCTTCATTTGATGAAGAGCCTTGCCAAAGAGGTTGCTTAAGAGGGACCTTGTCAAAGGATTTCTGAAAAATTTAAGTACACTATATCCATTGGATCACCCTTGTCGACCCTCTCAAAGAATTCTAGTAGATTGGTGAGGCATGATTTTCCTTTACAAAAACCATGCTGACTCTTCCCCAACAATTTGTGTTCATGTGTGTGTCTGGTAATACTGTTCTTCACTATAGTTTCAACCAATTTGCCTGGTACTGGTACTTATGTTCTTAATAATTGAAGAAAGTGGTAAACAGACAAAGAGTCTATCAGAAAACAAGTATTTTATTAAAACGTCTTAGTAAAGTTATGTAATAAGACTTTACTGACAAGAAATGCTGCTGCAAGTTTAAACTCAAGGTAATTATAAAATGGAGGCATTGCAAAACATGGAGTACATTGCAATAATGTAAAAGACCTATAACAAGAATAAAATAACTAGTGCAATGGAATTCTTATATTTAAGATGGAATTATTTTTCCAGATGGTTAATAGACTGATCTGAGTTAAACCATGGGACATATCAATCTTGGAAAACTGGACTGAGCCATTTTAGTGTTTCTCAAACTTCATCTGAAGAAATATATAGTGTGGGTTGGGATGATAAAGATTGAAGCAAACAGCAGTGTTAATTAGGATATTGGCAAGCATAATCTCAGTTTCCTGCAATGATATATGGTGCATAAAATGACCACATGCAAGTTACAATTACTAAAACACGGTAAAATCAGCAGCTTTGGATTCAGTGGTGGTTTTCTTGTCTGCCACTAAACAGAAACCTTTCGTGTTTCCACTCATCTCGTCTCAATGCCAATTTGACCATTTCATCACGTGCCTCCAATCTGAGTCTTGACTTTCCCCAGTTGAGAATAAATGATAGAGGAGAATATCATTAAATTATATACTCTAACATTTGAAGCATGGGAAGGAAGGGAGCTCCTGAACCCATGCAATATCAAACTGTCAGACTAGGATGGGAGTTGTAGTCTGTAAGGAATAAGTAATTGGAAAGAGATAAAAGGATCAATGCATCAGGCCAGCACTTCAACCCAACTCATAGTACAAACTCTGATTAGTTTTAGTTTCCAAAGTCTTCTTCTATATGCGCTAGATCTTTATAGTTTGACTTAGAAAAGAATATGTTAATGTATATGGATTTTTTATTTTCCCCTAATACTTGTACCTTCTGAGAATGCAAGAACAAGCTGCATAGCTAGCATACCACCAGTTGAATGCCAAGAAATGGGTTTCTTCCACATTTGACATGTTTTGAATTTCAGTACATTTGGAAAAAAAATTCTATAATTTCTATATAGCTCTTAAAATACTAAATGCAGAGATATACAGCAAGCTGCTGTAGTACCACTGGCCTTGGCCATGGTATGCCAGCAATGAAAGAGTGAATGCACACTCATCTGGCCTTGCCCTCCTTCTTGGAGACATTCAGATAAGATGAAGAGGGAACAGAATGTCAAACTCCCTGTTGTGATCAAGGTAAGTCTGAGTAGCATAGTGGATAACTAGGAAATGTCAATCTGTAACTTGGGACAGCAAAATAAATTAAGGAGGGAGATTTCTGGACTGAGGTGCAAGGCAGACACTACGTTGGGAAGAATATAGAGACAGGTACAAAGAGCCACCTTTCCTTCTAAAAAAATCCAGGTAGGATAGATCAGAAAGGTTACAAGTGAGGACATGCAGTTAATTTACTGTGTGGACAGAAGAAATGGGTACTAAAAAGCTCCTAGCAGAGGACAGAGAAAGGGAGAGACATGCCGTGTTCAACAGATCTGAACACTGGGCTTTAGCTCTCTGTTGAAACTCCAGGGAGGGACTACAGACCTAAGGGGAGGCTTTAGGTTAGATTTTACTTGGTAATGTTACATGTAGGGAAGTGAGGCACAGAAAGACTAAGTGACTTGCCCAAGGTCATACAGGAAGTATGTGACGAGCACAGAACTGAACTGGTGTGTCTTGAGCTGGTGCCTAACTGGACCATTCTTCGTCTCAGAATCCACATCTCAAAAGCATCTGAGAGATAATAGATCGGGGAGGGGGAAATTAGGCCATGAGTGTGAAATTAATTAAGTAGTTTATGTAGGCTATGATGGATAAGGTGGATTCACTGGAGGGCTAGAGATAGAGAAGTGACAGTCAAAGCAATGAGATAGGAAAATGATCATTGTCACACCATTTTGAATCAGAGTGGGCAAGAGTGCCTTTCTCAAGGCCAGAGAAAGGGATATTGCCATAATTCATGAAATGATGAGAGCCTGTATGAGCGTTTTAGCTATGTGGATTGTTAGACATGGCCAGATATTATGTAGGAAGCATCGGCAAAGTTTAGACCCAGGCTGGCTGTGAGGATCTAGAGTGAGGTCCAAGTCAAAAGATACCACACCGGTTAAAGGTCTGAGTGACAGGGAGGGTGGTGGTGTTCTCCACACTGACTGAGAAAGGAGGGAGTGTGCAGGGAACTGAAGTGAAAGGTGGCACTTATTTCAGTACCACAAGAACTGAACTGTCCATATGACCAGAACTACACATCTCCTGTGGTAATTATAATGGCAAGTTCTTGATCAATTTCCTTGAACACACTTTGAAATACTGCCTACTCCTCTTGGTCTCCCCTGATCATTAGAGTGGATCAGAATTTTTCAAATAATTTTTTCCTTGTAAGATGAATGGGCTTTTTTGAGAATAGAAGTTTTAATAAAATGTTTTATTTTTCCACCCAAAACATCCCAATTTTTTTTAAAAAAAAAATCCCTCTCTCTTCCCCTTCCCCCCCCAAAAAAGGGGGGGGGCGAGAGGGAGAGCAGGGAAAGTTTTGATTTTTCATGTTTGTTTATCCTTCTGGACAATTTTCCTGTGGCAAAATGAAAAGGAGAAAAAAAGTGTGCAGAAAGGAAGATGGAAGGAGAGGGACAACCCCCCCAAATCTGATAAAAGAGTATCGCATTTTGAATAAGTGAAAACTCATTCCTTTTCAAAATTTGAGGAACAAAAATTATTGCAAAATTTGATTGTGAATTTTTGCAGGAATCATATTTCCAAATAAATCTAAATTGATATAAGCCAGCTGTAAAACTTTAAGTCTGCATACCCTTGGGTGTATGCTGGTGTAACTACATATATTTCAAAACCAATTTTAGATAAGTTGGTGCAAGTTGTGTGTGGACAAGGCCATAGTCCTCTAGAATTTGATAAATACCCTTTTCCCCTTCTTTTTCCTATGCAGATTGTAAGCTCTTTAGAATAGGGACTGTGTGTTACTGTGCACTTGTATAGTGCGTAGCCTATTGGGGTTCCGTTCTTAGTTGGTACCTATGCACCACTGTAATGAATGTGATTAACATATAAATCTTCAAAGGGTACTATATAATGTAATGTACATGCAAGAAGTGAGCATACAATGAGAATGTCATTGTCATGAGAAGAGTCATTGTTTACTGTACAGTACTTTGTCACTACTTCTAGGTGTAATGCAACAATTAAGCTATTTATTAAAATATTGACTTGCAGGAGCACACAGAAGGGCTTGATTCTATTTATCATACTTGATACAGACTTAAAAATGGAAATTGTCTATTAAGTTTTGGACTTAGATTCTGCTTTTGGAAACAGAAGGGAGAAAAGATGACGAACAAGCAAACCAGAAATTGCAATGTCTCTCCCTGCTTGTGATCAGGGCAGCAAAACAGACAAATGTTGACCTTTCTTTCTCATTGATGAGTTCATTTTCCACTGCAGGCTGCTTGCAGATCACAGCGCTGCCAAATACCAATCAGTTTATTTTGTCTTTTTATACTCAGAATTTCTATTTAAACATCTGCCTCAGTCTGGTTTACTAATGCACAACAGGTTTCCCATTCATTTCTTTGCCAGATGTAACAGACTAGCACAATAAATGTTAATTGCAATAAGAGACAAATAAACAACGAGGCTGAAACCAAAGGATTCAAACAGCTTTGACAACCTATGTAAGGCCAGAATATAGAGTATTTTCTTCTATTTCTCATCCCCTTTTTATGGCTCACAATAACAAAATACAGACAGCCTAGCAATACAATTTACTTGACCAAAATTTATTACATTTTGCATAAGCCATTCCTAGTATTAGGTTCTCCTATACCGCTCATGGCATTTGGAAACAAAAGGAGACTTTTCATACTTCCCCGCCCCCCAACCCAGTAATGTGAATGTTCAAAAGTTAAGAAACCTTCTCAACATGAATAAAAAATTAAAACCTATGGTTTTACAGACATCACATATTTGGCCTGTTTCTGCTCCTAGTCAAATCAATAGCAACACACCCAGTGACTTCAGCCAGTGCAGGACTAAGCCTATTTTTTTTTCTTATGGGCAGTGCAGCTAGTGCTATAATTAAGATTGCCTGACAAATTCTGTTTTAGGCCCGTTTTCAATTGCTTATTACTTTGCCCAATTAATTATCTGGGCTGAAATTTTCCATGTTCAGTATCTGCCTCAGGCTCATATTGTTTATATATAAATAAATATTTTAGCAAATGTGACTCAGCCATTTTTCAGACAAGAGATTGGGGGAAAATGCATTCCTTTGTCCAAGTTAAAGAATTCTTACAATTGTTTCTTTGATAAACTTTAGCAACTCCATGCTGTGGTGCAGGGACTTGAAATATGGCAGCTAGTGTTTCTGGTATCAAGGCTGCATCTTTGACTGCCCTTGTGAACTTTCACACAAATTTGGCCAAGCTGTAAGACTCCGAAAATGGCAGTTTGTACGTGCTTGGTGATTCTCTGAAAATATCATTTGTACTGAGCCCTTACTGACTGTATGTGAGCCATCCCCCCAGAGTGACAGAGCATGCTCCATCCCGGGGCTGCAGGGATTGAGCTGGCCTTATTATGCAATTGCTCCTCTCTGTAAGTCAAAGGCTGCTGGGGTACCTAGCACAGGAACTGAGACCAGGGAGAATCTCTCCCCTGTGCTCTCAATGCTTCCCAGGCTGGTGCCAAGGCACTGTGGAGAAGAAAGCAGCAGCATTATTGGAATGCAAAGGGTGAAGAGATAGGCCTGGGGTGGGAAAACTGGGGCATGGGGATGGTGGGGCATGGAGACTGGGACATGGAAGAACGAGGAAGTTAATGATCTTGTGAAGTAATGGTGGTTTTTCGAGATGTGTGTTCCTATGGGTGCTCCACTCTGTGTGTCTGTGTCCCCGTGCTGCTGATTGGAAAACTCTGGTAGCAGTCTGTTCAGCCTGCCCATGAGCTGCTCCCTGCCTGCCACAAGGCTAGCCAGTGTGCATGGGCATTCCCGCCTCAGTTCCTTCTCTACCCCCAAGTCAACTATTAGAACTCTGAAGTAGAGAGGAGGAGGGCAGGTCGTGGTGCACCCATGGGGGACACATCGTGAAGAACCATTGTTACTGCACAAGGTGAGTAACTTCTACTTTGAGTGGTGTCTTTATTGGTTCTTCACTGTAGGTGACTCCTGAGCAGTACCCAACACCGAGACCGGGACTTCGGAGTCGAATCTGATACAGATGAGGTAACAAATGTAAGAAAAGAAAGTTTCAGAAAAAACTAACTCCCTTTAGTTAACGATCCACGAACAGATAGCTCTGAGCAAAGTCTCTAGCTGGGGCGGTTGAGAAGCAACTTAAGAGGGAATGCCCACGCATGCTGGCTAACCTGGTGGCAGGCGGGGAGTGGCACATGCATGGGCGGGATGGACTGCTACCAAAGTTCTCCAATCAGCAGCGCAGAGGCACAGACACACCTACAGCAGACCACCCATGGGCACTACTTGAAGAAGAGCAGAAGCTACAAATTGAGGTGTGCGGTAGCACTGGCTGGACCCATTTTATCTCCCTCCACAGTCCACTTTGGCTGCTTCTCTGTCTACAAGCTAGAGTCTCTGGCTGGCTCCTCTGTGCATTTTCTCCGCCACCTCCCAGGCCACATTTGGGGGATGGAATGGTTGAAGGGAGACACTAAATCCTTAGCGACCAACAGTCTAAACCTTAGGACAGAGGGATGGGAAGGGACTTTAACTTTCATCCGAGTAGCACAACAGTATTGTACAGATCAACATGAACAAACAGGAGACTAATACAGCACAGTTGAGGAATCTAGTATTTTAAGAATCCAACGCAGTGGAATTTACAAAAGAAAGGAGAGATTTTCTTTGTGGTGGATTATGGCATAACAGATTGAATCTGCCTGAAAGAGACCCCAGATTTTGATGTCTACCTCCTGACTCTTTCAAGCTGGTTTAGGCTCCCACATTTTTGATGGATTCAAGCCTCACTTACATTTAATCTACTCCTAGAAAGTTGTAATGGAGAAAGTGTTAATGGAAAGGCTCTTAATAGTTCACATCATGATGTTTTTCTAAAAGAGATGCTCTAGTTTAAACAGGAATTATTTTGGGGAAGTTCTGTGGCCTGGGTTATACTGGAGGTCAGACTACATGAACACAATGGTCCTTTAGAATCTATGGTAACAAGCACATTTTCAGATATACCACTTGCAACTGCAGCACTGAGCAGCAAAAATCTTTTTCTTCCTTCTTCACATAGGCGCCCTAACAATATTGTTATTTGTATTATGCTACCGTTGCCCCTGGAGAGTCAAATTACTGAATATCACTGTTATATTAGGGAATCATGTCAGATAAGGAGGTGAATTAGATCCACACTTGCATGATTTGTGTTTTTGTTTTTTTAAATTTTAAGTAAAAATTCCTGAGGTTGCCTACTTTAGGAACAATTCTAGAAGGTGGCATGGGGGAGAGGGAGCAAGAATTAAGTGAAGAAATATCTAAATACTAACTTAAAAAAAGAAGTTAGGACCAAAGTTGGATGAAACCCACTTCCTCTGACATACCATTGCCCTATCCCCTGAAATAGCAGCAGTATATAGTAAGACTTTCTCCAGCATTACTAACAGCACTAGCACAAGTGCACGTTTATGTAGATATCTGGGAGAAGAAAAAGAATGGTTGCTGTCTATCACTGTGATACTAATTCTCGCTATGATTATAGGGTTTTGTATAATACAACTAAAACATGTGTGGGTTGTGTAACTACAGTACCAAAGTCAGAAACAGCCATATGAAAAACTTCACTGCTAATTTCTATAAAAATCTTGAGAAGCACGTGCTCCTCATCTATATAATTTTTCAATTTTTTAAAAATTATTAAATCTTTGTTTGATTTATAGAAATATCCTTCACTTACTTTCTTTTGACTCAAGTGTAAACATTCCTGTTAATATATGGCCAAAATCATCCCCAGTGGAATTCTAATGAATTGAGTGGATATCTGACATGGATGAATTTGGCTCTTAGAGTCTACTTTGATTATAACCAATAGTAGTAACAATTATGTCTTGCAATACCGGAGTTAAAAAAGGATGTAATAGGGGTCAGCTTTTTAGACATCTTCCTGAAATGTCACTAAGTATAATCTTCTGATATGACCTTGTTTCTAAACCAAAAATCTGTAACTGTTGATATAAGTGGATCACATATACTAAATTGTTAGCTTCTAGTTAGAATCATTCAATTTGTTTAAAATAACCTCAAGATCAAATTTAAAAGGCTAGCTGGTACTTTAAAAAATTAATAATGAAAAACCAACTTATTAAAATATATGTCATATAAAAGGGGAACAAATTCAAAATTGCTTTTTCTTTTGAGAATACATGTAATTAAACACAGCTAAATTATAAGCATTTATTAAAAGTATCCCAAATATCCAAAACAAAATACTGCTGATTTAAAACTGTTCATTTACATAAATTGGTAGAGATTACCTCAGAATCAAGCCCTTCTGTGAAAATAAGGCCTTTGCATATTTTAATATAAAGCTTTTAAATCTTAATTTCTTAATGCCAACTTCATTTACCATAATGGTAACCTAAAAGCCAACAGAATATTATATCAATATGTCTGTCAAGGAGATACAAATATTGAGACAAGGACTGGCAACAAAGGACAAACTAAGAGGTCAAAAGATTTAGAGATGACATTAAATAAAACATATAATCTTGACAATTTATGGCCAGAGACTTGTTCTCAATCAATATTAATTTGTGTCAATTGTACTGGGTTCAAAACAACCAAAAGAAGGGCTAACATTCACTCAGTGACTTAATATATGAACATCTACAGACCACCGTTTCAGTCTGCCAAAATGCAAAAGCAAAACAAAGTGGTCAGTACACACACTAGAGTGTTCATTCAGACAGCCCCTCATGCAGACAGTTACACAAAGAAAACAGATGCGTTTTGGACCTGGATCAGCTGTACAAAAATGTATAAGCCAGTGTCCAAATGCTGCTGGAGATGGTTGTGTTTATTAATAATGAAGCAAAGTACTTCACAATTCTCTACCTGTGCTAACAGCATTGTGGCAATTATTTAGGTAATTCCATTGAAGATTCACAACTGATCTGCTCTCCAGGAGGGAGGTAGCATATGAACTTGAAAAATTGTTACTTAAGTACCATATTATATTGCTAGAGTGCACTTGTAGAGTATTCTTGCATACGTCAGAGGATTTGGTGGCACTACGAGATTTGTACACATTACCACAAAATCCAAATCTTCAAGACCTTTGGAACTTTTGTAAAAATCCAGGAGTCACATAATCCTGGCTACCAGAGAACTGGAGCACTTCAGAGCTCCTAAACTCTGCAAGGCTAAGGTTAAGTCCCTTTGGAGCTCTGCAGGACAAACACCCTAGCAGATCCCCAACTGTGTTGCAGAGGAGAGTCGATGTGGGCACTGAGTTTCAGTCAACGGGACCCATATGGCACATTTCTAACCTTCTGCTAACTGGGAATTTCAGTTAACCAGTTCAGAAAGTCAGAGTTGCACTGTTCTGAGTTGAGGGAAAAAACCCTGATCCAAAATGAAAAAAAAAAAAAAAAAAGAATCACATAAGAGATCAGTATCAGTTACTTATAACACAACTAGAAGATTGTTTAACATGCTGTTTTAATAAAAATAATAGTAGCACTTCAAGAGAACACTAAAAAGTCTTGCCCAATCAATGACTTGGATTTTGCTCACAACATTGTCTATAAACAAATATTCAAAACAAGTAGAAGAGGGATAAGATATTTGTGCCCAATGTTGAAAAGTATTAGTGTTTACTACATTGGAGAAATGATTCAAGAACAGCTCATTCTTTTGAAATATTACCCATGTAATGTATTCCAAGGACTGGGGCTTCAATAGCCATCTGCTACATATAGAACTTGCTTCAGTTTTGACCTTATTAAACTATAAGAATTTTATGAATGGTGTCTTTAAGTTTGGTCTACAAAGATGTTAAGATTTGAAATGCTAAAAAGTTTGTAAGTCATTTTTCCCCTTATGCCAAATTTCACTGGAAATTTTCTGTTAAAATATGCATTTAGGTGTCTAGATAATTTAATTTTGAATTGCACTTGACATCCAAGCAACACATTTTCATAAGAGACTTTCCTGCATTGTTTTTAGTAAGGATTCAATTTTTTAAAATATTTTAAGAGAATACCATATATCAGAATAAGAATATTGAGATAAGATAACTGAAAAAATAGTCATGCACTATAACAACAAAATCTAGTTAAAAGTCCTCAAAACAATGAGGATAATGAGAAACTATTCAGTATTAGAGCAGGATATTGCATTAATAGCTTACATGCATCTGAAAATAGCTACTGACAGTTGTTAAAAAATGAGGTTGGTGAGAATCAGATAACACTACATCAGAATCATTTTGCTATTTTCAGAGGATTATGCCGTATTTATTAAAAACAAAACAAAAACAAAAAAACCACCTTTACTCAGTTTTGTAGTAAAGGAGTACAGAGGCAGAAAAGAAAAACTTCAGGTCAGAGAAATATTGCTTTTCTTCTCAATAAAGTAGCCTTTGAAACATCCATGATCAAATTTTATTAAACAGAATACTCTCCTTCCTTTTCCATTTTAAGAGATTATTTCAGTTACATTTACCAGAAACAGTGCTCCATAAGACCTAGTGGGTGGCAATCCGTGCTCTGTTGAAATCAATGGGAGTTTAACCAGTGATTTGAGCAGTGGCACAGTTTCACCAATTGATTCTGCAAACTCTTTTTGCAGAAGCCACTGAGAAGGAGTGATAGAGGGTGTGGTCCTTTTGCCAACAGGAAATGCTGCTACGAAGTTGTTTTACTGTACCTCCATTGGACAGTAGAACTGTTAAATTATGACAAAGTATAAAAATACAATAGCGATCTCTTAACTAGAGAGAGAAAAATGAACAGCCTATCAGTGAATTCAACTGCTGAAAGTTACCTGGGACCAACTTTCCACTCCACTTGTACTGGTACAGAGGAGCAAAAGTGAGGAAAGTAGGTGCTTAGGGCTCATGTCCTACCCAAGACCACAGCCAGAATTTCTTCCAAGCTCTACAGTAGGATTTATAAGAGTGTATTCAATGTGAAACAGTCATTTATTGCTATGCTTTATTGATTTGTTTTTCATAGCCTCACTGCTAAAAGGGAAGCTACCTTCAATGATTGAGGTGCCTGACAGTGGTCTCTGGCACAGAAAATGTGATCTCGTCAGGATACTGAATGGAAAGCTTGATGACATTTGTATTATCTCTGAAAATCAGGATCTCTTTGGCCAATGTGGGTCAACGAGTATGACCGTAGCTCTTTTCCTTTTTATCTTTTATATTATCCTGGCTACCCGAGGTACTGGTGGATTTGTATACAGAAGCTGTGCCCAGGATTGTGTCAGGACATCAAGACTGGCTGACTTTCTGTTGAGTGCCCTGGAGAAGATCACTGACAGTAGGAAGTCTGATGAAGTGAATAGCAGCTCTCTCTCTCTCTCTACATGCTTTTACTTTTTCTGGTTCAGGGACCATCCCCCTTCGCTGTCAGTAGCTTTTGTTCAGGCAGTCCACTTTGGTGTCTGAGACTGGCTTTATGCCCTGAGAAACAGGCTTCCATCCAATGAAGACGACATATGACCTCTGGATGCTATCTTATCCTCATCAGTTCAAACAGTAGACTGTGGTTACATTAGAGAAAAACGTGTAAGACAGTAACTTTATTGGAGACAGTCTTGCTCCATGAAGTTGATGTGACTTCTCCTGTCATTGTTTGACTAGACTCCTGGACTGGGGCATTTCTGGAGCTAGCTATTCACCCACTGAGGCTGATGTTGCATTTTAGGACAGTTGCATTGCCCCCTCAAGGGGCATCTCTCTAAAGTAACCTATTTTCCTTCTGTCCACAAGGTCAGGAAATATTTTACGTCTTCCTGGACTTTTATGTGAACATTCAATGAAGCATTCCCTTTTATTTGAAAAGAATGAACTTCTGAAAGGTCCTTATTCTCCAACATGCCCCACATGAAGACTTCATTAAATTATAGCACTATCCCCTAAGAAAAACATATTTCCATAACAGATTTACTGTTGGATTTGATGTCCGTAATCATTGTCCATAGGAATTGTCATTAACGAATGTTGGTTGCACTACTCCATATTGATAATTATCCTTATTGTCCTTGAAGGGCTGATGTGGTCAGCTCGTTTGAAGACTAGGAAGATGCAGGAAGATTTTTAATATGATAGATTTATTTTCATGGATGTTGTTGGTAAAAAAAAATATTAAGTTCTAAATCCCTATCCTCCAATGATCAAGCACAGCAGCTAACCAACTTTTTCTACAAACGTTTTAAAACAAAACATGAACAAGCACAGCATACCAAATTATCCCGTGCTATTATAGTCAGCAGTCTCAGAGAAGACAAAAAGCAAGCATAACTAGCCAATTATAAGTTAGTGGTGGCTCCAATAAGCATAAATAAATGGATTTAAAATAAAAAATCCAAAATTTATTTAAAAACGTCAATTCTAGAATTTCATAAAAAAGAAATAAATTATGTATTTTATTCAGTCAGGGATATGATATAATGGAGGGTTTCTGTTTCTTTTAAACTCAAAATCCTTACCTAAATCCAAAGCTTGAATCATACATATTTATTAAGATGTTATTTCTAGAAGATACTTTTAACCTAGTCAAAAGCTTTCCACACTTGTTTTGTTTTCAAGTTAAATTGATGTAAATTGCAATAAAAGCTCAAGTTTTTGTGAGATCCTGTTAATAATCATCTAGACAGCACATCTTGAGTTTCACAGACATAGATGATGACTTGACTAAGATTTCTTATATGCTACTTTTAAAGTTTTAACACACAGTAATCATAATAATTCATTTGCTATAGTATTTAAGAATCAGACTTTTTTTTTTTAAATAGAGAGCATTTATAACTAGAATAATGTTGAAAAATTTGAGGGGGCTCAGACAAGAGCCATGAGAATGATTAAAGGATTAGAAAACCTGCCTTACAGTGATAGACTCAGGGAGCTAAAATTTAGCTTAATAGAGAAACGGTTAAGGGATGACTTGATTACAGTCTAAGTATATACAAGGGGGAGCTCCTTCAATCTAGCAAAGAAAAATATAACACGATCAAATGACTGGAAGCAGAAGGTAGACAAATTCAGATCAGAAATGAGGAGAAAATTATTAATGGTGAACATTAGACCAATTTGCCAAGGGTTGTAGTAGATTCTAGATCACTGAATTTTTAAATCAAGATTGGATGATTTGCTCTAGGAATTATTTTGGGGACGTTCTAAGATTTGTGTTATACAGGAGTTTAGACTATATGATCACAGTTGTCCCTTCTAACCTTGGAATTTATGAATACATAACATTGCTAATTGGAACTGGGTTATTTTTATATTGCTAGAGACACACAGCACTTTATTCTTTCACCAGGGTGGATAAAAAAATGATTTAACAAAAATATATCCAATTTTTCATTTTATTTCGATTAAATATAGGTTATTTAAAAAAAATAAAAATAAACTTATTTAAAATTAAATTGATTACCTATGTTAAGCCCAAAACTTATTATACTCTATTAAAATGATTTAATTTAAATACAAAAAATAATATTAAACCATACTTTTGCTGCCCAAGTTTTAAAGGAAGTCAAACCACTAAACTCTTAGAAATCACTGGCTAAGCACCTGGAGCAAAAGGTTGCTGAAGTGCTAAACCAGCTTTAGATAGCAGTAACCTCTTCTGCAAGTGCAGAGAGAATATTTTAATTCATTTTATTCATTTAGTTCAGTTCACGGTTAAGATACCAGTTGGGAGTTGAAAAAGCAAGAAATCTAGTCTTCCTCTTCCAATTGATGAACTATGGATAAGAGGAAGAGATCTATTAGTGCTCAAATCTTGGACCTGGTGACTAGAATTACTCAGTTCATAAGAAACTTGAATGGTCTAACCCAGTATAACCAATGTCTAGCCCAGTATCCTGTCTTCTGACAACAGATGGTGCTGGATGCTTCACAGGAATGAACAGAACAAGTCAATTTGAGTGATCCAGCCCGTCATCCAGTCCCAGCTTCTGGGAGTCAGAAGTTTAGGGACATACCCAGAGAATGAGGTTGCATCCCTGATCATCTTGGCTAATATTCTTTTGGTCCCCACAACATCTATGGCAACGAGTTGCACAGGCTGACTGTGCACTATGTGAAGGCACTGTGCGTCTTATGTTTGTTTTAAATCTGCTATTAATATCATTGGGTGACCCTTGGTTCTTGTGTTATTTACCCCTTCACATAACACTTCCTTATTCATTTTCTTCACATCATTCATGATTTTACAGATCTCTGGCATATGCCCCTTAGTCACCTCTGTTCCAAGATGAATACCAGTCGTTTTACTCTCTCCTCATATGGAAGTTGTTCCATATGCCTAATAATTTCTGTTCCTCTTCTCTGTATTTTTTCCCATTTTAATACATCTTTTTTAAGATGGGGCAACCAGAACTGCACATAGTAGTCAAGATGTGGATGTGCTATGGATTTATATAGTGGCATTATGAGATCTACTTTCTTATTATCTATGACTTGCCTAATAGTTCCTAACGTTATTAGCGTTTTAGACTGGTGCTGCACACTGAGCAGATGTTTTCAGAGAACTATCCTCAGTGACTCCAAGATCTCATTTTTGAGTGGCAACAGGTAATTTAGATTCCATCATATTGACTATATAGTTGGGATTCTGTTTTCTGCATTACTTTGCATTTATCAACACTGAATTTCATCTACCATTGTGTTGCCCAGTCACCCAGTTTAGTGAGATCCCTGCATAAGTAACTCTTTGCAGTCAGCTTGGGACTTAACTATCTTGAGTAATTTTGTACCTGCCAATTTTGCAACCTCCCTGTTTACCCCTTTTCCAGATTATTTATGAATATGTTGAATAGCACTAGTACCCTGGGGGACTCTGCTATATATTGCTCTCCACTGTGAAAACTGAACATTCATTCCTATGCTTTGTTTCCTATCTTTTAACCAGTTACCGTATTTTTCGCTCCATAAGACGCACTTTTTTCCCACCCAAAGTTGGGGGGAAAAAGTCAGTGCGTCTTATAGAGTGAACGTGCGGAAAATCAAGCTGGCTGGCACTACTGCAGGATCGCAGGAGCGATCCTTACAACACAGCAGCCCGCCGGTCTGCTCCATAGCGGGGGAGGGGGCGGAGGAGAAAGGAGAGCAGTTCTCCTCCTCTGCCTGCCAGCTGCAGTACAGCTGATTGGGGAGGAGGGGAAGGGGGAACTGTTGCTGCTGCTCCCCCGCCTCCACCAATCAGCTTACTCCCTTCCTCCCCCCCCTGCCCACAAGCTCCGGCTGTTACAGAGCTCAGCTCCTCCTGCTGTTTGTGCCATGTGGGGGGGACCCGGGGCAGCTGGGGGGGGCAGCGCCCTGTGGGGGGATCTGTGGGGGGCAGGGGGCAGCGCCCTGTGGGGGGCAGCGCTCAGGGCAGGGCCGCCGCTCAGCACACAGCTGACTTTGCGCCCATCACCGTGGCCCCTGAGCGTCTAGGTTCAGCCTGCCGTGCAGCACGTGCTGCGGGCCCGCGAGCCCCTCAGGGTTGTTGGCAGGCTGCTGGGTTCAAAATATTTTTTTCCTATTTTCCTCGTCTAAAACCTAGGTGCGTCTTATGGTCAGGTGCGTCTTATGGAGCAAAAAATATGGTATTGATCAAGGAGATGACTTTCCCTCTTATTCCATGACTGCCTACTTTGCTTAAGAGCCTTTAGTGAGGGATCTTGTCAAAGGCTTTCTGAAGCTCCAAGTATGCTATATGCACTGGAACACCCTTGTCCACATGTTTTGTTAACCACCTCAAAAGAATTCTAGTAGCTTGAGGAGGCATGATTTCCCTTTATAAAAGCCAGGTGGACTTCCTCCAATAAATCATGTTCATCAGTAAGTCTGATAATTCTGTTCTTTATTATAGTTTCAACCAGTTTGCCTGGTACTGAAGTTGGGCTTGCCAGCCTGTAATTGCCAGGATTGCCTCTGGAGCCTTTTTAAAAATTGTTGTTAGATTAACTATTTGCCAGTCATCTGGTACAGAGACTGATTCAAGTGATAAGCTACATACCATAGATAGCAGTTCTGCAATTTCATACTTGAGTTCCTTCAGAACTTGTGTGTGAATACCATCTGGTGCTGGTGACTTATTGATGTTTATCAGTTCATTCCAAAACCACCTCTGTTGACACCTCAATCTGGGACAGTTCCTTACATCTGTCACCTAAAAAGAATGGCTCAGGAATGGAAATCTCCCTCACATCCTCTGCAGTGCAGACTTATGCAAAGAATTCATTTTGCTTCTCGACAACTATCTTGTCTTCCTTGAGTGCTCTTATAGCACCTCAATCATCCAGTGACCACATTGACCAGCAGATTTCCTGTTTCTAATTAATGTCAATTAATGGCATTGTTTAATAAGTCAAATTTTAAATGCAAAGCAGGTTTTGATTTAAAAAAACTTACATAAGGGAAAAAGTATCTGTCACATTTAAGCTAATTTTATTTAACCAATAAAACTAAATACTGTTTGTGCATTTAATTGATTTTTTTTAATTTTCATCCAAATGTCTGAGCTGCAGCACTTTTAAACATCCTGCAGTTGGAGCACAGCTTGAATGAAAAGGCCAATATGACAAGTTACTACAAAGCTTTGTTCCTTTAAGCGTGCTGTGACTTCACATGTCCAGACATAGAATTTTTTGCTGTCAGTCTGTCATTGCCTTTGCTGCCACCAACAGACAAGCAGCAAAACCATACAGATGGGAAGGAAGGGGCGTAAACCTTCATTCGTCCTTCCCCTTTCCTCTATTCATGTGGGAGAATCACTTGTTGTTTGGATTACTCACTAATTGCACTTTGGTAGACAGAGTATTAGGTTGAACAGATTCTGAATGTGAATTAGATAGTAAAGCTACCTGAGACTGAACAGGAACAAGTTAGACATTTTTTAAAAAACAGGTATCACTAAGAAACCAGCGTCATGGGAGGGCTATTGAAATATTTAAAAACAGTCACATTTTCTCTTCACACTAGATTTAAAAATGTAATGCTAAGACAGACAGAGAAAGTACAGAAGAGGGAATGGTTCAAACCATAGGCTCTGAGTGCCTCCCAAAGCTTACTGCTCCCAATCACTTCTTCAGTCATTTCTGCCAAGTTCTTCCACCTTTGCACTTTGCCTGCACAGTTGTCCTCAGTCTTGATTTGCTGAGTTGAATCCCCTATTACCACTTATTTTGTGCATTTACAACTTCCATAGCTAAGCTCAGCCTAAAGCATGCTTATCACACCTTACTATCTGATCCTCAGAGTCCAGCCCTGTTTCTTTAGAGACAAACAATGCTGTCCACCTCAGAGTTCTTCTCGTGCCTGGATTGGAACTCTAGGATACAGCTTGACAACTGTACTTTCTTCCATCTGTAATGAATCTGTTCTTTTCAGATGCATCATCTATTAAAAACTTTAAGCAATAGTAATCAGGACAATGCACCAAGTAGAGCCCTGATTTAGCATATGCTTTGCTGGATCAGGGCCTACACAAGGAACCGGTGGCCAAGGAACAGCCAAAAATGGAAAGGCAAGAAGAAACTCATCTGGGTTGAGAATTCTCCCTCCTATTGTGTAAGCATTTTTAATGGGAGTTGGTGACTGGGGATGAGAAAATGTGCTCACTGCCATATCCATGTGGTAAATTCTTCTCCGGCTTGCTGGAAGAAAGGGGTTCCTTGCCCCCTTTAGGGAGTCCTACCTCCTATCATGAGTAGTGGAGGGGGAGGAGGATGTTTACAGGGATAGAGCAGGTAAGAAGCGATAGCTGGAAGCAGCTGGGCCAGGTAAGAGGGAGAGCATGACAGAATCTAAGGCCTGTGCAGTCCCCAAAAAACCCATTTACCTGGATCAGGCTGCAGCTGTCCAGTGCAGGTTCTTGTTTTGGAAAGGATATTGTTACTGATAAAATGAAGGGGATAAGGATTTGAAAGAATGCAGTCCTTAAGGGAGCTGAATAATGGGAGGCTGGACCTCCTATATGCTTCCTTTTATATACTCCTTTCACCTCAGGTGAGGGGAGGGCACGGGAGAGGGGAGCAGCAGGATGTCTGGGACCAAGTTGGGGATTATGTGGAAATGATAAAGGAAAGGATGAGGATGACCTGCACTGTACAAATTTATTGCCAGGTACTCCCAGATATCTAACTTGACTAAAGCTGCCACCTAATAAACCACTTCCACTGCCTCCCGTCTTTCTTTCCTGCACGGCTGGACAAGGTGGACTTGGGTGGTGGGGATAGGAGAAGGTGGCTTACTTGTGGTCCCACAGGTCTGTACTGTTTACTCATTACTCAAAATCTATATGAATAATTTGGACTGCCATAACACAGTTAGATGACTCGTTCTTTCAGGCATTTTACAGTTATGCTCTAACAGGTTTGGAAACAGAACAATTTAAAGAAAAATCCACAAAAACTTCTTTGAACAAGCGTTTCAGAAGATCACTTAGCTAACTCTTCCACAGACCATCGTTATGGGCAGGATCATGTAAGGCGGCACACCCCTAAACTCCTGTTGGTGACAATGGGAGCAGTCAACACCTGGCAGCATAGGGTTCTTTTGTCATGCTCCAGCAGGACATGTGATGAGATAGGAAATGACACTCTGCAAGAGGAGTTCCTTAAAATATAATGCAATTCCCCACTCCCTGTGGGTACATGTAATTTCAAGACTTTAATGAGCAATCATCTCTTATGTGCATTCATTGCAGATAAGTTACTGTTGAACATTTAAATTTGTTCTGTGGTATTTTATTCTCCATGTTACAAGATAGTTCTCTCTCGACAGAGTTACCTTCCCGTCTTACAGTTTGGTCTTTAAATATTCTTGCATTTATACCACTTAAATACCTTAAAAGGCAAACTTCTATCATTAAGCTATTGCACGTGAATCTTTTATTTTCTGGAGGGGTTTGTTCGTTTTAAAAACTTCCTTACAAAATCTCTATGCAAAGATATAAAACAAAACAAAAAACAAACGAACAATATACAGGGCCATAGACACAACACAAATACAGACCAACAGAAAGCGGACTAATCTTTGCTCAAGGAAGCTTTGTGAAGAGTTAACATCAAAAAGTTAGGGGGTCCATTTAGGCATTCTGAGGGTTTGTTTGGTTAGAGTACGTAGTATTGCAGTGCTTTGCATCTTCAAAGTGCTTTAACAATGATGAATTAATTCTTCACAACATCCTTGAGAAATAATTAAGCATTATTATCCTTCCCACCTTTTTCTTCACCCTCCCATATAAGGAAGCTGAGAGTTTAAGTGATGTGCCCAAGGCCACAGAGGGAGTCTTGTCAGATCTAGAAATACAACTCTGGGCTCTGACTCCCAGTCTATGCCATGCCTCAAATCCCTCCAACCGTCTCTTCAAAGATCCGTTATCCTCCATCCTGAGCAGGCCTCCAGCTTTCTATCTCTCTATATATTATGACTAGGCCAGGTAGACCCACCCCAACAAACCTGTAACTAAACCTTCCCCTGGCCTCTGATTTCTGTCTCTCTATGCCCCAGGCCACCTCCTCAGCTCACACGCAAGCAACACCATCTAGCCTAGCTGACCTCAGTACAATTCTAAGCTCACTGCTAGATCCCCTGTAGTTCAGCTGGTGGGCATCCCATTATATAGCTTAGGTTACCCCTAGCTCTACACACAAACTAAATCACACACTAGCTCCCAGCAGACAGCTCAACAGATGGACAGGACAAGCAACCCACCATTTTCCAGGTTTAGACTAGCATAGAAAATTCTACCCCAGTTCAAGAAGGTTTAGGGGTTAGAATGGAAGCTGCAATTAATTCACTCTTGACTAGACTGGATGCTACCAAGTGCCTACTATAAAGCACAGGGTTACAAGTATGTATGAACTCTAGGAAGCTATTGTGACAAAGACACACCACAATTCCAGAGGAAGTAAAAACCGTAAGGCTCAAATCTGTAATTTTCAGGATTTCTTCAGGTACTAAATTTCCAAGAAAAGGAACAATGGGTCAATCTCTAAAGGTGTAGCAGTTTATTTCAGGGAAGCAGCCCAATGTTTACATGACAGCCTAACCTCAGCTATTTGAAATTCTCTGGTGTATAAAATTGTGTTGGAACTCATGGAAACACGCTCCCTGGAAGTAACCAGTATTTCAAGTGTTGGCCCCAACTAGAAATGAAAAGAAGAAAGGTGAACCAGATTTTACTGTATTTCAGCAAAGATTCCGTCAAAGGGACAGAGAGTGTGTTGGATTAGTTCTTATCGTAGCCAAGCCAGCTGAATTTATCTTTAATTATCAAGAAAGTGCTTTCTGCGAGGTGCTGAGCACCTTCAATTTCCATTGATTTCAGTGAGAGTTGAGGGTGCTCAGTACTTTGCAGAATCAAGAACAGACCAATGCCATTAATGCGTCGGCATACGAGTTCTTTGAATGACATGGCATTGTATCCTGTGGAATCAAAATATGGAAGATTTATTTTTCCAAAGCAGTGGCTCATAGTAATGCAACCGTCTGAAGAAGCAACCTGCCAGAAACCATGCAAAGCAAAATGAGAAATGCATCTTTGCGCCAAAGCAAAGATGGTTCCAAATTATTTTTTAAAAATCTTTAATAGTTAGTGGATGCATCTAAAACCAAAACATATCAGATATCCAAGATGCTTTTGTTTCAAAGACAAACAGCAATAACTAAAATAAACTAAACAAAAGAAAAACACCTGTTACCATTCCAAAAATCAGGAAAGATCCTTCTTTCTCTGAAAAAGGTAAAATATGCCATTTCTCACAGGTTATCAAAGAACAACATGGTAATTAATTCAGAATAGAAGTAAAATGAAAACAAGTAGCGAGTACATTTGAATATGATTTTGCTAGGGAAGGGTTTTCACAGCACAAAGCTACAGGACCTTTTCATTACTGTTCAATTTTACACAACAATTAAGACCAGATCCTGATTCTGTTTTCTTTCAGTGGCACAGTTTCTTCAGTTAGGCAATGCAGGTTCAGACACTCTGGGCCAGATTTGCCAAACTAGCTTTTAGATACCTAAATACCTTTAAAAATCTGGTCCTTGATGCCTAACTACTGCTAAAAGTGCTAATGAAACACCATGAAGGTAACCACTGATGTTAGAATTAGAATCATATAAACATAGGAGGGGAAGGGACCTCGAAAGATCATCTACTCCAGTCCCCTGCACTTGCTCCATGCAGAACCAGGATTATCTATACCATCCCTGACAGGTATTTGTGTAACCTGCTCTTAAAAATCTCCAGTGAAGGAGATTCCACAACCAGCGTAGACAATTCATTGCAGTACTTAACCACACTGACAGTCTCCTAATGTCCAACCTAAATCGCCCTTGCTGCCATTTAAGCCCATTGCTTCTTGTCCTGTCCTCAGAGGTTAAAGAGAACAATTTTTTTCCCTCTTTCTTGTAACAACCTTTTATGTACTTGAAAACTGTTATGTCCCATCTCAGTCTTCTCTTCTCCAGACTAAACAAACCCAGTTTTTTTCCATTCTTCCCTCATAGGTCATGTTTTCTAGACCTTTAATCATTTCTTGCTCTTCTTAGGACTTTCTCCAATTTGTCCACATCTTCCCTGAAATGTGGTGTCCAAAACTGGAAACAATTCTCCAGTTGAGGCCTAATCAGTGCAGAGTAGAGCTGAAGAATTATTTCTTGTGCTTTGCTTACAACACACTCCTGCTAATACATCCCAGAAGGTTTTATTTATTTTTGCAAGTGTTACACTGTTGAGTCATAATTTGCTTGTGATCCACTATGACCCCCAGATCCCTTTCTGCAGTACCCTTTTATAGAGCATCATTTCCCATTTTGTATGTGTGCGCGTAATGGATTCTTCCTTCCTAAGTGGAGTACTTTGCATTTGTCTTTATTAAATTTCATCCAATATACTTCAAACCATTTCTCCAGTTTGCCCCGATCATTTTGGATTTTAATCCAATCCTGCAAAGAACTTGCAACACCTCCCAACTTGGTCTCATCCGCAAACTTTGTAAGTGTACTTCTCTATGCAATTATCTAAATCATTGACGAAGATGTTGAAAAGAACTGGACCCAGAACTGATCCCTGTGGAATGCCACTCAATATGCCCTTTCAACATGACTGTGAAGCACTGACACCTACTCTCTGGGAATGGTTTTCCAACCAGTTACGCACTCACCTTACAGTAGCTCCATTGAGGTTGTATTTCCCCAGTTTGTTTATAAGGTCATGCGAGACACTATCAAAAGCCTTACTAAAGTCACTATATACCACAACTACTTCCCTCCATCCACAAGGCTTCTTACCTTGTCAAAGAAAGCCATCAGGTAGGTTTGACAGTATTTGTTCATGACAAATCCATGCTGACTGTTACTTATTACCTTATTATCTTCTAGGTGTTTTCAAAATTGATTGCTTAAATTATTTGCTTCATTATCTTTCCTGTTACCGAAGTTAAGCTGACTGGTCTGTAATTCCCTGGGCTGTCCTTATTCCCTTTTTTATAAATGGGCACTATACTTGCCCTTTTCCAGTCCTCTGGAATCCCTCCCATCTTCCATGACTTTTCGAAGATAATCGCTAATGGCTCAGCTATCGCCTAAGTCAGCTTCTGGAGCATTCTAGGATGTGTTTCATCAGGCCCTCGTGACCTGAAAACATTTAACTTGTCTAAGTAATTTTTAAACTTGTTTTCCCCCTTATTTTGGCCTCATATCCTACCTCATTTTCACTGGCATTCACTACATTAGACGTCCAATTGCTACTAAACTTTTGGTCAAAACTGAAACAAAAAAGTCATTTAGCACTTCTGCCATTTCCACATTTTCTGTTATTGTTTTTTCCCCTCTTCACTGAGTAATGGGCCTACCCTATCTTTTGTCATCCTCTTGCTTCTTGTAGTCACATGTATCAGTGTATTTTAGGTAAGTAAATTTTGCAAAACATTATGAAAAAGTAAAAGCCATTTGATGTATTCAACCCCACTTGTGTATTTTTTAATGTTTGTGAAATATTTTGAAAATAAAAAGGTCTCCTGCCTAGTATGGATTAGTAGCCTACAAAATGTTCATACATCTGACGAAGCGGGTTTCTGCCCATGAAAGCTTATGCCCAAATAAATGTATTAGTCTTTATGGTGCCACAGGACTCTCCTTGTTTTTCTAGATACCATAGTTCCTCCTTGGAAATCAAGCCATCAGCTGACCACCTAGTATATATGTCACATTATGACTCTGGACTGATTTTCTTTACTAATTTAGAAGGCAAATCAGTGTCTTGGGCTACGGAATAAATGCTCCAATCTGCTTTGTGCAGCATCAAGCACACAGGAACAACAAACATCACCAGTGATTTGTAAAGAGAACATTAACAGAGCCTTACAGCTTTGCTATGTGTCAAATACAGGTCCACATTTCAACTCCATGTCAGGTTAAGACCCTTTCAAGAACAATCAGTAAAACACATGTTCCATCGATAACTTGATGATTTAACATTACTAACAATCCAGGTACCATCATTTCTGGAACAGCGATCCATATGAACAGATTACAAAAAAAGGGAGATTTACCATAAATGTTTCAACGAGGACTTCTGGAATCAGAGTTTTGCGATTTACAACCCAGATAATTTTTCTTAAGGCAGGATTCCTCAGGGCATAGGAAACATCTCTTTAGAAAAGTCTCCATTGCAAAATCCTGCATACTGTTTTGTTTCATAAGGAGAGACCAACATTTTAATGGCTGATCATACTGGTTTAAACCTGTGATATACTAGTACAATACCAAGTAACCAAAGCTCCATTTATCCAAAGAAAGCTCATTCAAGAGCTGCCTGACATCCTGGTATTCCCAATTAATGAATAATGTCACCTTACCTTTAGAAATAAGGCACAGCATAAACATGTCTGCATCTGCCTCCATCTCCAGCTTGAGCGCATCCTTTCCGTGGCTCAACAAGCCTTAAACTTTCAACGTGGGAACCAGGAGAATCTTGATCATCTCAAGTCTGCTAATAAACAAATAAATAGAACCATCAGTTCCTACTTTCCACCCTGCAAAAACAAAAACTGCGATGTTCTGAGGACACTGGACCTAATGGGAAGCAGAAGAAAAAAGGTCTGAAATTATATGCACGCGATATGAAAAGGCAGCAGGCCTTTTGCTATTTAACCATAGCAACTGCAACAAATCCATGACAGATCGGAAGGGATTTTCTTATTCTATAGAGGATGCTAAATGAGATCTTTTAAATGGTATCCTCCGTTAAGATAATTAGGGGAAAACACATTCAACTTTACATGACTGCTACAGCTGTATTAGCAGTTTAGCTGGCAGCACAATTTGCTACAGTGCAGAGGACATGGATTCAGAATCAAAAACATTATTTCTTTTTCCCCCAAAGGCAGAGGGAACACAAAGGTAAGGACACCTTCTGCAGAAGGCAAACCGAATTCATTCTGTGAGCCTTCGCTGAGTTTGCCCATCCTGTGAAGTGAACGAGGACGATGAACGGAAGCAGGGGATTAAAAATGGAAACAACGGCATCCTCAAATGACAGATTGTCCTTAATAGACTGGCAGGAGCTCAGGATGGGCATTCTGTTTCTCTTCTAATTTATACTAACCGTGAAAAAAGCATCAGAAAGTACTGGTCAACATGATTATATAAATCCACAAACCCACATGTGGCTCATCTTTTTAACAAAAATTCACAAAACAGTCTACCAGGAGAAAAACAAAACCCAAAATGGTAGCAGACTGACAGCAGAATAGAGAGGGATTCATTATCCTGACCCAGGATATGAAGGTTGACAATGTCTAGAGGGAGAGTACAGAGAATGGGAAGCAAGCACCTATGCTCACAGACCAAAACACGCCCTGCTTCAAATCAGACAAAAACAGTCAGTTTTCAATACATGTACTGCACTTTACACAAGCAGAGGAAGCAAAGAGGAAAGAAAAGGAGAACGGTACAGAGCATAAAAATATTTTTATTGATAAATTTAGGATGAATCTTGTAGCAGATCTCATCTATAATCAAACAGTTGATCATTTCAGAAACCTACGTCAATGAAATTTAATTCAACCTTTAATACTTGGTGGTAATCTGCAAAAAAAAGAGACATCTAAATTTAAAAAAATTAATAATAAATTAAAGGTTAAACATACAGAAGGGTCTCATTTGTGGGGGCAATTTGTATCTACATATTTGAGACCCTCAGTGAATCACAGAAACAAATCTGACTATGACTGTTGCACCTCACTACCTGACAGGGAGTGCAAATGAGCTGGAGGTACAAGCAATTAATTTTGCAGGCATAAATTGCATTCACCACCAGATGGAAAAAAATAAGCTTAATAAAAATACACTCATTTTTCTGGAAGGAATTCTTTCTAGACATGAAATCAGAAAATAAACTACACAGGGAACTTTCACTTCCCCTCCAGTTCTAAATGCATTTGTAAGAGAAAAGGATTTTTATTCCATCTGCACTTTTCTGCTCCTGCTGCTGATTTCCTACCTGAAATCATAATGTTCTGTTTGCGACATCTCAGAGAACTTATGTGTAGAGGAGCACACTACATCACTAACTGAGGATGAGAACTTCAAGTGGGAATATGCAGAAGCAGAAAGACTTCTATAGAAACAAAGATCTCACAAGCCTCAGCTCAAACTGCTCATATAATTTGCTTTAACTCCATTCCGCTAATGATGCTAACCTTAATCCCTCATTTGCCCGCTTCTCTCTCAAACTATTTGCTTTTTTCTGTGCCACACATTGCATATGGAAAACCCTCTGTGCCGAAAGACTACTATCCTGTCCTTCAAATCCCTCCTCAAGGCCCACTTCTGCTATGATGCCTACACAAGGTAAGTCAGTTCACAACAATATGCTAGTGGGATAGTTGGAGATATAGATAGAGTTTTTAAAATGTTGTGTTTTGATTTTTAGAGTTTTATTCTTCTCCCCCACTATTTCAATCTTGCTTGTATTTTTAGACTGTAAACTCTTCTGAGCATGGTCTATGCCCTCCTGTATGTATGGCGAGTATTTAGCACATTACCCGCATTACAGTGCTACAAACAGCAATAGTTGCATACAAATAAATTCTAACCAGCCACAAGCACTGCTTTTCGAAAAGTTAATAGTGGGTAGCAATTTGACTAATATTATGTAATTCTTTAACGTATTATAGCAAGAACAAGCTGGGACTGGATGTCAGGGATAGATCACTCAATACTGCCCTGTTCTGTTCATTCCCTCTTAAGCATCTGCCATTAGCCACTGTTGGAAGACAGGTACTGGGCTAGATTGAGCATTGATCTGACCCACTATGGCTATTCTTATGTAAACATACATTTCCCCTGCTCTTGCTGATCATGAATTATGAAACCAAGAAATAGAACTAACAGGTACAAATCTACAGTTCAGGATCCCAGGCAGCGATTTACCATGTTTGGGATCCCTCTAGTTTGCTATACTGTATTTAGTAGAACCTCAGAGTGACAAACACCAGAGTTACAAACTGACCAGTCAACCACACCCCTCATTGAGAACCAGAAGTATGCAATCAGGCAGCAGGAGACACAAAAGCAAATACAATACAATACTGTGTTAAACGTAAGCTACTAAAAAAATAAAAGACAGTTTAAAAAAAGATTTGACAAGGTAAGGGCACTGTTTTTGTGCTTGTTTCATTTACATTAAAATGGTTAAATACAGCATTTTTCTTCTGCATAGTGAAGTTTCAAAGCTGTATTAAGTCCCTGTTCAGTTGTAAAGAACCACCATAACATTTTGTTTAGAGTTACGAACATTTCATTTACTCCAGTCCCGAGGCATCTGTAACTTGGAGGTTCCACTGTATAATGAAGAACATTAACATCTCATCTCTTGCATTGGGCTATTGAAAGGACACTACAGTTTGCCCTTGTCAAATCTAATAGCGTAAGAGAATTAGACAAGACCAAAACAGATTGTTGCTTTGCAGATTTCTAGAGAAGAGACTTTGATAGCCAGACCTATTGAAACAGACTAATTTCTTCAGAAGAGGAAATCCAGGAAACAGGTTTGCACACGAACACCCACATCCATTTAGAGAAGTAGACTTTGAAACAAGAAAACCTCTCTTTGGGTCTTACCACCACCACAAAAAGTGACCCAACGTTCTCACAGATTGACAAGACAAAGCCAGTGAGAATTTAATTATCCTTCGTACGTCTAAGGATTGCCTCATGCATTAGGGTTTTTGTGCTTTGACCATCAAACTTTGATAGAGAGCCTGGGAAGGAAAAATTCTTTACTAAGGGGGAAAGAGAGCATCACCTTACACTGTACATTGCTTTGATGAACAAAGCTAAGGGAAATTACATGGTGAAGCTGCTAAATCTCAGCCTGTAAGCTAAAGAATCCTTTTCATTGTTCCTCCCCACAACAGAGTTTGGGCTCTCTTTGAAGGAAGAAGTATATTTATTTCTAGGTCATCTTGAAAGAAATCTAAGGTACTAACATTTTAAAGGCTCTGGTTCCTTCATCCTTGCACAGAAAGAAAAGCTTGGGATAGATCTGATGGAGTTGGTGGTAGGACATTTCAGTTCTCAATCATTTGGATAAAACCCGCACACCACCATCTCCTCCGTGAATCTAGGGTTACTAGAATGTTTTAGATCTGATCTGCTCACTTTCTTGACTCATGCAGGCCACCGCAAGTCATGGAGACTCTGGGATTTCACAGCCAAAAAGATTCCCCCATGGAAATGGCCAGGCTTCTCTCTGTGTCATTTCTGGGTGTGGATATCAGATGCAATTATTTGGGAATCTGTACTTCTCTGGGATAGGGGTGTCCCACTACCTTTGGCAGGAACACAGGGTGAGGTCGCAAATAGCCCTTATCTTGTAGGATGTAATATAGGGAGACTCTGAAGTTAGCACTTTGATTTCCGAGACACACCTCGCTGATGTAATCGCCACCAGGAAGGCAACCTTCCAGGACAAGAGGAGAAGGGAGCAGTACGCCACGGACTCAAAGGGAGGCCTAGTGAGTCTGGAGAGGACCAAGTTGAGGTCCAGTGGGGGTGGGGGGGACTGGATCTCTGACCTGTGGGAAGAGCTTTTCCAAGCCCTTTAGGAATCTGTCATTTTATGGGAGAAGATTGAACTGCCATGGATGTGTGACTGAAAAGCTGAAATGGCCACTAAATGTGCCCTAAGTGACGACAGTACCAGGCCCTGCTGCTTCTTCAGGTAGAGAAGGTATTCCAGGATGGACGGCAGAGGTACTCAAGACAGAGTGAGGTTAGGCTCCCTTGCCCAGCAGGAGAAGTGTTTCCATTTTGCCAAGTAAGTGGTCCTGGCAGAGGGTTTCCTGCTCTCCAGCAAGACACGGAGCAGGGCAGAAAAGGCTTGTTCCTCCTAGCATAACCATACAGGATTCATGCTGTCAGGTGCAAGGAGACGAGATCCAGGCGTAACATCCAACCGCGATCCTATGAGATCAAGTTCGGACACACTAGGAGCATCCAAAGAGCTGCCACACCAGCAGCACGACCAATCAGTGTTGTCGGGGCCATGCCGGAGCAATCATTATAACCTTCACCTTCTCCCTCTTGATCTTTATGAGGATCTTGTGGACAAAAGGAATCGGAGGAAGATGTAGATGAGGTCTTCTAACCATTGAAGGAGAAAGACATTTGGCAGGGAGCCGCTGTTGTGTCCTCTCAGGGAACAGAGCTAATGCCATTTCCTGTTCTATCTGGTCAAGAACAGGTCAACTCAATGAGTCCCCCACTTCTGGAAGATCGTTCTTGCCACCTCCACATGCAGTGACCAGTCGTGGCAACAGAAGCAAGGCCTGCTGAGGTGATCTGCTAACTTCTTTGTGAGCCCCGGGAGGTGAGAAGGTTAGAGATGGATCGCGTGCCTGACACAGAGGTCCCATAGGCTGAGAACCTCCAGACATAGGGCTGAGGATCTTGCTCCTCTTTGCTTCTTGATGTAGTGCATTGCTGTCATTTTGTCTGTCAATATTCACATTACCTTTCCTGACATTTGGGGAAGAAACACCTCACAAGTCAGAAGGACTGCTCTGAGCTCCCTGACATTTATATGCAACCTCAGTTCCTCTGAGGACCAGAGGCCCTGTGCCTGAGAGTCCAAGGCATCCAACACCAAGTTAAGTGATGGGTGTGGGGCTATGAAGGGAACCCCTTCTGTCACATGCACAACCATTGTTCAGCAAGCCAGAAAGGTGAGTACTTGGGACGGGATCGTGATGTCGAGGCTGTGTCTTGCTGGGAAGTGGACCAATGCAAGCTACATTTAAAGGGGCCTGAGAGGGAGTTTAACATGGCTTCGAGGGTGGATGGCACTACAAGGTGCCGAGGGCCTTTGCCACTACTGGGCATTGGAGGTGGGTCCTGAGGCAGGCTGGGAGCTCTAGGGGGTGAGGCCATGGCCAATCCACGCTCTGGGGGAGATGAATGGCTTGGCACAGGTCTTGACTCATACCCCGTTCCCAACTTACTCCACTTAGGTGGAAAGCACCCTCTGTCTGTGTCTTTTTGTGCCATTTCTTTGGCATTGGAGATGGTGATCGGCGCAGGGATGAGCTGGGTACCGGGGGAGTGCTTTGGGTTGATGCTGATGTACTAGGTGCCAAATCTGATTGGCCTGGTTCAGACACTGGTCTGAAGGCCGACTTCATAAGGAATGCTCTCAACCTGATATCATGGTCTTTCTTTGTACGGGGTCTAAAGTTCGTACAGATCCTGTATCTGTCTAGAATATGAACCTCCTCTAGGCACTTCAAGCAGCTCTGGTGAGGGTCATTCATGGGCATAGGTTTTCTATAAAACATGCATGGCTTAAAGCCCGGGAAGCCAGGCATGCCCCATTCCCGGGACTAATCAGTGAAAGGAGAACATGTAACCACTAAAACTGCTAAAAAACCAACTAACTGTACTTGCTAAAATTATACACACTTCTCATAAGAAAAACCACAGATGTTTGCAGAGGAAAGTATGTTACATAGGCAGTAAGAAAGAAATGACAGCGAGGGGGCCTGATGATGCTCTATGTACTGGCACATACACATGCCATTGCAGAGGGTGCTAGAGCTGTCCCTACGAATACCACTGAGGGAAAAATCTCCAGCATCAGTGCATGGGTGCCCATAAACACTTAACATGGAATGGACATGGACAAACACTTGAAGATGACAATGACAAGCATTCCTGATTTTTCAGCTCCCCATCAGTTTCTTAACTTCGAATGAACTCATCCTTGAACTAAGTTAGCTAAACAAACTGAAACAAAGAAAATATTTTCTGTACATGCAAAAGAGGCTACTGCTATCAAAAGCTGATTGAGAACTTCAGCAAACTCTGGTTCCAGGTTACTAACCAGTTACTTCCACCAGTTCACTCATCTGACTTTCTTTAAAACTTGGGAAACAAACATACACTGCTTAATATTTTGCTTTATTTAATTTAATAGATAACACTGTGTTTAGGCCTTACCCACTGGTAGCTGTAATTTCAAGTTTAATTTGAAATAGGTTTTTTTTTTTTTTTTAAGTATTTAATTTAAACAAATCTGATCTTTTTGATTAAAAAAATCAATTTTTATCCGTGCTGATTGTGAATTACTTTTTCAAATTGTGACCCATAATTGCAATATTAAAGTCTCTTCACCAGGGTGGGGGAGGATAAACAACTTTAAGTCTCAACAGCACCAGTTGCATACAGTAGAATTTTTTTTTTAAACTTTCTAAACAGAAATATTTTATTGTTTAATTTTATGCATTTGAGGATATTGTCACCTGAGAGAGAATTTTACTTTTGTTCCTCCCTCTATGGAATAAGTGGGGGTACCAGAGCATGCCTGGGCTTTCTTTGGCAAACTCCAATGGCAAAAAACCACAGTGACAGACTAAGAAGTCTAGCAATCAGTTTATATCTAGAGTGCTGTCCACAAAATGAAAAAGGCTAGAAATATTTTACTCTGCACAAAACCTCAGATTAGGTGGAATGGAAATTAATATACACAGACAGTGGTACCTTCTAATAATTAAGACTTGTTGTGAATGGTACTGTTAGTTGGTGAAATATCCCTGTGCACTAGTTCTCATATAAGATTAATGAACAAAGCAAGCTTCAAGTTTTTACATGCAGTCATAGAGCTTTGGGAGCAGACAGAAAAGGCTGGCTTTTGAGAGCTTTCCAAAGTCTTAAGTACCTAAACATAACTTGCATCATTAACCTCACACTTTCAAAAATAAGGCTCTAATATTGCAATCAGATTCTGGTGGGAAGATCTTTGTGCCCCCATTAAATCCCACAGAAATCTGTAGGCTTCTCAACCTGTGTCAAGTCCCACCAAAGTGAATTTGACAGTTGATTTGGGGCCTATATGCTCCACTAGGCAAGGACTACACAAAATATTTTGAAATAGAAAGGAATATATCCCACAAAGCTAACCTCTAACAGAAACACTCTTCCAATTTGAATGAATGCGTCACTAATTTAAGGCTATAATATCTATGCTCAGATAGATAAGATTACACAAATCTTTGAAGGGAGACCACCCCAATTCCACCCCAGAGAACTTGCTAAAATGCTGTCACCTAATTAGAGATTTTTAGGGCCTAGAACTCTATCAATATTTACACATCATGAGAGAAACCATACACCAAGAGCTTCCAGTTAAACTTCGAGTTAAACTTTTTTAAAGAAAGGAATAAATCTGTTTGTAGTTTTTCCTCAATAAAACAGTCAGTCACATGTTGAGAACATTACTAAGAGTTCAGTGTGATTATGTGTAGATTTCCTTTGTATACATATTAATAAGTAAAACATATTAGCAAGGAATCCAGAAGAAAGATAGACGAGTCTGGAAAGCCTCCCAGTTTAATTGAAGAATTTAATTGAATTTTCTGCAGAAGGGACTGAGATGAGCAATTCTGTTTACCTTAAATTCAAACAATGTACCTCTTCCCTACACATCATGTGAAAAATGGGCCTCTTACTGTTGCCCAGTATTATTTTAAATTAAAAATCTGTACAATACAGGCAGATAGCTACAGGTAGAAGAAAAAAAGGTCTCAACAATCCAAACATTTTAAGTTCTGATGAAATCAGAAATGTTATGGGCAACATACACAAAATATTTTGGTTCCACTGTCTGATACCCACCTCTTCAGTGAACATGCTAAAATTGAAAGGAAAATTTCCCCAAGATCTCTTAATACAGAATAAATAAGGAAAATTATGAGGTGACAATTTTTTCTTGTACGTCTCCAGGCTCATGGCTTCCTTTTCCTTGGGCTGCACAAAAAGCAAGCTCTTATTCATCAATCACCCTATGACAAACTCCTCCCCTTTCTGGGAAACCTCTCCCCCCCCTTTAAAACCATTTCCAAAGCTGGAACATAGTACATGATACTCAGGACGAAGAGTAATAAGTTTTAGTCAAGTGCTACGTTTTCCTGAAACATAATTCCATGTAATGTACCATTACTGTACTTCCACTTTCCCTACAAGGGTGGGGAGGAACAGGAAGCCTGGTTATGGAAAGAAAGCAGATCAGGTAACACAAAAAGTTTTCCTTTATATATATCACTTCCGAGTTTGCCTTTCCTACAAAAGCAAATGCTCCAGGAAGGGAACTTTTAACCTGTATTCTGGTGTCATTATAGTTTATCTATCAAAAGGTGGTCCTCATTGCTTGAAGCATCTTGCTGCCACAGGTGGCAAATGTCATGGCTTAGACAGCCAGTTTAGTGTTTTGAGAAAGTATGAACGGATAATCAGTGTCTGCCTTGCAGATCTCCTTCTGAGAGGCAAAGGAGGATTAACGCTATCCAGAACACAACTCCTTTGACGTCAGTAGCCGTGCTGGATCTGCTCCTGGCAATACTGTCTTCTCCATCTGTTGTAGAATTAGATCTGACCAAGGGCATTCTAATATAGAACTGAACAGTAGCCACAATTTGCCCTCATATAAGGATTATAGTAAGCAATGAAGTTAGCTCAGAGCTCCCTCTCCCGCTTGGACTTTTTCTGGTCAGGTTTGTCTACTATGCTGAGAAGTAGCAAGAGGAGAAGAATACAGAGGAACCAGAAAGAGCCAAGAGAACGGAAGATTTTGTGGTAAGAAGGACATGTACAGATTGAAGATTCTAGATGGTCAACGTTGCTGGAATTAGAAACAAACAAGGTAATTCCTGAGAGAGAGCACTGTAAAGTATGGAGGAGTCTCCATCCAGCTTTTTGCTGCTTTGGGAGCAGAAATGTCTGTAGGAGGATGGTTTCCGTAAAGGTCCCAAGCTGTCACTCCCTCCAATGCAAGCTAAAGGAGAAGAAACCCCACAGGAGACACAGGACTGTGCCTAGAATGGACATAACAAATCACCGCTATTCCCTTTGAATGATTAAAACAGACATCCTCAGAAACTGAGCAGAACACAAGCTACAACTCCCTGTATCTGACTGATCAGCCTCCATATCAGCTTTATTGTGTTCAGAAGAGGTACCACGCTGCTGGTAGATGTTTGAAAGCACTAGAGTCTCCGTCTCGCTTATGCTTTTCAACAAAAGACAAAACACAGACGCTAAATAACAATGTACTTATTTGGAGGAGAGGATTGCTTTAATAGTTTCACAGTCTTATGAGCTCCTTAAATTTTTCTATACTATATCCCAACTGCTATAAAAATCAACAGTGCAATAGAACAGCAGCCACATATCATAGATTTATCCAGCAGCTCACCCAGCAAGAGCAGATCACAGAAAACCATGTAGGAGAAAAAATATGCAAAAGACAAAAAAAAATATTGCATAAAAGTTGCTTCTAAGTTGAACAAAGGAGAAGCAAGTCACTGAAACTGATAAGCAAAATATTTAAACTCAGAAATTAAGTGGGAAACATGCAAGAGGGAGAAATGGGCAAAGAACAGAATTTTACTAGAACACCAACTGAAGGGAGATTTTTAGATCTCCAAAAACCAACCAAAATCTGTCACCCAACAGCTAACAACTAGGGCAGGCTTTTCATGATCATTGTCCCTTATAAATAAATGCTGTCCAACATTTCAGGTATTTCACATTGTCTGTGGGGAGAGTGGGGTCTTTGCTTTAAAGAATAAGTCACTGACCTCTTCATGAGAAATTGGGACAACACATCGTTTAAAAGATTTTAAACCACGGAATTTATTTCATGATTTAATATTTTTTCCTATCAAAGGGCTCTCCCCTGAAAGGCATTGAGACCGTGCCTTGGTTATAACTGTATAAAAGCAGCCAAGGATGATATTAATAAAACCTTCTAAAGAGATTCTGGTTTATCATGATCAAGTCTTAAAGTTCTCACATGAATTTCTTGTCATGTTTGGGAGTTTGCTGAGAACTTATTATAAGGCTGTCTCCCTGAAAGCACCCCACATGGACCACATCTTAATACAGAGATTGCCTTAGCAACCCTCTCCCCATTCAGCCATGACCCACTTCAGAACCGCACATGACCAGTGTGGTGACTACAACAAGTACTCACAGGGGAATATACGTCTGTGAATATCTCTAACTGTGTTTAAATGTGTTAAGTATCTCAAAAAAAAAACAAACAAAAAAACAAAAACAACCCACGAAAAACCCACAAACCAACCAAAAAACACAGTAATCACTGACTCCTTTTGTTCTTTGTTTTGCTTTCCCTCTGTCATCCATCCGGTTTTTCTCCCCAACCTATGCATGTTTCTCTGCAGCTGTTCCTCTGCTCCTTGCACTCATCTGCATATGCTTCCTTGCATCCTGGTACTCCTCTTCCACTACGCAGGCTTCTTTGCCACTCTAATCCTTTTCTTCTCTGCTCACCTGCCTAATTCCCTTCTTTCCACTATAAAATGTCTAATCCTTCCTTCTTGATTACCTTCTCCCATGCTCCCCTGAACAAGTTGCCTAGCCTTCTCCCCCGTGTTCCCTCCCCTAGGATCCCTGGGTGCCTGTGATGCACTTTCCCCCTTGATCTCCCTCTCTAACTAGAAGGGATAAATCCCACTTTTGGCTCCTGGCATCTCCTTACTGCGGGTCTTTATGGCAGGTGGTCCTAGTTCTGCTGAAGGATCCAATTCCCAGAGCACAGATCCCATTTCATCCTCTCCTTTCATGTTCCTATGCCCCCAATTTATCTGGCACCGCTCCCCAACGCTAGACACCTCCCAGAGTATTTGTGGAGCATATCCTGCAGGAAGCATATCTAGTCCAGTAGTCAAACTGCTGCACTGGCTTCCCTCTCGCAAGTGTCCAGGTGCTGGCCAAAGTGCTGGCTTTAACCGACCAATCCCTGAATGGTTTCAGATCTGGTTACCCAACAGACCTCATCTTTCCCTGTGCCATTCCACTACACTTGAGATCAGCAAGGGTGCTTAAGATGGAGCCTATGAGGGAGTGATGGGCTGGACACGTTCCCTGATGGACCAACTCTAGAACGTGCTTTCTTCTTTGGTCGGCTAGACCCTAAATTAATTTGCGTTCAAGGCACACTGCAAGGACTATTTTTTCTTGAAGGAATTAAAGGGAGAGAGTGCTGGTTCATAATTTGAGAGGCAGTACCTTTGTGAATCCCATCGCCCCAGCTCTTATTTCATTGGGGGAAAAACAGACAAACCAACCACCCACCCATCTATTGCTTAAAGCAAGTCAATCCCATGAAAACAAAAACCACCACCCCCACCCCTCAAGGCATTATGTTCAACTAATGCCACCTATTCACCTGCATGATTATAAATCTAAGTGCTTTGTTTGGACTGGCACAGAGTATGCACTCACAGCAGAAGAAAACCAGCCCACAGAAAGAAGCTGACACCATTTAAAAAAAGTGTTTAGAGCCATAGGGAAAGCTTTGTTATCCCAGGAGATAGAACATTGTCCTTAGTCCTGAAAGTGCTCGCCTACATGTTTTTGACATCCTACAGTAAATTCCTTTTTGAAAATGATGCAGATTGTGGGACAGTTATTACTACAAGCCTCCAACACGGACAAATTACAATGAATTATAACAGAGTAATTGCCAGAATGCGTCTGATGAGTTTTCAGCAATCAAAGTTAAATCACGGTCTTCTCATGGATTATTGCAGTACAGAACAGGGTGACAGCATCACAGAACAAATATTTCCCCGTTTCAAAGCAAAACTTTCTTGGGTTTCTATGGAAAAGTTCCAAACACTTTATGATTCAAAACTGATTTTAAGTGTCATGTTCAAAAAAGTGGTCTATTATTACATCTTAGATGCACCTCCCAGGATCCAACCCTAGAGCAGGTCATAGCCCAAATGCATGGAGTTCCCAGTTCTAATTACAACCCTCCCTTACTCCCTCCATAGCTTGAAATAAGTCACAAACTCTGCCTCAGTTTCCTCATCTGTAAAATGTGACAATATCCACATACTTTGCTCACAAAAAAACTTCAAGGATTTGACTAATTAGTTAAATATTTGTAAAGCACTTTTACAATTAAAAATAGGCTATTTTCATCACAACCAAGGCTGACAAGCATAATGGCAGTTAACAACAGAAGGACTACGTTGCAAGGTCTTCCAGTCAAAGAAAGCATCACAGAAGGATAGTTCAACTGGAAGTTTAAGAACAGTTTCCAGTGTTATTCTCTAAAATACCAGTCCAAATCTCCTCAACTGAAAAAGGACTTTATAGCAATACGTGGATAATCTCAAGAATGTACCACGATTTTGAAAAACAGCAAAATGGGTAAAGCCCATTTTTTCCTTTAACACTGGAAGCTAAGCAATGAAACAATGGGATCCAACAAATACCAAGTGTCAGAAACCTCTCAGCTAAGAGCCGCCATAGCAACAGTACAGTCTTCCTTGGAATGTGTCAAATATGCATCTTAGTAGGTGAACTGACAAGCTAATTAACCTTGTAGGATGAAAGCTAGAGAGCTCAGAAAGCAGCACAGGTGAGAAATCTGAAAGGAAACTAAGCAAAGGTTAAGAGTATTTGTTAAAAGGAAAAGGTTTTGCTAATTCAAAGATGCAAAAGAAAGCTAGCCACTGATTCTCTGTTCAGCAAGTTGAATGCAAGAAATTTCAGTAACAATCACTTAAGATCACCTGAAACACTTGATGTCTTTTTCTGAAGTGCACAAGGTAAGCAAGTTTCCCTGCCTGTAAATTAGATTTCTGTGAATCAACTACAACAATCTATACATTCCCAACCAGTTTTTGGTGACCAGGGCTAGCTCAGGTAATGGTTGTAAAGCTTTTCCTTCCCCTTTGGTGCTTCAGTCATAATTTTTCAGGTTAAAACTAATTTTGGGAGCAGTATTACCTAAACTAGTTTTCCCTGCTCTTTCCAAAGAAGAGCTGCTGTTTCCATGGGTGAATGTGTCAAACGCATCAGTATGGACTGATAGGCTCCAAGTGCCAGTGTAATATAGAGTAAAGGTGAGAGCCAGGATTAATCTTCCCTGAACACTTGTGTGAATCCTATATCTGTAAAGTCAGCCAGGTAAATCTGTAGTGCTCAATAACTAAAAGAACCAGAATAATACTCAGCAAGCCTCAGTGTCCATGACCAGTTCTTTTTCTAACTAGGACGTACGGATAGGTAGCTCTTTATGACTAGTACACTTCTAGAATGCATAATCCAAACCATTGGATAATGGAGGGTCTAAACAGCATCACACTTACATGTCCTCTATCCAGTTTTCTGAATAGGTCAGAAGCACAGTTCTGAAAATCCTAAACCCTGGTTTACATTTTAAATTTAGATTGGCCTACCTATGTCACTCCAGGATCTGAAAAATTCAAACCAGGTGCCACAGCTAACCCGATTTAATCCCCAGTTTTGATTAGCTAGGTCAATGAAAGAATTCTTCCATCAACCTAGCCACTGCAGCTAAAGGAGGTGGATTACCTACAGACAGAAAAACCCCTTCAATCTATAAAAAAAGCAGCTACACTATGGATGTTATAGTGGTATCACTGCATCTGTGCCACTGTAGTGCCCGTAGTATAGACATATTCTAAGAAATTTGCATTAGTCTTGGATAGACCTTCACAGCTCAAAATCACATTAAATAATGAGTTCTTTGGCCAATCAAGGAGCACCACTGACTAGGTTTTTGGGAGTCTCATTTGCTTCACCTTGACCAGAAGGGAAAATGACTGGTTCATGCCTCAAAAGTGGGGGTGGAAAGCTGACGTTCATAGGGTCATGGAAAAATGTGCATTATTTAAATGACATGTGTCTGTTGAAAACATAATTACACAGCGAAATATAGTGTCAGTGGTATTTACATAATGCATTTCAAATGCATACTATGGTGTCTCAGGCATGTAATATAGAAACAGAACAAGTGTGATTTCACAGACATGGCAGCCACTTTTCAAACTTCAATACTTTTTTTACTCCCCCTTTTTTTTTTAAACAATATGTATCAAAACCAAATCTACAACATTAAAGGTTAGTCATTTTTCAGATTTAGTTTTTAAAGTAAGAGCAGAAGGATATAAAGCTTTCACTTCAGTTCCTCATTCGTCACTGTTTTTTTACTGAGCTTTTTCAAACACTATCTGCCAATATACATTTTGATTATGGAATTTGCCCTATTCATTTATTCAAGCTTTTAAAAAAATCTACTGAAAACTAATAAGAATACATCAATATATAGAAACAAGTTATTAACATTCATACTATTTACAAACTAGACTGATTATTATGAGAAGAGGAAATTACTTACCTGTAACTGGAGACTCTTCAAGTGATTCCCATTTGTATTC
>ML675610.1:13307653-13345970 GCA_007922155.1 Mesoclemmys tuberculata
GGCTTGGAGCATCACATGGGATGGAGCGTCAAAGGGATGGACACTTAGCACTGTCCTATTTATTGATGTAGATGACCATTGTGATATTGTCTGAGGGTAGCTGAACATGCTATGATTGGATCAGAGGAAAAAATGCCTGGCATGCTAAACAAAATGCCTGCAGTTCTATGATGTTTGTGCGCATTCTAGCCTCTCATGGTTTCTAGACATTCTGGGTGGTGTGGTGGTCTAGGTGGGTCCCCTATCCCACAAGGAAGGTGTTCGTTGTGATGGTGGCCTGCGGGATGGGGAAGGTAAAGGGGGTGCCAACCATAACCTTGGAGGGATCAGTCTATCAGGTGTGAAAGGCCAGAATTGTTTGGGGGACAATGACTCTGGCCTCCAGATGGTCCTTGTGGGTTCTGTTAAAAGGAGAAGAGCCACAGTTGGAGGTAACGCACATGTAGATGTGCATGCAGTGTCCCATAGGTGCTGGATGCCAAGGAGGGACAGGCAACAGCGGACTGTGGTGTGCGGGTTATGGTGCAGGTCTGTCACTACAGCTGTCAGTGTTGCGAAGCAGTGTGCTGGAAGGAAGGCCTGTGCCACAACTGAGTTGATCTGTGCCCTGATGAAGTTGACTGTTTGCATAGGCACAAGAATAAAATGTTTCCTCATTGATGCAGGATACCCAAAGAGATTAGGAGAGCGTGAAGGGCAAGGAAGACAGAGATAAGCTCTTGTTGGGAGAGCACAAGGAGCAAGTCATCCACGTAGGGGTACACTGAGTAGCTGAGGCGGTGCATGTGTGCTGCCATGACCACAAAGACCTTTGCCAAGACTTGCAGAGCCACTGATACCAAACAGGTGGACTCTGAATTGGTAGTGATGTGGTCCTACCTAGAAGCATAGAGTTTTCTGGGGGGCTCTGTGAAAGTCGATGTCAAAGAAGGCATCCTTCATATCAAGAGCCACAAACCAGCCTTCTGTGGGAAGGCGGGGATAACAGATGCCAGCATCAACATGCGGAACTTGGATTTTTTTGATAAAGGTAATTAGGCGAAAACTGAGGATGGGGCAGCACCCTCTTTCCTTCTTGGTGATGAGGACATGAGGAGTAGAAGCCTCTCCCCACGTGGCGCGTTGTGCCCCCTGCAAGAAGAGAATCTGCCTCTTGTTAGAGAATGCACTGATGGGAAGAGCCCCCCCCAGAGCATCCACAGGGGGGGCCTGGTGTGGGTGGAAAAGAGAGAAATTCTATATAGTATCCATGATGGATAATCTCCAGTACCCAAATGGTCCATGGTGATCTTGTCCCAAATGCGGGTGAACAGGGCAAGATGGCCCCCAAAGATGCAATGGGGAGGGAGGGGGGCTGCAGGTGACAATGGGGAGGGTTCACAGTTATTGACCGACATGTCAACTGTGCCTTTGGAGGTTGGTGGGTGAGGGTTGAAGTGGCAGCAGTGGCAGAGGCAGTGGGTCACAGTCACTGGGACTGATGGCACCTGCGTGGGGGTTCCTGGTGCCACTTGTAGTAGGCCGGGTAGGGCGCATACAGCAGTAGAATTGTTGGTGCTGCTGCTTGTGACATGGGACTGGGGATTGCAATGTGGCTCTAGAGTCCTGCAAACAAGTGAAGAGATTCATCAGTCTCAGAATAAAATAACTAACTCATCCTCAAAAGGGGAGGGTCCTGTGCAGATGTTTGGAATTCCTGACGAAAGCCAGAGGACTGCAGCCAGGAGCCAAGGTGCATGACAACGCCTGTCATGAGGACGTATCAGCCACATGTGCTGCTGCTTGGAGGCCTACCTTGGCAACAAAGAGCTTTTTGTCCACCAGCGCTTGAAATTGCTGCTGCTGGTAGCTTGTCTCTGAACTCCTGCTAGCCTGGCATAGCTATTAAAGTCGTATTTGGCTAGTGGCACCTGGTAATTGGCAATGAGAAATTGCAACGCTGCTGAGAAGTAGCCCTTCTTCCCTAAAAAGTCTAAGTGTTTGGCTACCTGGTCTGGAGGGGTGGACTTTTGGCTGTGCTGGAGTGCCCATTCTGCCACCACATGAACCACCAGTGCTGGGCGTGCACCAGGCAGAAGGGTGTGCCACGCTGCCCACACAGGCTGAAGAATGGCATCATTAATAGGGAGTGCCATGTTGGACAGTCCCTGAGGTTGGAGTATGTCCAGGAGCTGGCAACACTGATCCTAAACTTCTACCAGCAGTATACCCAGGTCTGCTGCCGCCCTCTGTGACAGGCCCTGGTGTTGCCTGTGATAATCCAGGGGTGGCAGGGAGAGAGGACATGAGCACTTCATCCAGTGAGAAAGAAGCAGCTGTGGGAACTGGCAGTACTAGCTCCACATTGGCTCTTCCCTGGAGGCAGACGGTGCCAGGAAAGGAGCTAGGGCAGAGTGACAAGAAACTTGGCAGGGCAGGTACAGAGGACGATGTGGCATTCAAGGCACTCAGTGAGGCCAGGGGGTCAGACCTGGGGAGTGTGGCACGCCCCAGGGTCACTGGTACCACACCGCTGATGCCGGGTTGTAAGCCAGAGGATAGGATGGTTGCGGACGGGAGTTGGAGCTGTGGTAGGGCAGGTGGTCAGCTGTGGCTGAGAAAATTTCTCCAAGTCCGAAGACGCACGGGGTAGCACTGGAGGCCACAGTGCAGCGTTTGCAGGGGCCTCTCTGGCAAGAGTCGGAGCACTTCGTCTACCAGAATGTGCACCTCACAGTTTAGAAAAGAAATGGGGGTCTAGAGGAAGTGAATAGGGAAGTGTTATTTATCCCTTCATGTAACAGAAGTAGTAGAGGGTAACCCAATGAAATGAATAGGCAGCTGGTTTAGAAACAAATATAAGGAAGTACTTTTTTCACACAACACAGACAACCTGTGGAACTTGTTGCCATGGATATTGTGAAGACAAAACATACAACCTGGTTAAACAAACAAACAAAAAATATCAGATAAGTTCATGAAGGACAGGTCTAAATAGCTGTTAACCAAGTTGGTCAAGGACGCAACCCTATGTCCCACGTATCCCTAAACCTTTGACTGCCAGAAGCTGGGATTGGATGATAAAAGATAGATCACTTACTCAATACATTTCCCTGTTGTGTTCATCCCCTCTGAAGCACGTGGCATTGGCCACTGTCGGAAGATAGGATACTGGACTAGACGAACCATTGATCTGACCCAGTATAGCCATTCTTATATTCTGTTATGTTCTTAACTTTTTAAAATTATTGTTGTGTTTCTTAGAAGCCTAAAGTGTGTACAGAAAAAAAAAGTAGAGCAGTGGAACAAAGCAGCAGAGAGCTACACTAGAACAAGAGGAATGCTAACAAAGCCTGAGAAATTTAAAGATAATAATGTGGAGTCAGAAAACTGCCACCTCTGGGCCCCTTCCTTCAAAAGACACTGTGACTCAGCTCATTTCATAGTTAGATTCGCAGATGGCACTGTACAAAAATAAATAAATAAATGGGGTGCGATTCACACAGGCACCTGACACTTTGCCACCTTTAAAGTCCAAAATTCCTATCCTCAAAACCCCCTGCTAAAACTCCTGACTCACCCTGTAGGTACTTAACTCCCTTGGCACTTAAGTTTCCCCTGGTAATGACCCTATGGCACTTCAATCTCTGCTGACCGGCCTGCAGGCAGCCACCTCAGTCCTGACAACCAAGCAGTTCATGCCTAACTTATGTCTAGATCCTGGTGAGATTCACAAACCAGGAAGGTCCTCTGGCCGTGTTGCCAGATCTGGCATACACATTCAGAAGCTTCCTTAGAGTACATCTATCAGAGCCGGTCCTGCACAAAATACAGCCGCTGCTGCACATGCAAGCTACTCCCTGCTTTTACAAAACAGCCCAGTAGTTCAAGCACTCATCCAGTATGGGGGAGCAAGCCCTCAATATATTCCACAACAGTGAAGATATTTTATATAAATATCTTTTAGCTAATATTTTTAAAAAGTATTTTCCAAACTGCCCCACCTGGCATAGCCATAAATAACTTTTGCAAACATCAGGATTTATCCACTATTAACTAACAATTTCAGTTTACAGTATGTTTGTAAACTCCAGAGTGTTGAGACTAACACACAGGTAGGTCATTGCTAAAGCATTAAAATAATACCAGAAGGAGCCTTGTAGAAACCTATTTAAAGCACTCATATTTATGTCTGAAGATAAACATTCCTAAACTTACCCAACTAGAAATCATTGTATTTACTTTGATTCTCGTTTATGTAAAAACAACAGTCTGCTGAAAACGTAGAAATATTGAAACATAGGGAAGACATTTCAATTTAAAAGTGTAAACACTACCTGTGGGCAAGAGACACTGATAACCGGATAATTTTCTGAATGAGTTAGTACTACACGTGCATGTTGATCCTGATCAGTGGCACTGTGCCTATTTGTTGCCAGCTGTAAAATATATTAAGTATGTGCTTTCAATCAAAGCAGCCTTTTGGGGGCTTTATCACTACAGCAAGGATATGTACTTTGATTTTAAAAAGCAATATAAAAAAGGGATCAGAATTACTACAAAATAAAATACGATAATTATTTACGGCTTGACATAAGTGAAGAAAGTGTGGCCACTGCAATGAATTGATGAAGAGGTCTTCTTAAATACTAAAAAGACATTGGGAAGGCTTCTGACCTCAGTTGCTTCAGTGCAATTCCAAGGAAGTCCATTCAATTCAGGTTTAAATTTAAACTGGCATAATCAAATTCAGTATCTGACCATCTGATTTTGGCTCAACTGTGTGATGGATTATCTTCCAAATTTATTATCCAGTCTATGAGAAGTTAACCGCTTGTCCATTTTAGCAAAGTGAACAATTACTTTAAACTTAATGACTATCCCTACCATATTTCCTTAGACAAACACAGTGGATATAAACTTTTAAGTCTTCTGAAATGTAAAGCAAGTTAAAAAACCCGGAAATTTTAGACAGTGATTTTAACACTATTTAACGTGTGAAGAACAAACAAACAAACCAGACTTTCCTCCTGGTAAGTCTTGGTATGGCATCCAAGAAAAACAAAGGAAAAAAACAATGGAAAAAAATGTGAACAGCAGCATTCAATCCTAGGTCATTCCAAAATTTATATCAAGAGGATAAATTCTCTCTCTCGAAAACTATACACTGAAAAATGATTGAGGTAAATGGCCTCTTACTCAGGTATGTTATTTATGTATGTATATGTGGTGTCATACCTGACTTATTTTTAACGCTAAAATTTTCACTGCTTTTTTCTTGTTTTAGCTGCATGGCCGCATACATCTGAGACAGCAGACTGAATTCAAATACTTCTAGTACATCAGAATTGTTTATTGTAAATCCTGGATAATAACAGCTGTATAAAACCACTGATGAGAATCAGACTGCACAAGTGCCACTGAGGGCATAATTTGGTCATAGACCTTTTGTCACTGGTAATTATGTATGAAAAGAACTCAGCTTGATTGTCAGATTGAGGTGGCAAAACTGGCAGTTTGAAAGAAACATAACATTTTTAACTTGCAAATTTAACATGGAAATAACTATGGATCTCCCAGATGCTACTTTTACAGTCACTTTTCAAGTAGAACTGCAGGAAGGGAAGGCAACCATTCTCTCTCAGAAGGTTATATTTTCATCTAGCTAAATTTGTTTATGATGGGTAGTTAGGTCCAGCTAGTGAGATCTTTGTAAAAGCAGAAAAAAACTCTCTCATTATACAGTATGTTCCTTCTACAGAAGAAGGATAGGACACATTTTAACAGAAGAGGTTTCATTTCTATGAAACAGCCTTTTTAAAATGGATTAAAAGCATTTTTTGTTCTCAAAATTAATATGAAGTTTTGATTGTTACAATATGAAATTGTTTTCTTCTGAAGTATGACAGGTTGACAAAGATAGGCTATGGATATCCAGAAATACCCATCACACAAAGATTGCTGCAAATGTACCATTTTGTCAAGTGATTTTTAAGAATGACATTTTAAGAATAGTTTCAAGATTGTGTTATTGATTTTTCAATTCGCTTATAAGAAAGCATCCTAGATACCTCAAAGCACAAACGCATATTGTAATGTCTCCTTCTGCACACTTACTTTGCGGAAAATGGAGTCTGGCGAACAAAAGATTAAAAAAAAACACAATGCATGGCAATCTGGACTTTAGAAAAATTTGGGGGCCAGATTCTCCACCCTGCCCCAGCAATTTCATAGCTCTGACTTATACCACTAACAAAGGATTTTTGTGACTTTACACCACTGGAGAATTGTGTATAGTGCAGCTATGCTTTATGATGTCCCGCCCTGACCAGCTCCCTCAATCCCCTTACATTGGGAGTGTGGAACCTGCTTGTACAGGAATCAAGTCCACCAGTAGAGGGCTCCCCTGCTCAGGGAGAATTCTCTACTGGGCAGGTCAGCCCAATATTAATTTCACTTTGTACCAGCGGAGTTTTGAAAAGTAGATTTGGAAGGCCAAGGAATCTGGCCCATGGCTCTGTTAATGTATCTCCTTTGAGCTACAGACCCCAAAACATTCTTCACCCAACAACTGCTACTGGTTTCAAATACTGCATATTACAGAATTCTACTCTGTAAGATTGTGGAAAGGGGGAGAAGCAGCATATGACTTCTTTCCCCTAAAGGAAAATGGAACAGCAGACATCAGGCTTACTGCTAGCAAGAGGGTGAAATCCTGGCCTCAGTGAAGTCCCTGGGAATTTTGCTATTAACTTCAGTTGGGCCAAGTTTTCACCCATCACTCACATCCAGGATCCAAGGAAGACAGTGCCTTGGCAGAAATCCCAACACCTTCACAATTCTCTGCATTGGGAATAGCTGGGGAGATTCTCACGTTTTTCATATTTCCTTCTAGCTTGTTTACATCTAGTAAGTTTTTTATCTTAGTTGAATATATTAATATTGATGTATCAATATTAAATTGATGTATTTCTGGGGGGACAACAGAGCAGAGTAAAAAAATGCTAGCAGACTGTATTCCCAGCTAAAAATAAATAAGTGTCAATCAAATTGAATCATAGAATGAATGTTAAATTGTTATAAAGGCAAACTACATTAAGAAAACTCAAGAGAAAAGAACAAATAACTATAATGGTTTAATATACATTTTATTGTACCTGTTTCTTTATTTCTAAATCCAATTATCTACTAAATCCTGATGCCCTCCACCTCTTTTCACTGAACAAACAATAGAAATATGTATGTTACACAAAATGGTTTTGACACTAATTTTCAAGAAGTAATTTAATGAGGAAGTTAGAAGTTAGGCTGAAAGCAGAAATTGCAATTGAAATTACATATATTTGCAATTACTACAGAAACTAATACATTTAGAATTAATGAAGAAACCATATGTACTACTAAATAATAGACATGAAGTAAAATGGCATGGTTAAATAGAGAAGTACAGGAGTTTACCTGGATTAAAAATACTAGCAGAAAAGGATAAATGTTGGCATGCAAGATACATATGTAAGAATGCAAGAGCCCAAATCTTGTGTCAACATTTAAATACCACAACCCAACTGACCTTAGTCACTGGTGGTGGAGGGAACTGAAGGGTGACCAACTTTTAAAATTCTATTCTGGAAATAAGCAGTTAACTGTACTTTTCATTCACATAGCACCTGTCATCCTAATCACACGAAGATTTACCACTATTAAATCTTACAAGAAGTTTGTACAGTAAGCAAGTCTTGGTAAGACAAGACAGAGATGTTAATCGAATTACCTAAATCAGTGGCTTTCAACCTCTCCACATTACTGTACCTCTCTCAGAAGTCTGATTTGTCTGGCATACTCCCAAGTTTCATCTCATTTATAAACTATTTGTTTACAAAACCAAACATAATAATAAAAAAGTGTCACACCATTACTGAAAAATTGCTTACTTTCTCATTTTTACCACATAATTAAGAAATAAATCAATTGGAATATAAACATTGTAATTACACTTCAGTTTGGAGTATATAGAGCAGTATAAACAAGTCAGTGTCTGTATGAAATTTTTGTTTGTACTGACTTCACTAGTGTATTTTATGCGGCCTGTTGTAAAACTAGGCAAATATCTAACTGAGTTGATGTACCTGGAAGACCTGCATTCCCCAGGGGTACATATACCATACCCTTGGTTGAGAACCACTGCTATAGAAGATAAAAACTGGTGGGATACTAGTTGCTGATATGCACTCATATGCTAGAAGAAAAAAGGACACAGATCAGTAGTAGGGTAATTACTAGCCCTTTCTAACTGAGCCACTGGAGGATGATTTGACATAAACCTTTCCAGTGGACTACAAATCTATTTACTAGTCAGGAGTAGAATATGGGTGATGAGGAACCCTGGATTCTGGCTCTGGGAGATTATTGTGGTTTACAATGGTTAGGGACAGGATAACCCAATTCATTTAGTGATTCTGAAAAGCATTGCAACACAGTGAGATAATTTCTTCGTTGAGTGCTTGCTCTCATGTAGATGTGCATGCATCACATGCACTGGAAGCTCTTCCCCTAGTGGTTTGTGCCAACATGGCTCTGGTGCCCCCTGGAGTAGTGCCTTCCTAGCACGGTATATAGGCAGCTGCTGTCATGCTGTCCCCTCAGTTCTGTCTTGCCAGCTACTTCAACAGAGGGGCAGGTCGGCGGATTTTGGAATGGACATGAGCTACACATCCCAAAGAACAACAGTTATGGAAGGTTAATAATCGTTTTTTCTTTGAGTGCTTGCCCATGTCCAATCCTTGTTAAGGGATTCCCAAGCTGTGAGTCAGGCAGTGGGGTTAGAGTTGTGTGCTGATAAGGACTGTAAGACTGCTTGACCTAAGGCAGTGTCTCTTCTTGCCTGGTGTGTGATGGCACAGTGAGTAGTAAACGTGTGTATGGATGACCAGGTTGCCATCCAGCAGAGGCCTAGGACTGGATTGTGCTCCACAAACACTGCTCATGAAGCTTGTGACCTCGTGGACTGTGCTGTCAGATGAGGAGGCAGAGATCTAAAGGCAGAGGAGGCTTGCAATTACTTCAAGTCGAAGCTGCAGAAGATGGGAGGGATCAGCAAGGAAAACTACTTCATGGAAGTCAGAAGACAGAGATAAAATGAGAAATGCCAGTTGGAAATGACAGAGGAGGAGAAGGATCTGGGCAGATTGGTTTATCACAGGATGACTATGAGCCACAAATGTGATGTGGCCATGAAAAAAGCTAATGAAGTCCTAGGATGCATCAGGCGAGGTATTTCCAGTAGAGACAGGGAGGTGTTAGTACCGTTTTACAAGGCACTGGTGAGCCCTCATCTGGAATGCTGTGTGCAGTTCTGATCTCCCATGTTTAAGAAAGATGAATTCAAACTGGAAGAGCTGCAGAGAAGGGCTGCTAGGATGATCTGAGGAATGGAAAACCTGCCTTATGAGAGGAGACTCCAAGAGCTTGGCTTTTTAAGCCTAACAAAAAGAAGGCTGATGGGAGATATGATTGCTCTCTATAAATACATCAGAGGGATTAAATACCAGGGAGGGAGAGGAATTATTCAAATTTAGCACCAACATGGACACAAGAACAAATGGATACAAACTGACCATCAGGAAGTTTAGACTTGAAATCAGTCTAAACAGACTGATTTCAAGTCTAAACTTGACTAGTCTGGGGACAGACTAATCTGGCAATTGACTGATCTTTGACTACTAGCAGTAAATATGTCCAATGGCCTGTGATGGGACGTTAGGATGGGAAAAAATTCTAGAGAATTTTTTCCCAGGTGTCTGGCTGGTGAATCTTGCCACATGCTCAGGGTTTAGCTAATTGCCATATTTGGCGTTGGGAAGGAATTTTCTCCAAGGGCAGATTGGCAGAGGCTCTGGGGGGGCGGGTTTCAGCATCCTCTGCAGCATGGGCCATGTGCACTTGCTGGCGGATTCTCTGTACCTTGAAGTCTTTAAACCATGATTTGAGGACTTCAATAACTCAGTCATAGGTTAGGGGTCTATTACAGGAGTGGGCAGGTGAGGTTCTGTGGCCAGAGTTGTGCAGGAGGTCAGACTAAATGATTATAATGGTCCCTTCTGACCTTACAGTCTATGAGTCTCCTCAGCTGTAATCAGATGCAGTGATCTTGCTAATATTCCCAAGTTTTTAATGTAGGAGATGGGGCACTCATCTCTGGAATTCACTGTCCCTGTTGATCTGACAAAGCATGAGCTGATGCAACGTTAATCTGTTTTGTCTATGTGTGAGAGGGTGATTGAGTGGGAGAGTAAAGGCCATGATGGGGTGAGGACAGCTTGTTCAGGTGGACATTTTTGATACTGTGTATATTGTACATGTACCAGAGTTTGAACAATAAGTTCATTTTTATAAGTCATAATAGTTTTAAGCTTCTATTCCCTTTTTGATGGCAACTGTACATTTTAAGTACCAGTAGACTGAATACTTCCCCCCCATTTTCTTCTTTTGCCCTTTGTTTTTAGCATTCCTTTAGTTAGATTCTCAACCTCCTCTCACTGTTTTCATTCTGACTCCTCTTTACTTTAAGTTGCCTTTTGTTTCCTCCCATTCCATTTCTTCCCTTCCATCTTTCTGGTATTCTCTTACTTCGGTTCCAGCTTATTTTTAACTCCTGCTTTCAAAGGTATTTCTTGCTTCATTTGTCTCTCTTTTATAACACGAAGCTCTTTTTGTCTTGAATATTTTGAATCAAAAGACTTCCAGCATTGTCGGGTCTCTACTGCCATCTCAACATTAAATGGACTGAGTGGAAACTCCACTTTACAGCATCTGTTGCCTAGCAATCTGCTTCTCAGCTTCCTTCAGCTTGGGAGTTGTCTGATCAAAGCGTTTTCAGGCAAGAACACAATGGGGGGAAAATGGGGTAACAAAAATTATTGCAATCAAAATATAGTGCTCCCTGGAAGATTTGGCATAGTGGTTCTTTATATTACAATGACCAAACTCTTGTATTATTTTACACCCCATACCAACAGTTTTAAGATTTGATTTATTTTGCAAAGTGCACAGCATCATCATCCCAGCTGTAATATGTAGTACCCACAGTAGAAACTAAAAGTTGTTACTATCGACAATCATTCAATGGCTTAGCCATACGTGGCATGAGTCAGTGGTATCAGTCCAATTCCTAGCAGGTAGGTATTCACATCACCAAGATCATTATCACAATTGGCACCCTGGACAGTGAAAGCCAAGGACTTGAAATGATATGTCCCATTAGGATACCGGTAAGGCGCACTAAATGGGGTAGTTTGGAAAACTGCAAGTTACACTGTTGATGCCCATATCGTATCTATTAAACGCAAAGTTTATTTGAAAAAACAGTATGCTATAACAATGCTTTCTAAAGTAAATTTCCTAGAAGAGAAAGTTCTTGATAAGAGGCTAAGTCTCATTCAAAAAGCCTATGCTGAACTTGCTGTTATATGTCCCTGGCTACTACATTTGCCACCAAATTCAAAATTAAGCCATCAGTTACTAGCTTTGTACTACTCATCCTGCAGCTAGAGTGCAAAAGAGAACAGAGCAAATCCTGCCCTCAGTTGCATCCCTGCAAAACCTCACTGATTGCAGTTACGTTGCAGGGATGAAACTGAAGACTGGAAAAAAAAAATACTTCAAGGACACAAGTTTTATGGCAAAAATTTTCAAAAGCATCAAATAACTTAAGCACCTGATTCCCATTGACTTACAAATGCAATGTACAAGTCTAAAGTAAATTTAGGCACTTCAGAAAACATTACCCTTTGAGGTACTCACATGTCTACATGGGAACAACTATGTTCTCCCTATATAATATATGCAAAATACACTCAGAGAAAAAGACACGTGAGCAAAATCCGAGGTGCAGACATTTTCAAAATGGTAAGAGGTCAGCCTAGTAGGATTTATCACAGTTATCTTAGTGCTGTCTCTTCCTAAGGTTGAATCCAGTAAGAGATTTGATCATCAGGTCTTTCAAGAGCATAATATAGAAGCACAGATGAAGCATGAATCTTAAGTCCCATCTACATCAAAGTGTCCACACTGGCTAAAGCAGGTAGATGTGTATCTCCCTGTTGAAAATAAATGCAATTTTTCCTTTGTAAAATAGTTTTAGAACCACCACAATGCCACTTTCACCCGCTCCTTTTTCCTCTCTGAGAAACAGTCACACAACCTAAATCTGGAATCTGAAAGTCAAGCTGTTCTTTGTCTTAAACAATGCATTTGTAGTTTGGAACATGGTTCCTTTGATTTGTGAGCCTTAAAAATACAGCTTACTTTCCCTGTGCCATGCTGGTGCAACAGTATTAACAAAGCTAAAAGTACAGTAAAAATGTATTTGGCAGCAAAAGAAACAGTCCTTTTCGGACCATTCAGTATGACAATGGTTCTCAACGAAGGGTACATGTATCCCTGGGGGTACTCAGCGGTCTTCCGGGGGTACATTAGTTCATCTAGTATTTGCCTAGTTTTACAACTGGCTACATAAAAAGCACCAGAAAAGTCACTACAAACTAAAATTTAATAAATACAAAATGAGAAAATAAGCAAATTTTCAGTAACAGTGTGCTGTAACACTTCTGTATTTTTATGTCTGATTTTGTAAGCAAGTAGTTTTTAAGTGAAGTGAAACTTGGGATACACAAGACAAATCATACCCCTGAAAGGGATACAGTAGTCTGGAAAGGTTGAGAACCACTGCAGTAGGAGGTTGCTAAGGCATTGGTAATAATGAAACCTGGGAGAAAATGATATTCAAAATGTGATTCTAAAGGGACACTGCATAAATGAAATTCCAGACCAAAGAAAGTTCCCCTTTAAAAAAGTAAAATGAATCTTTTTTTAAAACCATTTTTTCTAGTCACACAAAGTCTTTGGATTTTTATTCTTTTCAACCTTATTAATGGGGTCATCTGTGCTGTGTCAGCTTCCTTTCAGACTGAAATTCAGATAATTAACTGCTTTAAAAATTTTTTTCTGAATAACCTTTTCTTTGCATTCTAAAAACAAGGGGTGAATTAGGCTGGATTGTGGAGGATCAGTGAGCCAGTACTTTTTTGACCCATTCCCCAACATCAACGGAGCCATGAAGAATTAAGTAGAGACTAGACTAGTCTCCACTGAGGTGCAAGCAGATGGTTTGAGAGATGTCTAACTATCCTAGGTACTCACTGGCCCCCATTACCAGGCTATCTATTTACCCCTACAACACCCCTGTGGAGTGGGGAAGTGTTATCATCCCCATTTTACAGATGAGGAACGGAAACAGAGACTAAGTGACTTGCCCAAAGTCTCACAAAAAGTCTGGTGGTGGTGAAAAAAATTGAACCTAGTTTTCTCAAGTCCCATGTCAGCAGCATACTAAGCAAGAGGCCATCCTTCCTCCCTGCACTACACTCACCCCCCACAATCTTTGCTGGGGAAGAGACAGCATTGTGTTCTGCATAGGACTGGAAGCTCATTTACATGATTTATCCCTCCTCCTGTCCCAAAACAGCTCTGTGTTTGCAGCTCGCTGTGCCTGCTCTTGTCCTTTTGCAGGCCAGCCACCCCCAGAATTGGTTGTCACCTTGTGCAGAATGGTTAAGATCATACGAGGTTACCATGCTTCTCAATGTCCATGAAACAGGGTCAGAAGTGCCCCAGAACACTTACTGACAGGCTAGATGACAGCAATTCTGAACATTTTAAAAGAAACCATATATAGCTATCAAAACGAACACAATCTACTTCATCATCAATTACAGTGAGTTTCTAAACAACATACAACATCCCTAGACGGAACTCTGTTAAATCTGAAATTACAAGTCAGTTACATGAGTGTTAGAGGTCTTGAAAGAATGTCAAGGTTATCAAAAGCAAAGTTCTAGGAAACTAGGAAGATAAAACGTACAAAAAGTTTCAGTCTTACTTGTAGATATTTGATCACTTTGCTATCAACTACGTGCATAGTATTTGGCCAAATTAAATAATGGGTCAGAAAATACATAGCGGATGCATTTATTTAGAGTTTAAAAACCACAAAACTAACAGAACTCCTATCCCAATCTTGGGAGCCCTTGCTATCAGTTAAAATTTCCATAGATACAGTCGTTAAGAATCAAATCAGTATCACATTTCCCGGTTTCATATATACCACCACCAGGCTTCAAGACAGAACTAAGCCAAGATCTTCCATCCCACAAATTCCCAAAGAAAGCCTAATTCAAAGCCCCATAGCCTTTCCCAAACACCTTTCAAAAAAAGCAGGGAATTGCAAAATGTTCTGCAGGACCAAGTGGGAGGGGAGTGCACTCCAGAGTGAAAGATTCCCTCACAGAAAGCGCCCTGCCAACAGCTCAGCCTCTTATCAAGGGCACCCTGCCTCCATTAGCTCTCTCCTTCTGCCATACTATGACAGCAGAGACAGTCTTTCAGGTAGGATGGTCTCAGGCAGTTAGCACTTGTTAGGTTAAAGTCACCTTGCACTGCACCAGGAAACAAATGTACAGTCAGTGCAGATAGGCATCATGTGCTCACAGTAAGATACTTAATTCAAACAAGCTGCCGTATCAGCTTTTAAAATGGCTCCCAGATGACGTCCAGTGGAGAGACTAAAACCCACCCCTCCCCCCCAAAACCATGGACCACAGTAGGAAGGTCTGCCCCGAGAGAAAAGCATGCAACCTCGTTGTTGGACTGACTAGCACTTTTTGTTTTCTGCCACCCAAAATGCCTGTATTTGATCCTCTTATGGACAATCTCAAAATAACTGAAAGCAAGATTAATTATTTACCCACGCTGATTCTCATGAGAGGGTTGATTCCTGCAGTCCTTCAAAATGTATTTAATCAGCCCCAGTATGCACTGGACAGTCATTAGTCCAGATTACTTGCAACAGAGGGAAGAGCATGATCTTCTCCCAATATCACAAAACAAGACTGTTGTTTTAATCAGGCTAAACAAGTCTTCAGTTTTATTTCCTATTTTAATTACCTCACCAATTTATTAAATATCCTATTTTTCATCTTTGATATCTTTGCAACCGGTGAGGGGTCACCAAATGGTGATTCCTGTAGCTCATGCTGTACAAGAGAAAAATCTTTGTAGATAAGATCAGTCTGAAAATTAAGCCATTTATTACTTATTTTTTAAATGAAAGATGCTGCTGTGAATAAGACAGATGAACCTCCAAAAGGGAAATATTTTTGACTCAGTACACAAAGAGTTCTCATTTGAGTCCTCATCCAACAATCATATACAATTACCATGAGAGCGTTACAAAGTCAGTTAGAGGACACATTGTATTGCACATTAAATAATCAGTGAACGCATTACAGAATGATGATTAAAAAATAAGTAGTTCTCATTAGGAATTCAAGTACAGTTTTATGAATGGTCAGACCTGAGATAAAGTAAACATTTCGAAGTGTTTCCAGTGTGTCAAGGCTTTAAAAATGGGGAAAAAAAACCCACAACCAAGCACACCTCAGAATTCAGAGGCAGCAAAAGAAGAAAGCTTCAGCGTGCAAAGTGATCTTCTGTGCACCAGAACATCAGCTAGGCAGAAGAAAGCAATGCTATCTATATAGTCAGTGCATTGTTTCAGAAATAAAGAGAAAAGCTACGACTATTACCAGGTTGTCACTCTCCTCCAATTTTTATGTCCCACAGCCGTACACTTTTCCCCCCTTGTTTCCCAAGTAGACTCCCAAATTATAGAAATATGATTACAGTAGGGGTTTGCCTGGGATTTGTCCGAGAGGAGCCCATGTGAGCGCTACATGAGGGGACCTGTGTTGTTTGCTAGAGGGGTGAGTATCTGTGAGATCATTTATGTGACTGGTGTAAATTACGCTGACTGTGTGTGTGATTGTGACTGGTGCAGTTACAGGGACTGTGGCAGCTGACCATGTGTAAGATTAATTGAAAATTGTGAATTGGGACTGCTTTGTTCCAGGTGGGCCTAGAGTGGTTTATTGCAGAGCGAGGCACTGAGCCGGGGCACCTGCTTCGAGTCAACAGCCTTATAAGCAGCAGCCAGCTGCGAACCAAGAGGAGGCAAACAGAAGGAGTTTGCCTGGGGGGAGATCCCACAGCAGGTTTTTGCCTTCCAGACTTGGTTGAACAGTAAATACAGCATCTGAAGAGGCTCTCAGAGGAAAGATCTGCTGTTGTCACCTGCACTGCATATGCCATGTTTCTCTTCCTCCCACAGGATAGAGCCGACTTCATCTGTACAAAGTGCAGGCTGGTTTCTATATTGGAAGAGAAGGTTAAATGACTAGAGACCCAAATATCAACCCTGCGCTGCATTAAAGAAAACAAAAAGTCTTTCTCGATCGAAGACATGATGTGTTACTGCGGGCACAGTATGAGGAAGATTCAGAGAAGGCAGTGCAGGGGAAACTAAAAGAACGGAGAAGAAAACTAGCAGTATATGACCTCCCAAAGAACGAGAACTTATATGCCCACCATGCAGATAGAGGTAAGGAATTGTTTTCAGGCTCTCTGCACAGGTACTACAGCGGAGAACGATGTGCAAGACTCATCTGAGGGAATGGATTGGAAGGAGACACTGTTGATCAGAAGGCAAGGGTTGCATTGTCCTAGGATGTGGGTTCCATGACCACCACTCCCAAGAGGAAGAGAAGGGTGATGGTGGTCGGGGACTCTCTCCTAAGGGGGACGGAGTCATCCATCTGCCGTCCAGACCAGGAAACTAGAGAAGTGTGCTGCTTGCCTGGAGCTAGGATTCAGGATGTGACGGAGAGACTGCCAAGACTCATCAAGCCCTCAGACCACTACCCCTTCCTACTTCTCCACGTGGGCACCAATGACATTACCAAGAACGACCTTGAGTGGATCACTGAAGACTATGTGGCTCTGGGAAGAAGGATAAAGGACTTTGAAGTGCAAGTGGTATTCTCATCCATCCTCCCTGTTGAAGGAAAAGCCCCAGGTAGGGACCATCACATTGTGGAAGTAAATGCGTGGTTACACAGGTGGTGTCAGAGAGAGGGCTTTGGATTCTTTGATCATGGGATGTTGTTCCAGGAAAAAGGATTACTTGGAAGAGATGGGATTCACCTAACGAAGAGAGGGAAGAGTATCTTTGAAGACAGGCTGGCTGACCTAGTGAGGAGGGTTTTAAACTAGGTTCGATGGGGGACGGAGACCTAAGCCTGAAGTTAAGTATGGAAGTGGGACACCACGAGGAAGCAGAAGGAAGAGGGTGCAACAGGGGAGGCCTCCTGATTCATACTGAGAAAGTAGGGCAATCAGCTAGTTATCTCAAGTGCCTACACACAAATGCAAGTAGTCTGGGAAACAAGGAGGAGGAACTGGAAGTCCTGGCACAGTCAAGAAATGATGACATGATTTGAACAACAGACTTGGTGGAGTAACTCACATGACTGGAGCACTGTCATGGATGGGCATAAACTGTTCAGGAAGGACAGGCAGAGGCAAAAGGGTGGAGGAGTTGCACTGTATGTAAGAGAGCACCAGGATTGCTCTGAGCTCCAGTATGAAACTGGAGATAAGCCAGTTGAGAGTCTCTGGGTTAAGCTTAGAAGCAAGAACAATAAGGGTGATGTCGTGGTGGGTGTCTGTTATAGACCACCAGACCAGGAGGATGAGGCTTTCTTCAGTCAACTAGGGAAAGTTTTCAGTTCGCAGGACCTGATTCTCATGGGGGATTTCAATCACCCTGACATCTGCTGGAAGAGCAATACAGCAGAGCACAAAAACAATCCAGGAAGTTTTTGGACAGTGTTGTGGACAACTTCCTGGTGCAAGTGCTCGAGCAACCAACTAGGGGCCGTGCTGCTCTTGACCTGCTGCTCACAAACAGGGAAGATTTGGTAGGAGAAATAGCAGTGGATGGCAACCGAGGCAGCAGTGACCATGAGATGGTCGTGTTCAGGATCCTGACAAAAGGAAGAAAGGAGAACAGCAGGAGACAGACCATGGACTTCAGAAAAGCAGACTGACTCCCTCAGGGAGCTGATGGGCAAGATCCCCCAGCAGCCTAACATGAGGGGGAAAGAAATCCGAAGAGCTGGCTGTATTTTAAAGAAACCTTATGGAGGGCACAGAAACAAACCAACCTGATGTGCAGAAAGAATAGCAAATATGGTAGGCGCCCAGCTTGGCTTAACAAATAAGTCTTTGGTGAACTTAAACACACACACAAAAAAAAATGCTTACAAGAAGTGGAAGCTTGGTCAGATGATTAAGGAGGATTATAAAAGTACTGCTCAAACATGCAGGAATGAAATCAGGAAGGCCAAAGCGCAATTGGAGTTGCAGCTAGCAAGGGATGTGAAGGGGAATGAGAAGGGTTTCTATAAGTATGTTAGCAACAAGAGGAAGATTAGGGAAAGTGTGGGCCCCTTACACAATGGGGGAGGCAACCTAGTGACAGAGGATGTGGAGAAAGCTGAGGTACTCAATGCCTTTTTTGCCTCTGTCTTCACAGACAAGGTTAGCTCCCAGACTACTGCCCTGGGCAGCACAGAATGGGAAGGTGGTGAACATCTCACAGTGCTGAAGAAAAGATTCAAGACTATTTAGAAAGATTGGACATACACAAGCCCATGGGGCCAGAAGCAATGCACCCGAGGCTGCTGAGGGAGTTAGCTGATGTGATTTCAGAGCCTTTGGCTATTATCTTTGAAAGCTCATGGCAATTGGGGGAGGTCCCTGATGACTGGAAAAAAGCAAATATAGTGTCCATCTTCAAGAAAGGGAAGAAAGAGGATCCAGGGAATTACAGACTGGTCAGCCTCATCTCAATCCCTGGAAAAATCATGGAATAGGTCCTCAAGGAATCCATTTTAAGGCACTTGGAAGAGAGGAAGGTAATCAGGAGCAGTCAACATGGATTCACCAGGGGCAAGTCATGCCTGACTAACCTGATTGCTTTCTATGAAGAGGTGACTGGCTCTGTGGATATGGGGAAAGCAGTGGACGTGATATAACTTGACTTTAGCAAAGGTTTTAATACGGTTTCCCACAGTATTCTTATTAGCAAAGTTAAAAAAGTATGAGTTGGATGAATGGACTATGAAATGGATAGAGAACTGGCTAGCCCATACGGTTCAATGAGTAGTGATCAATGGCTCCATGTCTAGCTGGCAGCCAGTCACAAGCCGAGTGCCCCAGGGGTCTTCATTAATGATCTGGAGGATGGGGTAGATTGCACCCTCAGCAAGTTTGCAGATGACACTAAGCTAAGGGGAGCGGTAGATACCCTGGAAGGTAGGGATAGGATACAGAAGGACCTAAACAAATTGGAGGATTGGGCCAAAAGAAATCTGATGAGGTTCAACAAGGACGAGTGCAGAGTCCTGCACTTAGGATGGAAGAATCCCATGCACAGTTACAGACTGGGGACCAACGAGTTAGGCATCAGTTCTGCAGAAAAGGACCTGGGGGTTACAGTGGATAATAAGTTGGAAATGAGTCAGCAGCATGCCCTGGTTCCCAAGAAGGCTAATGGCATATTGGGCTGCATTAGTAAGAGCATTGCCAGCAGATTGCAGGAAGTGATTATTCCCCTCTATTTGGCATTGGTGAGGCTGCATTTGGAGTAGTGTGTCCAATTTTGGACTCCCCACTACAAAAAGGATGTGGACAAGTTGGAGAGAGTCCAGCAGAGAGCAACAAAAATGATTAGGGGGCTGAAGCACAAGACTTATGAGGAGAGGCTAAGGGAACTAGGCTTGTTTAGTCTGCAGAAGAGAAGAATGATGGGAGATTTGATAGCTGCCTTTAACTACCTGAAAGGGGGTTCCAGGGAGGATGAAGCTAGGCTGTTCTCAGTGGTGGCAGATGACAGAACAAGGAGCAACAATCTCAAGTTGCAGTGGGGGAGGTCTAGGCTGGACATTAGGAAAAGGTTTTTCACTAGGAGGGTGGTGAAGCACTGGAATGGGTTACCTAAGGAGGTGGTGGCGGCATCTCCATCTTTAGAGGTTTTTAAGCAGAGGCTTGACAAAACCTTCGCTGGGATTATTTAGCTGAGGTTAGTCCTGCTTTGAGCAGGGGATTGGACTAGATGGCCTCCTGAGGTCCCTTCTAACTCTCATATTCTGTGATTAAAAAAGGACAGCATGCTAGGTTGTAGAAAAAGTGATAAGCTGTGGCAGAACCAATAGCGGCCAGGAGAACCTGTTCTTATGAGTTTTCTAGCAGGGATAAAGTTGGCTGATCTTTGAACCACCAAGAAAAGATCAGCTTGAGTCATGGTGAGGGTGTTCAGGTTGTTACTCAAAACTGATTCTTCATGCTCCATGAGCCCTGCTCGCTTGTTTCCCCCGTCACCCTAAAACAGAGAATTTTGGGCTCAACCCTATGAGCCAGACCACTAAAGTCTAAGGGACATTACTGAGCAATGCCACAGCTGCTATAGTTTCTATAGCAGCAACTCTATTTCCTCTTGCTGTTTTCTGATATTTGAAAATTTCTTTCAAAAGTTCAGTGAAAGTATTTACAGATTCTATAGAGCTTTACAAACTTGAACCAGTTAATCCTCACAAAATATCTGCAAGATACAGAGATAATACTACTCTATTACAGATTGAGAAACGGAGGTAGAGAAATTCTTTTTTTGCCGATGTTAAGGTTGCATTTTCGATCAAGAAAGTTGATGTTATTGCTGATATTAAGGTCACGTGTTGGTATGAAAGTCAATTTTTTCACTGATTTCTGTGGTCATGTTACCGATTGAAAAAGTGTGACCTAGATAAAAATTACTTACATTCTCTGTGGGTAAAATGGGGAGAAGAATAGCTTTCCCTACCTCCCAGGGGTGTTGTGAGGATGAATATTAAAATTGTGAGGCACTCAAATACCATGGTAATGAGGACCACATAATTACGTATGATATAGAACTGACTCACCCAAGACTCTACGAATATAGTAGCAAAGACGGAATTGAGTGTGCCTGCCTTTCATGCTAAATTCACATATACTGGTCGATGTGGATACAAACTATTTCTAGAATATGTATTTACTTGCATGGTACCAAAAGCGATATTCTTCACACGGGCTCTTTTTCTGATGTTGCGTTAGATAACTATAACAAATAGTTTCCCAGAAAATTCATTTAAGGGGCTTTTCTGAATGTATATTTAGAAAAAACGAGAAGACTGTCAAAAATGCATTTCTAAACTTTTCTGGACTTAAATTCAACTGTTTTGAATTTTAGAACAGTGTCAAAATATTTGCTTTATTGTATATATCACATGCACACACACGCGCACACACTCCAGCAGAGATCAGCTTCTGAAGAGTTGTTTGTTTTAGGTAATAGGGCTGGGAAAAAATTCTAGTGGAAGCTTCAACCTGGTGAGAGTTGTGTGTGTATGTATGAGCACAGTACAGATTTCTTCCTATTTCTCCTGTTCTTTCTATCTGAAACCCATTTCTTTTTAATGCACAACACTGGAGAACTGGAAATATTTGCTGTAATATTTGACATGGTCATAGTTAAACTCCTGGAGAGTAGCATCTGACAAATGCAGTCTTGTAAAAAACAAGGGGGGATTAGAAAGAGCAAGCAAATTAAGCCAAGGCAACAAGGAAGTGCTCCTTTTCTTGATGCCATTGTGGAGTCACTATACCCGGAGAGGGGGGGAGGAACACTTGAAATGACATAGGAAATGTGTATTTGGAGACTGGACTAGTTTCTATCTGTATTTGTACACCAGTGGAAGTCTCCCATATAGTACCATGTAAGTGTTAGGCCAATGTGTTCATTCTTCTCAGAGTAAGTGATGACTCTTATGCATATATTTTCTCTTCCTCATCTCTCCTCTGTGGTGATAGATGTTAAACAATGTTTTCTCATTACATGAGCCAGACCAGGTTTGTTTTTCACATTCCAGATTCAAGATGCTCCTATTTTCTGTCTTTGATGTATAGTAACAAAGGAGCAATGATTCAAGTTCACTGGGTGGTAACAGCAGTTAATTTCTATTGGTGGAGCCTTCCCACATTTTGAATAGGCCACAATCTGCAAATATGATAGCGGTTACTCTTGCTTTCCCCGTACTTATTAATAATCTATTTTATCCATTTGATCATCCTTCGCCAGTAAAAGGGTTGTGTGTAAAACACTGTGCTTGCTTTCTTCTGTAGTCTTACTGTCTTTATACATGCCAGAGCTTTCTGCTGGTATTTGTTGGCTTGCCTCTCTACTTAGTGCAATAGCAATCTCACACTGTAGGTATCTAGGACAGTTACAAGCGATCTGCTGTGTGCTGGATCTTCAGAAAATGAATACAGGTGAACATTTCCTTATGTGGACCTTTCTGCATTCGCAGAAATCGTATGTACCACCTAAAGCTCATATAAAGACTAGCTCACCCAGAAGAGGATGAGGAACTAGAGTGCTTTACATATTTCCCTACTGCAGCATAGATGTTGGTGCTCGTGAAATAAAAGAGAAGCTTGTGATAAATCCATGGCATAGCTTTATAAAAAATCCAAGCCTTCCTCCCATCCCCCAACATACTTTAATATCAGAAATAATTAAAGTAGTGTGGAGACAAATAAAATAATTCTTTGAAAGGGGGTTCATATTTACTGAAGAAATCTTTACTATATTGTTGACTCACATTCCTTTTCTGGAAAGGTATTAACAAAACAAGACAATTTCCTTGTCCCTCAAAAGGGTGTTCCTTTGATACTCTATTTCTTTTTTTCTCAACAAATTCCAGCAGCAAAAGTGGTATCAATATTCTAAAGTCTCTAAAACAAAGTCATTTCTTTAAAATAAATGTTTCCTTATTTGATTAAGCTGATTTCTCTCTTCCCTACCTCTTTCCGAAATCTTTCACTAAAAGATGACATACAGAACTCCAACTACTATAATCTCAAATGTCTTCTTCTCATCTCTTTCCACTATAAGACAGAAAGCACACCACTAGCCATAAGACATGATTTTTGTCCTGGATTCAATCTTTTAGATCTGGGTATTTTTTTGGGTGGGGTGGGGCAGGTGGGTTAGTAATTCATGCTTTAATTTGCAGACTGTTAAAAAAATGTATTAAAATTTACAAAGCCCTATGCTGTTTACTAGAAGTTATTCGGTTTCTATAAAGCATGTTTTGGACTGGCATTTTCATCATGCATGACAAATATTTGTACGAGCTGTAAAGTTCCGCTTACTCTGACCCCATAATATAATGTACTTTTGATTACCCAACGGTAGATACCCAAAATCAGAAAGACCACCTGGAATGCTCCTCTCCTTAGGAAAGGCCACAAGCAATGAACAGGAGTCCATGCTGATATGAGGTATGTATGATTTACCCTTACACTAAATCCTGCCGCTACACAAAGCTGCCGTTATATTACCAAAGAGAACAAACTTTGCTGTTTCCTAGAGCTTCAGAGTAGGTGGACCCAGAGGCTTCTGTGATATGGCAGTGCCACTGCCAAACTAATCACTGTTATCACAGCACATGCACTTGTCTTGTTGTTTACACTAAAACTGGAGGAGAATAAATAGGTTATTTGGTTAGAACAATTTGCACTGCACTCCTTGATTTGTCTGTGCCTTTTGCCCTTAATGTGACCTTCTTACATCCCTTCTTTAAAAAATAAAAAAAAAAAAAACCATGAAAAACTCCAAGTCTTAATTGCAAGGCTTATATTTTTGTACTTTGGAAGGGACAGTTGTTGTACCACCTTCTGTTAAGGAAACCCACGTTACAGTTTGTGCTGACCTTCCACATACTGGCGCTCTACAGTATCTCCCATTGCTCACATGCAGTGACGTGTTGGTTTGACAGAGGGCTATAGTCATGACCTCTTGGAACACTGGTTCGACATTGCTCACAAGGGTCTCCCCCCACTCACTCCACTATATCAGGTGCACCTGCAATTCTGCCTCCATTTCATGCAGTAATGCTGCTGCTGGATCAGTGACCAATCAAATATAGATCAAGGGAAAAAAAAATTAGTGTCATTGCATGCAATATCTTGATTCTGATGGCAAAATACATTTTCATAGCAATGAAGGACGGAGTCTAATGTTTGATTTAATTTCTTTTGATTAAAGATTTTATTTTCTGGTACTTAGGAATCAATTAGGTCTCACTGCACCCACCTAACTAAAACTCTGGATTAAACAACAACAGACTCTGAATGGAGTCTATATTTTATACTGCTGACTTTGCTTTCCTGCTCCCCTTCTCCATAAATGTTTTCTTTACTGAACCATTTGATTTCAATCTATCCGTACTACCCCTTCTCCCTATTCCCCCACAAAAGTTGTTATAATTTTCAGTTATTTTTCCACTTCAGAATGTACAGTACAGTCCTAGAAGCTAAGATGCAGTTTCCACTTAAAGAAAAAAAAGATTATTGCTGCATTCAGCATTTCTACTAGCTGACTATTAATGACTGACATACTTTACAGAATTTTCAGCTTGAAAGTTAGTCTGTTTCTTTTCTGAAATTAAATGTCATACTTTATATAATCATGTTGCATTTAGTCAGTGAGGTGCAGCACTGAGGCAGCAACTGTAAACTGAGGATAGCACCTAAAAAAGGCTCTGAGAACTTCACTGTAAAAATCACCATCTGATTTTCCTTTTTCCTACCTTGTTTAAGTTTCACTTTGATTTTTTTTAATCCAATTTCTGTAGGCTGAAAGAACAGGTGAAATTACAGCCCAGCTGTGCACCCTTTTTCTTCAATTAGAGAGATTTAGCAGCTTGGAATGACTATCCGCAGCATACACATTTCACACATATAGCTATATACAGCACAGGGATGACTAAACAGTTTTCAAAACAAGATCAAGGATGAAACCAATGAAGAGCAAGGGGTTACTAAGAATATAAAAATGAAAAATTCACTGATGGATAGTTAAGGCACAGCACTGTGAGCTCACATTTCTCTGAATTGGACTAACTCTAAACTCTTAAAAAAAATCATAGGAATGTTACAGAAAGTAATGAAAATTAGTTTCCCTTTTAAGGTTTTGTTTCTCACATTGGAGTCATCTAATGGTCTGGAAATCACAGCTGCCATTTTACAGCTAGCAGAAGCAACCTAACATATAGTCCTTAACTTTTTTAAATATTAAATACTCCCTTTACTCAATAGTTATAGAATCACCTTCCTTATGATATAAAAGAGAGAGAGATTCAGAAATAAGTATTTGTGAAGCACTATGCTACTCTAGCTATACACCAGATCCCTGATAATGTTAAACTACAATTTGCAACCTGTTTACTGTGGAAGCTTTTTACCTGTAATTTTTTTCTCCTACGTATAAAAGGAATTCATGCTTTTTTCCCCCCCTTTCTTGGAAAAATAGTTTTTGGTTTGTTAGTAACTTAAGCAGATGGATTTCACACCTTGCTCTGAGCAGAATCTATACATGCTCCATTGAGTCCATAAACTTATCCACTTACCGATAAATCTGAGTAGGTAATCAAACAGTAGCAAACGTGTCAACCTGCAGACACCTCACTGTACTAGACCCCAGTTTCTTTTGACAAAAGAGCCACTCGCTATATCCTTCAGTTGATTTAATAAGCTGTAACTGCCACAGCAAGTCAACAGAAATCCATCAGCATCTTCATGCAGGGTTCCAATCTCTGCTAACAGGATGTAGCTCAAGAAATTAATTTTGTCCCCTTATTAAACGACAAGCTGAGTGTTCAATAACCTCATATTTTGCACATCAGACAGACACTTCCCCTCTTCACTAAAGATTGTGAGAGCACCTTGAAACAGGAACATAAAGTAGAGAGTCAGCCTCTGGAAAACTTTCACAAACCTGGTGTCGCTAATAGACACTTCATTTAAGCCATCAATCTTTTGTCTTTCAATTAGTATTTACATGCAAAGGCAGTGGGTTCAAAGGCAAATTTCCTTTGCAAACAATTCAAAATCACCACCAAGTTCTGTGCCCAAAGCCCATGGAGCTTAAAGCAGCAGCTGAGGAAAGAAAATCTTGCGTCGCTATTTTGCCAGCTGCCTGGGAATAACTGGCTCTCAGTAGATTGAATAGAACAGAGCCTTGTCCACTTCACCTGACTTTAGCCTAGGAGATGATTTACTTAGAGTTCTTGGAAGTGGGAAATAGGAACAAAAATTTGGGGCCCAAGCAAATGGTTTCCAACTTAACCCTAGATTCTCAATTTTAGATTTAAAGTTGTTTTTAAAAGCCTGAGGTTTTTAAGACTATGCCAGAGGAAGTAGACAGTGGTGGTGGAGACAACAGCACTTGCCAGTCTTCAGGTGTCTTGATAGAAAGTCCCCTAGATCCACTGCAAAATCCTCAGAGAAGAAAGTCTGGGTTGACTAACAGAAAAAAAGAAACAACAAGGCTTAAATAGAAAGTAGAATACAAGTGAACTTGATTCAACACTGTCAAAATAAAAGTCTTGCTTGAGAAGGGTCATTACACAACGATGCCATTATGTGGCATAAGATCAATACAATGGATAGTTTATTTAGAAACATGCCTCAGGGAGGACAGAGTCTCAAAATGATGAGTAGGATTCAATATCATATTAGCCTCACAAAGTTCAACTCTTCCATTCTCCTCAGATAAGGTATTTTTTGACGGTCAAGTAAAGCATCATTAGCTTTTTCATCATTATCATCATAGCAAGAGTTGGTGAAAAAAAGAGCATCTGCCATTTTAAAAGCCCATGGCTGTGCAGTAGGTGCAAACTGCTTTAGCAGTTGAGGAGGAGGAGGAGATGACTTCCCATTGCAGCTATGGGAGGCAGCAAGAACTTGATGGCTTTTCAAGGGGTAGTCCTAGGTCCTATGCCAGCACATCACAAGTATGATTTCTGCTTCTAAGCTGCAAAGTAGGATGAAGACCCAACTCTGAAGGTCTATAAGCCTGCCTTGGACCATGCTCATCCAGTTGGTTCTCTCAATAGAGAGTCAATGAAGAGCCAGCTATTGCGAGAGTTTTCCTGATCTGGAGATCTGTCCACCAGGAAATAGACTACTACCGCCAATTTAGTCAATTTATGTCATGGTGAAAGCCTCTCTACTCAGTCACCAGTTTCCAGAATCAAACAGGACTTGTGTTTCATTAGTTTGGTGTGGTGAAGGAAAGGTTCTCTCTTCAATGCATCCTGTGTTAAAAGCCAGAGTTTTCCACTGGCTGACTCATACACTGATGAGTGTTTTTTATTTCTTCCTTTCTGTAATCAGGCAGTGCTGTGAAGGGTGATTTTAAAGTTACAGCGTCACATGGTTGTGACACTGAAAAGAGGTAATGCAGCTATCTGCCTGTTTCAGAAGACTTCCAGCTATCAGAGTCACAGCCAGAAAACCTGGAAGTTGTGGGGTTGTTTTTGGTTCTGTTTTTTTAGTATCCACCATATGCAGTCCATGTACAAGAGGGGTGGGAACCTATGTGCACCTCTTCCTGTGGTCAGTTCCTCAAAAGAAGAATGACTACAGAAGGGGTTTCCCTCTCTTCTGTACCAAGCACCCCCAATTTAGAAATTGTCACCTAGGAGGAGGGGAGTCTTCTTGCTGCTGCTGTCAGGAGCCAGTACACAGCATGTACAGTTTTATATGTAGAGCCCTGCCTGGATACAAAAAAGTGTGAATCCACATCCAATCTTCATCCACCAGAATCAACTTGCATCCAGCTCACGATCTGCATTCCATCTTTTACGTATATCCATGTCTACACCACACCTGCAGCCCCAGCACTGCCAAACAGCTGACCCTGCAACTGGCCACCCTGGAACAGCTGATCAGCAGCTGGCCCAGCCCGCCACAAGAATATTTTTATTAAAAGTCAGGAACAGGTCATAATCAACAACAAAAAAATTCACAGAAGCCCACCACTTGTCCCTGACTTTTACTGAAAACACCCTGGGGGAACGGAGACAGAGTGCTGCTGTGGCTTGCAGCTGCTCCAGCCCTGCTGCTGCTCCAGCCTCAGAAGGGCTGACCCTATCCAGGCCACTGCTCTGGCAAGTTGGCTGCTCATCAGCTGTTCTTGGGGCAGGGCTGGAGCAGCCGAAAGCAGCAGGTCTGCCACCGAAGTCATGGAGGTCCCAGAAAGTCACAGAATCTGTGACCTCCATGACTAAATTGTAACCTCACCTGTGAGCTGCAGACAGCTGCTTCCCTGCCTTTGGGATCCACATCCTATCCACAAAAATTAGTCCGTGGATAGCTATGGATTTTCAGGGCTCTAGGTATTTCAATTTCCACATACTGCAAGTTGCAGAGAGGTCTCTAGTGACGAAAAAAAACAAACATTTCTATCCATTATCTACAATGGATGTTTGTTATACTGGCAAGGATTTGCTATGCCAGCTGGAGAGGAATAATGTAGCAATCCTTTAGAGTGCAGGTTCCCACCCTGCTTCAAACAGCATCCACCTGGCATTTAATCACAAAACAAACCACCCCCGCAAACTTACCCACTTCCTTGGGTTTTAGCTTTGGCATTTGAGTTACCAATAAATCTCAGCCTAAACATTCTCCCTACACTGTTGCTAGGATTTCTCTAGGATCCTATGTTTTCAGACACCTCCCTTCTTTTCAGGGCCTTATTAAGCCACACCTACCAAAAAGAGTCAAGAATAATCAGCCTGTGTCTCCTTTCAGGGTTCCAACGCCTGCTAACAGAATTGGTCAACAAAAGAACCCAGTTACTCTGAACTTTTAGGGTGTGACAGAGTGCTGGGTGAGAACAGCATGAGCCAGCCCCCCGGCCCCTAGAACCCTAATTAAGGGGGAATGGGATCCAGCTGAGGGAGCCTGCAGTGACTGGGCTAATGGGGAGCAGCTGTGAAGCTTGTTAGCTGGGAATTATAAAGGATACCAGAAAGGAACTGAAAAGAGAGGGAGAAGCCACAGTAGGAGGCGAGCTTCCTTTGGATCTGTGGCTGCAACTGTGAGGCCCTGGAGGCTATGAAGCTGGATCCAATATAAATAGTTGGTGGTGGGCAGCACGCTGAAAATAAAGAGCTCTAGTATGTGAGCACAGAGGAGAGGTCTCCGAGTGGCATTTGGAGGCAGAGGTTTGGAGCAGCAGGGAGGACCCTGTGCGAAACTGCCACATAGGGTCAAATACGACTGCAATCCATTATTTTGCAAGTGTCTAACGAGTTCAAGATTGCTTAGCAAATGCCACATTGGTTGCTAGTTTTTAATATTGAACTGCTCAATTTTTACATGGAGAATATTTCATTTATAAACAAACTCATTAGATTCAAAGGAATGCATCTGTATATTCAGTGCTATCATAGGGCTTGTATACTCTAATAACTTAATTCATTTAGCATACAGACAAAAACTTGGCAATTTTTCCTTTATGTGCACACGTCCTTAGCAGAAGAACCAATTACAACACAAACAAGAATCTGTGCCTCTGAAGCATAAAGCATACAGCATGACAGCTTCTGCACCTTTAGCAAACACGCTTTTCACAGGTTATATAATACAGCACACTTACAAAAGGTATGGTATATAGCGGCCTTCAACGCTGCTTAAAGAGAAGCGATGCAATCGGCACTTGAGCTACCTTGACCCTTCTGTGTGGGCTTAAGTGCATTCCTTATCAATGCAATCATTAAGATTCCAGGAAATCAAAGAAACTCTCCCTCTCCCCCCTGGATAGTTTAAGGGCCCATTCCAGCAGGATCCATTACTAAGAAACACCTCCTTTAGGGCTGCCTGAAAACTCTAACTAAACTATTCAACAAAATTAAATAAAAAGATAGTCTTTTGTGACTTCACCTTCCATGATGCATGACAGCCATGAAACTGCCATGATACACCTACTCCCCTCACCGATTGGGAATGGTACAACATGTGGGAAAGGAGTCTAAGCAGCAGCCCCATGCTATAGAGAATGGGCATATGAAGCACCTGAACTACAGTTTCCATGAGGCACTGCAGCGGCGACTCATAACTGAAATATTTCAGATTATTTTTCTACTAGTAACTTAAAAATATTTCAGTGGAAAAAAGCCCCCACTTTCCTGCTCAGTTAGGGGCAAGGTTACCTATGGGTTTCAGCTTATTCATCATCACTAGCCCATCACAGTTCTTAAGAACAGGGAAGATGTAACATTCCATCCCCCTCAACAAAAGGAGCGATAAAGGGCCAAACCAAACATTAAGTGTTGTTCCACGACTGTTGGCAAATGCTGATTTATCTTAATGGGGGAACAGAGGAAAGAGATAATACAGGTTAGAAGCTTCATAGCATTCCACAGGATTCAATGGTTGATTGCCTTTGGGAGTAATTTTAGGGAAGCAGAGGCACTGCTGTTGGAGCTGATTCACAGTTAAATAGGATTGGCAAAGGAAGTGGAAAAAGTTTTATGAAAAGAGGCTAAATCTGATTAATTTAATCTTTCATCCCCATCCCCTAGTCTTGATCTGGAAGATGGGGAGAGTAGGAGGGATGTGTATGTGCATGTGGGAGGGAGGATTTGATTCCTCAGAAGTGCTTTGCAGGCTGGAAATGTTGATAGTCCATTGCTAACAATGACGATATTGTAGCTACTCTCCTCTGGTGATGCATGACTCTGAAGTCCGAACCCTGATGCAGAGTCATCTGCGCTGATGGCATATCTCTGATGTCTGACGATGCAGCTCTGTGGAACCTTTCACCGACAGCCTGGAGATGACTTTGTCGATCCCTCTTCAACCTGTTGCAAGCTGATCTGACTGATCTTGTCAAGATTACCAGTGAGTTCTGTTCTGAGCAATTTGCTTAAGTTCTTTGAGATTGATACCAGTCCCCTGGAGCATGCTTTTCAGGTCATCTTTGAAGCATTTATAACAGTAGCCCCCAAACATTTTCTATCATGCCCCTCCTTTATCCAGTCCATACTCTCCTGAGAGCTGTGGTCAAGAGCTGCAGTTGGGAGTCAAGCCAAGGCTGAGAATGGGGCCAAGACCGGAGCCAGAGCTACAGCTGGGGCCACAGCTAGGAACAGAGCCAGGGCTGGAGCTGCCGGGTGGTGCTGGAGCAGAGCTGGAGGCAGAAAAGGGCTACCCCTCCCAAATATTCCTCCATGCCCTGCCTCAGCTCCCTATACAAGACCTGTTTTGGGAGGCAGTGATCTTCCATTCTGTTGACCTGTCCAGTGCTAAGTTGTGCTCTCAACAACATTTCCTCAATGCTGGTTGTGTTTGCTCTCTCAAGTACCTTAATATTGGTCATGGTCCTGCCAGCAAATGCTCATTGAGTGGAGGGAGCACATGTGAAATTGTTCAAGCTGTTTAATATACCATCTATAAATAGAATCCATGTCTCAGATCCATACAGGAGAGAGATGTTAGAAACACTACATTGTAGATCCTCAATTTTGTGGAGAGATGAATGTTGTGTTGGAACTTTTGTTCGGAGTCGGCCAAGGACCTGGCCAGCTTTACTGATTCTGGATGCAGTTTCCTTAGCCAGGGAACTGTCATTTGAAATGGTGCTGCCCAAATACTTGAACTGATCCACATTTTTCAACAGTATGCCTTGGATGAACATGGATGGCATTAGAAGATGGTACTAGTTGGAAAGACCTCTCTCTTATCAAGGCTGATGGAGAGGCCAAAGAGATGGGATGCTTCAGGAAAAACACCACACGCTATTGATGACCAGAGGGTTGTCATATCTATGGGTAATCAAGGCGGTCTGCTGCAAAGAGTGCATCTAACAAAAGTCTTTCCACTGCCTTGGTCTTAGCACTGAGGCTTTGAAGAGCAAAGAGGAAGCCATCAAGTCAGTAGCACATGTATATCCCCTGAACCAAGTCCCTTGTGGTTGGCTGAGGACACAGGCAAAGAACAGCACTGGAGTAAGTACACAGCCTTGCTTCATTCCATTTGAGATTTTGAATGCATCGGAAGGCACTTGCACTGTCATGTGGTCATAGAACAGATCGATGGTTTGTATGAACCTTCTTGGCCAACCTAGTTTATGTGGAATAGCCCATAAACCCTCTCTCTAGACCATATCAAAGGCTTTGGTCAAGTTTAAGACTACATACAGATCCTCTAAACATTTCTTCTGAATCTGCCTTATGACAAAAATCAGGTCTGTAGTACTACAACCTGGTCTCAAACTACATTGTGCTTCTGGCAGATTCTCCTCAGATATGTTTGCAATGAGTCTGTTCAGTAGAATGTGAGCTAATATTTCCCCTGCTGCAGAGGAGGGAAATGCCTCTAGTTTCCACAGTCAGCTTTGCTGCCTTTGTTTTGAACAGTGATACAATAATAGTATTTTTGAAATCTTGTGGCATTTCTTCTTCTTCCCAAACACTACTCAAGATATCGTGAAATGCTTCAATAGCCTTTGGGTTTGCTACTTTGTACAGTTCTGCTGGAATATTCTTTCTGGACACCTTGCCAGAGTTTAATTGTTTGATGGCTTTCATAACCTCTTCAATTAATGGAGAGAGATAAAGATCCTCTTTGGTGGGTTTCTCAGGTAATTGATCAAGGACACGCCAATTGAGTGTGGATGGTCTATTGAGTAGACTATTAAAGTTTTCAGCCTCTCTCTCTACAATTCCTTCCTTGTCTTTGACGAGGGCTGTGCCATCTGGCGACTACAGGGGAGCTGTGCCAGATTTGTATGGTCTGAAAACTGCTTTGAGAGAGTCAAAGAACATCTTTGCATTGTTTGTATCCGTGTAATGCTGAAGTTCTGCAACTTTCCTCTCCCAACATTCACCCCGCAGTTCAACAAGTCAATAGCCACCCACCCCAAAAAATCCTTAGAGCAAACTTGGTTTTTCTTTGGCAAGAAGAGGACACTATTATCAGCAGGGTGAATTTTGTCTTTTTCCTCTCCTTTGTTTTATTTCCTTCCTGCTCTCTTCCTAATCCCTAGTTCTTTAGTATTCTTTTTGCTCATTCATTTATCAGTATCTTCCAGTATTTCCTCTTTGGACACCTCAACCACTGATAGTACCTCACCTTTACTCCCTGAGAAGAGTTATCTCCCCAGTATTGTCTGTGGTGAAGACTGATTACTTAATCATTTAGCTCTTTTGCCATATCCTTCTTGTTCCCTGGTGAGCCAGCAGACCTACTGAGTCTCTTTCAGGATCCCACTTCATATATACTGAATCATTAACCACAGTTTCCATTATGAAAGAAGGGCCAGTTCAGCCTAAGTATAAGCAATCATAACTCCACTGATTACAATGGAACTGCGTGTTCTTACACATGGGCTGAATTTGGCTCAGACTGCTAAAAGACCATCGTTGCGGGAATTATTCATGAGCTTACCAAGGCAATCATTTCTCACAAGTCACATCTGCAACTTGGGCTGCTTACCCTTCAGACATGAGTTTTGAATTCATCTTGCATTTTAATGAGAAAAAAGCCCCCAGTGCTTAAACACAATCAGTAAGGTGTAGTGCAGGTGTATTTTACATAAAGACAGCATTGGAATGAGAGTTGTGCCAAAATTCTCTCATTCATAAGTGAATCCGGTGACTTCAGACCTGACGCAGCAAGACACAGTGCATGACAAGCTAGGGTGTACATTTGCAGCACACTAGCCTGAAGCAGCGGTAGGCCAAAGTGCACTAGAGAACCTCTGATGCATGATAGCAGGATCCACGTGACCTGTTAGTGCACAGGGGATAAGTGCACTGTAGATTTACACCTTGGCTTCCCACACATTAACTCACCGTGTAGACAAGCCCTAAAAGTCCTCTGAGTCCCCAGTTTCTGCTTTTTCACCCAAAGATTTTTCACAGTAGGAAAAGCCATTTTTTATATTGAAAACTGTTTAGCCACCTATGGGCTCACACATTTCATCTGCTGGTGAAAAAAAGAGACTACAGATATGCAGAAACACAGACGCACCGCTATCATCATCAAGCCTCAACTTTTGAATAAGCCTTTTATCACCTTCTAAGTGCCACATCATCCTGCCAAATGGTGATCTGACACACCTACCTCATAAGCACCCTCTGTCCCAATCTTTTGGGTTCAGGCCTACAAAACTTAGGTCCATGACACACATACCTCTTTCCTCAGGGAGATGCAGAGTAAGATAGAGGAATTAAGAGAAATAGCCACCCATTCCCTCCAGCTGAGGTTTGTGCAGGACTGCTCACGCATGCAACACTTAATTTTATATTTTGAAGGGCAAAAATGTATAGAACATCTTCCTTGGATTATAACTACAATATAAATGAAGAGTGCTTGGCACATCAGGAGCAGTTGCCTCATGAAGCCATCTCGTTAAGGTTACCAAGTGCTAGCTGAAGGACCCCGCTTTATTGTTGCATCATAATTTCTACTTTATTATAACCTTCAAACACAAAGTAGAAATAAATAGCAACATAATGTCTGAAACATATAATTAGTTTGCAAATAATATAACCAGGGGACAGAGAAATATACTATTTCAGTAGAATCGCTCATAGCCAATTTCTCTTTAACACAGTGGTTGCAAGGTAATGCTGAGGGATTCTTCCTGCTAAACACCACTGTGAAGTAAATGAGTATTCTCCTTGAACGACTGTAGCTGCTGAAGCTTCAATTAGAGATTCCATAACCTTTGTTTGACCGCGTAAATTACCTAAATATCCTGCAGGCAAGAATAAAGATTGTAAAATAAGTGCAATGCATAAGAAGCCACAAGATGCAACCCACCAAATAATAAAAAGGCATTATTACAAGGTTAAGTCTGGTACTGAATGTATGTAATATAAGTAAGTTTATTATAGTTATCCCTGGATATAAAGGGATACCAACAACTGTATCTAGTAATTTAAAAGGGGAAAAAAAAAAGTGTTGCAAGTAGTTTCAGCGACAGCACCAGTCCATAAAAGTCAGTTTTGGTTTGGTTCTTGTTTTCAGCTCTCCCCTACTGCTGACTGAAAGGCTCATAAAGAGCAAGTTAAATAGACTATAGTGAAACTGGCTGTAGAGAAGTGCTGTAAAATGAACACATTAAATAAACTGAGAAGATTCCTACTCTTTCAGTTATAGTAATCTTAGGTGTTGATATTTAAAAAAGGCATTTTAATAAATTTTAAAAGAAGTTTGATCTTTAACTGTGTTCCTTTAAATTCCACAAAACAAACAGCAGCATGACACATATTGGTGTTGACACAACTGCCAATTAGGATTGGCTGAAAGATGCCTAGGGTATGTCACATGTAGTGTTGTAGCCATGTCGGTCCCAGGATATTAGAGACACAAGATGGGTGAGGCAATGAAGAGACAGACAAGCTTTCGAGTCTACACAGAGCTCTTTCTTCAAGTATGGGAAAGAGACCAAGTCTACACTGCAGACTGATATAGGTGTAACTACTTCACTCAGCAGCGTGAGAAATCCAGACCCCTGAGTGGCATAGTTATGTCAAGGTAACCCTCTATGCAGACAGTGCTATGTTGACAGGAGAGCTTCCCCTCAACATAATTCACCTTCCTGAGAGGTGGTAGCTAACAACAGCATGAGAACCTCTCCTTTTCAGCATAGTAGTAGCCTCTTCCCCCTAAGGCTGTACTATACACTACAGAGTTTTGTTGACAAAAGTCAGCTTTTGTCAACAAAACAGTGGAGATGTACACACTGAAATGAGGCTCCCGCCAACGCAGCTCCCCTGCTATGCTGACATAATAAAGCCACCTCAACTAGAGGTGTAGGGGCTTATGTCGGTGTAGTTAGGGTGAGGTAGTGTCAGTGTAGAAACTGTGTTGACAAGAAAACTGGGCAGCTAGAGCCCAGCTGCCCCCTGGGCTGCTGGGGGAATGCAGCTCTCCAGGAGCCTGTGAGACTGGCTCAGCTCTCCACATTGCCCCTTTTAGGTCGATGGAAGCACTCCTGGTGAAGATGCATACCACTGATCCAAGGAGGGTAGTGTGGACATCAGCCATTGCTGTAATTAATGCAGTGGCTGTAAGTTGACCCAACATAAGTCAGCCTATCTTTGACAGGTAGACAAGGCTTTGTCTACACTAGCACTTATGTCGGCAAAACTTTTGTCGCTCAGGTGGGAAGATACCCCAAGCAACATAAATGCTTATGCTGACAAAATCTGTGTGTCCAGTGCTATATTGACGGGAGAGCGTCTCCCACCAACATACCGCAGCTACATAAGTGCTCTTATAGCAGCATGGCTGTAAACGTAGACTAGCCCTAAAGGTGGAGTGCTGTACATGAAGACAAGCCCTTAATCAGAGTGCCACAGCTAAAAGCAAACTGGAACAGATTATTTTACATAAGTAGCGAACACATATTTCACCAGACCATTCAAGGTGAAGTGGCCTGTTAATGCCTTTCCAGTCACAGGCAGCAAAGGGGGGGGGGAGAAGGGGTAGAGACGAGACACTGGGAGGGCTTTTAGTGGGTTACAGATTGCTATAATAAGCCATAAATCCAGCATCTATTCAGTCCGTGATTTTTAGTGTCTAGCAAAGTTATGATTTTAAACTCCCAGTCTCATCTTTTGAAATGACTGCAGGGGTGTTAACAGGCTATTTCACCTTGAATAGTCCCTTGAAATGTGCTAACAACTTATGCTAAACTTGTTCCAGCTCCTATTCAGCTGTGACTACTGATAAAAGTTTCTAGTGTAGACCAGGCCTTAGTCAACCAAAGTCAGCTTTTTCCATCAAAACAGCAGTGGTGTACACACTGCAATCACCACCCTCCTTCCCGCCTATTCAATTCCCCTGATTTTGACACAAAATAAAACCATCTCGACGAGAGACTTAGAGGTTTTTGCGCTAAGCTTTTACACTGACGCTTTCTCACTAGACACCGCGCTTGGTTCCCTTGTGGTAAATGGCCTCCAGGAAATGTCCCACAATGCCCATCCTGATCACTCTGGCCATCAGTTTGAACTCCGCTGCCCTGCAGCCATCCCCTCCCTCTCTCTTTAAAGTCCCAGGAATTTTTGAAATGCCACTTCCTGCTTGGTCAGCGTGGAGAGCTCACATCTCATCTTCCCAGCTGACAACTGTGACTCCATGCACCAAACACTCTCCTACATGAGGCACACTGGAGCTTCTGGATCTGATCAGTAGATGAGGAGAGGAGGCTGTGCAGTCCTAACTCAGCTCCAGTGGAAGGAACGTCAATACATATGGTCACATTTCTCATTCAATGGCAGAGAAGGGCTATGAACGGGACACACTGCAGTGCTGTGTAAAAATAAAAGAGCTGCAGCAAGGATACTAAATGGCTAGGGAGTCAAACTGTCGTTCTGGCATAGACCCAAAAACCTGCTGCTTCTATAAGAAGCTGGAAGCCATCCACAGTGGCGACCCCCCCTCCACTACCAAGAGACCCTTGGGTACCTCTGATACCTAGAGGCAGCAGACACCAGCCTCAACCCTGATGAAGTAGTAGTCATGGACAAGGATGTAGAGTTTGAGGACAATATAGAGGAGGGGACTAAGTTGTTTTCTGACATGGAGAGCCAGGGCCTGTTCTCAACCCTAGAAGGTTCGAGCCAATTCCAGACCTCCAGTGCTGGAATGCAGGAGAGGGGAACTTGGGTAAGTGATTTTTTGAGCTGATGCTGCTTGGTTACATGAGGTACAGCCGTCCTTTGCTTTGTTGTATTATATAGATGGCTGACGGGATAGAGAGGCACAAGAGTAGCTGTGTTTGCATGTGCTTCCCATTCCCCTGTTCAGCTGGGCAGTGCAGCAACAAAGTGTTAATGCACTTTGAGATTTCACAGGAATCCTCCAGAGAGATCTCTAGGAAACTTTCCTGGAGGTACTCGCCAATCCTCTGCTGGAGATTCCTCCGCACAGCTGCTTTGTTTCTTCCCCCTTTGTAGGAAAGTTTCCTGCACCAATTGACAATGACTTGTGCAGGGACCAAAGTGGCACACAGGTGAGCAGCAATAGGGACCTAATTTGAAGCTGCTCACGTGCAGGAGATGCAGCTTAGCATTCCTGCTTACTCTCAAGAGTGAGATATCGGCTTCTATGACCCCACCTGTGGAAAATGGTGGCACAATTTGAACTTTTGTCCCTATCTGCCTGCATCCACCCCAAACAACCATTCTTGCCTGATTTGTGGGTGTTTAGTAATTTGAATGGGGTTAAAAGCTTGCCACTCTGATCTAATCAGAAGATGAGGTTTTAGTCCCAGAATCAGGCTCCAGAAGAGTTTTTACAGAGACCCTCGGGATGTATGGCAGAAATGCTCACACATAAACAAATCTGTATAATTTTATAAGCCTTTATTAAGATAACATAAAATGATAGACAAATGACTGATTAAAAGAAAATGAATAATCAAATGGCTAATGGGTAGGATTACAGTCCAACTCTAAAGACACACGTGATTATATATATATATATATATATATATATA
>ML675610.1:13346070-13357993 GCA_007922155.1 Mesoclemmys tuberculata
AGAGAGAGAGAGAGAGAGACACCCTTCCCAGATGATCTGGTTGAGAGAGATGTCCAGTTCCTCAACTCTTGAGTGGGGGGTGGGGTGGAGAGCTAGGCAATGCTCGAGAGTTAAGAGCTATAAGACTAAGACTACAAATAATACTAAAGTATAAACTAAGAACAAAAGATTCTAACAAAACACTAACTAAGAGAAGCTTAAAGAAGGAGTAGCTGGTGATCACGCCCAAGTAACATGGTTCACCCCTTTTTATACCCTGAAAAATGTGTGTCCTCCTCTGAAGTCCAAACTTGGCTTCTTCACGCCCAAATTATTAGGGTACACTTATTCTATAAATTGGCAGGTTTGTGCGCATTGACATATCCATATCCTTTCTACATGGTTTGCTCATCTCACCTTTGTTATTTCTGGCCCTTGCTGTGGGTTTTGTGGCGTACCTGTGAAGTTTACTTGGGGCATAAACTGAGGCAGCCCTGCCCCCTCGATGCCTTCTGACTTATCTAGGATAAAGATTATAACTATATATGTCTTATCCTTTAACTTATTACGTATCTGGCCCAAAGGTCCCAAACATAGGTATGCTGACTGCCTTAGCTTTCATACAGGATGTGGCCTGTAAGGTACCTTGCATTACAACTATAATACTTTAATATGAATCTATGACTCCAGTATAATAAATCTTTAAAACAATACTTAAATCTATAACAAAAGATGTATATGTGCAAGCAAGCAGGCTAGTTCTGTAGACTATACCACCAAGCACCTTTTTCCCCAGCTTGAGTGCCCCTTCACCCTGGGCACTCACCATGCCCTGGTTGATCGCCAAGCTGTGTGCTTGTCAGAGGACAGTGAGAAACAGGTGTATTTTATAGTAATGCATCAGTGCTGTTATTGCACCCCCAGTATTGTTTCTGTTCATTGTGCTTCTACAGATATGCCCTTGACAGGGAAAGGCCTCCACACCTGTCAAGCACCTGTGCTTCTCTAGTCTTCTGAGGTGGGGGGGGAGGAGTGGGCAGGGGGCATGGAGACAGTGTGACTGAAAAAATATCAGAAAAAATTGATAGGCAGGAGAGAAGGGAAAACCAGGAGCAAGTGACTGTCGATCACGAGTGCATGACAAAAATCATGGAACAAACAGAGCTGCTAAGGTCACTAATAATGCTGCAGACTGAATTCATGCATGCTTGCTCCTCCTTGCAGCCAATACAGAACTGACTTCCATGCCCTGCCCAAACTCCACCCATACCTTCCTACCAAACTCCCAGCCTCTCTCCAAAGGGATTGAGTGAACAGGATACTGAGAGTTTCCAGAACAATAGCTGGACTTAAATGCAGCTGTCAGAGCTCACGCTACCCCTCTGTTTTCTCCTCTTAAAGAAGACATCCTCTGTGAAGAATAAGCAATCTTTATTTGTCTCTTGCACATGGTGGTTGCACCTTACATTGAAACAGAGTGCAAGCTGGATCGCAGTGGTAACATGACACAGATGCAGATGGTAAGCGCTCAGGAAACTGGGGCCATTGAAAAAAATACACCACCACAATAATAAAGAATTGGAAACCCATGGAATGATGGGATGGAAATCACTGCATCATGGGAAGTTGAGCCTGCACCCATGATGCACTGCAATCCTCTCTGCCTTCCTACACTCCTAGTGGCAAGTTGCACAGTGGGATGGTTGCCTACAGTGCACTGCTCTCACTGTCAATGCTAGAGCACCAAGCGTGGATGTGCTTTGGCGACACAATGAGTGCTGTGTGGACAGGCACAAGCGTTGTAGTTACAACGCTTTTTGACCATCTCTGTAACTTGTGTTGACAAAACTTTCTGGAGTAGACAAGGCCCAAGTTTCCCTGACCTGAAGATCTCTGTCTAAGCTCAAAAGTACGTCGCTCAGAAGTTGGTCCATCTCATTTCTCTAATACGGCATGCCAGTCTATTGTTTATCATCACCTTCATTTGAGAGGAGTCTTAGGGCACATCTACACAGCAATTAAATACCAGTGGCTGGCTCGGGTCAGTTAGCTCAGGCTCATGAGGCTTGGGATGAAGATCTGAGATATTTTTGTGTAGAGATTCAGGCTCAGGTTGGAGACTAGGCTCCGGGATCCTCCTTCCTCACAGGGTTCCAGAGAGCCAGAGCCCAAACGTCTACATAGCAGTTTTTAGCCCTGCAGCCCGAAACCTATGAGCCTGAGTTATTCAAGGCTCCTATGGACTTCAATGGACTCCTACGGACTTCAGTTTTGTCACATTGAGGCCTGCAGTTTGTAACCCTTATTTTTGTCCTTTGAAACTATCACACTTTCAGCCTCAGTCAAAAGGAAGAAACTTCTAGATACTTCTGATAAAGATATTCCGGGAACAGTTATGCACCTGAGCCACTGTGCTGTGGCTCAGAAGTTGTGTCAAGAGACACAATCGCAAAAGTAGCACAGCCTGAATGCGTTACCAACACTCCTGTGAGAGACTTTATTACAGAGGCCTGGAAGATGGGAGCATTACAGGCAGAACTGCACCTGGAAAACAGTCACACAGCCCTACCCTCACACATCCAGCAATACATCTCTCAATCCAGAGATGTCACCCGCTTTACCCTTCAGCCCTCAGAAAGGAGAGCCAGATTACAACCAACCCCTAAATGGATGGAGAAACAACTTCCTGCACTTCTCTTTCTAACACAGCCATGCAGAGGGAGGCATAATTCAGCATGTAACAATGACATGTGGTGATTCTTGTTTTGGTGAACAAGATGACTTACTGCCCCCAAAGGAAGATATTTACCAACTTGATCAATAGATCTGGATATTCAACTCAAGATCTTCTGCTTATTCCACACTGCATCCTTGCTTATTTTCTATTTTTTAACAATAAAGAAGCTAGTGACGGAAAATGACAAATGCTTCCTAAGACTGCTTGTATTTGAACTTTACTTGGTTTAGATAGATATAAATTACAATATAAGCATAAGGATGGCTGTCTTAATGTTTCCAATCCTCTGTGATCTGGATATTGGGTTGGAAACCTCCCAAGAACACTCTCTTACAAGGCTGACAATGATCCTGAGCACTATTCAGGTTAGAAATATCAAAAATAGGTACTTGTAGTTCTTTCCCTCCCACGTGAAGAAATGCAATGCTTTTAAACTAATAGTCTTGTTCTTTTAAGGTAATTTTTGTAACAGGCTACCACTCCTGTGCATGACTGGGACAAGAGTATAAAGAATTCAAAGTTCTAAAAAACCAGAATGTGTAACAAGGCAAGAGCATACTCAAGAAAGACTAGAAATATATTTGAATCTCTCCCCAAACAGGATTCTCATACTTTACAGTAAACCATGTTATGCCCACTCCAGTAAAACCTTCAACCACTATAAACTAGAACCTATAACAGCCATTGCATATAGTTCCTAACTTCTATATTCTTCAACTCCTTCTTTCAAAGGAAACCCCACAGGAACATGAAGTTGGAGGCAGATTTAATCATGATTCTGAGCCTTAAAGGGAACCTAAATCGTTACAGCGTTGATAATTACCCTTTAGCTTGTAAACTCTTTTGGGCATGGACTCTTTGTTCTGTGCTTGTATAGCACTTGAGAGAGGAGGGGGGGTCTGTTCCATGACTGGAGCTTTTTAGCCTATGATAATTCAAACAATTTGATTTGTTTGGAATGATTTTGTAAATTGGTGGAGGATCCACAAACTGAATTAAATTGTAATCTGTTTTTCCATTTTATCATCATTGTGAAGACTCAAAGTTTACTTGGATTTTCAGATATAAAGTCACATACTCTGAGACCTACAAAAATCCATCTGCACTGTAAACACAAATATCTATGGTATGTGATTAGCATACAAACACAAGAATGGGAGGGAAACAAAATTTCCCTACCAGGTTGAATTTGATCCAAATTTAAGTTCATTAAAACAAGGCATACAACACTTAAGAACCATACATTTCCAAAACACATTTTTAAAAAAGAATTCCAGGATAAGCTTATTTTTAAGCACACAACTTCCTGCTGTGTTTGGATCTAAACGTTAGCACATGAATATGCTCCTGCGCTAGCAAAAAGTGAAATGAACTAAAACCAAGCTATGAACAAGGATTAAATTAAACTACATTGTACATTTCACTTAGTTCGAACAAGGATGCAGCAGACGAAACAGGGAAAAGGCCACTAGAGCGCGTTTTAATGATTTAACACAGTAATTCGAGACACAGGGACCTTTTGTAGCCTTCCCCCAAATATATAGGTACCAATCTAGAGAGAAATCAGCGATCTAGACGACTAAGTTTTAATTTCCCACATGCAATTTGTTTTCCTCCGCATTGCATGACACCTCCGCCAGAAACCCGCACAACACGGGCAGAGGACAGGGAGATACTAACTCAGTATTAAAGTGCCCCCGAGGGGAAGCAGCACACGCAGTCTCCGTTGTTATTATTACGTGCAACAGCTGATACACGCGTTGTCCCCGCACGCGGTACCTCGGGGCTGCCCTGCCAGACAGCGCGCACCGCCTGTGCAGCATAAGCCGCACGGACGGAGGCGGCTCAAAAACACCCCTTTGAAAAAAGCAGACACAACTTTCCGTGTAGGTTCAGAGCCAGGGGCTGGGGGGGGGGAGAATTAAAGGCTTGTCAGCGGAACTCAGAGCGGGAAGGGGAACTCGCTCCAGGTCCGAGCCCCCCTCCGCCCGACCCGCCACGCCGCTCTCCCCAGGCGCAGGGTGCGAGACCCGCGATCGGGTCCCCGGCAAGCGGCGGGCCGCGCCCGCTCTCACCGCGAGCCACGCTCGGGCGGCGGCAGCGGTCGCGAGCCTACAGCGACCGCCCGCAGAGCCCAGCGGCGCGCCCGGGGCCGGCGAGCCCCAGGCACGAGGCGCCCCCGCCGCAACCAGCCTCGGCGCGGGCGCCGGTGCCTGCAAAAAGCCGGGCTCTCACCTCTCGGGCGGGACGGCGGCGTCCTCCTCCTCCTCCTGCCCCCCGCCGGCGGCGGGCGCGGCCCGGGCCCCAGGCGCGCTGACCCAGGCGGCAGAGGGGGCCGGGCGCGGAGCCCCGTCGGCTGGGCTCCAAGGGAGTCAAGTGCAGCCGCCGCTGCTCCGGACGTGGGGCTGAGCGTGCGGGAGGCGGAGGCTCGGCTCCCCCGCTGGCTCCCTGTCAGCCGGGACAGCTGCGCCCCCCGCCTGCTGCCAGGCTCCCCGCCCTCCACTAGGCTGCATGAGCCCGCCCCGCCTTTTCTGAGCGCCTCCCCGTTCCCGCCCTTGATTAATCCCCCCCCCCCAGGTCCTTTTTCAGCTGCGTGCTCCCTGCCCTCTCTTCCTTCCCGCCCCTGCTAGCTGGATACTAGCCAGGCCCTCTCTGCAAATCCCCTTCCACAGCAGCTGCCATGCCTGTGCCCCCTCCTTTCCCATTCCTTGAACCACCTCTGGTGGGCATTGCAAACATGGCTACGACTGGGCCCGCCCTACCCTCTGCCACAGCCACTTCTTCCATTTACAGCTGCTGACAGCCCTTCCCTCCTGGGGACTGCCTCCCCCTACATGGGGCATCAGCATTGGTGTGAATGGGGGGGTGAGGACCTCCAACATACGAGCAGGCCATCTTCCCCCTGGCATTGGAGGCTGCTGCCCAAGGGGATGTGGAGAAGGGCATCTCCGTGGGAGGTGTCTTTATGCACTTTAAGCCCCTGGGGGACCTGCACCCAGGAGTGGCCCTTCCCTCTCTCCCACCTTTCCTTCCTAATGCTGCTCTTCTGCTTCTCTTCTCTGCCCTGGGAAAGCTGGTCTCACCATCACCCAGCTCCCCTGCAAGGAAGCAAGGACCCTGCTCGCCTTCAGATGCTCTCTTTCTGCTGAGAAGACCCCAGCCAGCTGCCAGCAACAGTACAGGGTAGTGGTGGGGCCTGGAGGGGTCATTCATATTGCCCGTCAGGGGTCCACTACGCTATTTGCGGGAGAAGGCTCTTTACTTCCTCTTTCAAGCACCAAGGTATGTGCCAGGCAGTCTCTCTCAGCCCAGCGAGGAGGGCTACTGGGCCTTCCTGGGCCCCAGAACAGCAGCAGCACCACCACCATTAGCAGCTTTTACCCTCCAACTCCCCTCCTCCATCTAAAGTGGACATCTGCCAACTTCCCTTGGGCATCAGGAATGATCCCCTCACCCTGCCCACCTGAGCAGGCAGACCCTGATACTACTGACGGCCAGCTGACAGGGTCCTTAGAGGAGGGGGGTGATGATTGGTGGAGGAGGGGCCTCTTTCAGTGAGAGACCATCCTGCCCCAATGTCAGATTTTCTTTGGCCCCCATTCTATCATGCTTACCTACCAGACCCTCTCCCTTTGTTGTCACCTGTGAGGGCTGGGTACTAGACCCAAAAAGCATGACAGACGTCACAGGCCCAGTTCCTTCCATCCTTTCAAGGGAAGGCTACTGCTGGGCTTGCTTCCATGCCTTCCCAAGAAGGGCCAACATTGGGATCTGGAGATTGACTGTCTTCAAGTGCCAGGTACCCCTATGTTTGGATAGAGGCACTATGATCTTCCTTGCAGGAGACTCATGCCACTCTGGGAGCCAGCTGGTGCATTGGAGGTTGGGCCCTGGCTGGTGTCATCCACATCAGACCCCACCTTGACTATGGTGGGTGGGACTGGGTAGAGTCCATGGTACTTACCTAGTGTAGTCAATGGTGCTGTTCACCTTATGGGCTCCCTCTGTTTGCTCCAGAAGGTTAAGGCTGCTCTGCCCACTGCCTCTCCCCCTTAGTGTGAGGGAGCAGCTTGTAGATCAAGTTTTGCTAGCCTCCACTGTATGATATGCATGGTAGAAATACTTAAATAGATCACATGCTTCCCTCCCTTTACCTGCTTGAGTTTGTTGTTCATAGAAGCACATGTGCATTTATAACAACCTGCATTAAAAAAAACAAAACAAAACAAAACAAACCCATCCATGGTTCCATGCTAAACCAAGCACTCTGTCTTTGTAAGCAAGCAAGCTTTACATTATGAGAGGTGCTGAAAAAGTTAAATTGCATTGTGTATCACTTAGAAAGTGTATTTACAGGAAACACCTGTGTACGTTGAAACCTGTGCTAACAATGACATCCACTTTGTAATTTCTCCCAGGTTTCCAGGAAAATGTTCTTTAATCCCTTGAAGAGCATTTCCTTGGGTGGTCACTAAGGACGTTTACTTGCACATTTTAAAATTCTAGATTGGATTAATCCAATCTTTATTTTGCAGATTTTGCCACCAGCCAATACAGTTTTAGCTAAGATAATAATATAACCCTCACTTCTTCCTCTAATGGACAGATTTCATTCTGACATGAACACAGGTGACCTCCTAGTCTCCTCTTTAGCTCCAAATTGAAGCCATTATACTAATTTTACTTGTGAAAGGTGCTCTCTGGAGAGGACAATTTAGCATGTGAGTTTTCTGCCACACCTAGAGTTTTTGTTTAAAAAAAAAAAGATTTGATGGTGGTAAGAAGTGCTTGACTGACAAGGGTAGTGACAGAAGTTCTCTAATTATCCCTCAAAACAGGTACAGCATGGACAATGACAGTCATAGTGCAAGTAGGAATCTTGACAGTTTCTTCTTCAAATCTCTTCTTAGAGCCTCTTCTTCCATTGCATGATGCCTACAAGTCACTTGACAGCAGTGTGCTCTGACCACTGCTTATTACACCAGTGCCTCACCATTACTTTGTTTTCCCCTCTGTGTTTTTGCTTTAGTCACCTGTTATCTCAGTTTATATGTAGATTGTACTGCACTAGCAGCTAAAAGCCCTGATAAGAGTTCAGTTGTGCCTGGCACTATACTAAAGTAATGATCCCTACCCCACAGAAGTTACAATTAATAAAAGAGGATTCCCTTCTCATTAACAATATTAGCCACCAATTTGTAACTAGGCTGTCAAATAGTTATTCGTGAGCATGGCCTCTCTCCACCCCACCACCAGCAAGTGTGATAGGTGTTAGAGGAGCCCATTAAAGCTGAAAAGAGGGGAGAGAAGACTCCAACCTGCCCCAATGAAGGCTTGCAGCAACTTTTGATCTTTCCCCACTTACTAACCTTTTATAAATTTGTATTTCTCCTCACAGCAAAGCAGAACAAAATGGAATAGAATTTGCAGCTGACCTGCAAGGTACAGTCCTTTGGAAGCTGTCATTTCTCCATGATGATGCTCAGTAGGCTTATATGCATGCTTCAGGGACACAGGCTGTGGCAGTTTCTTTTCCAAATTTAAAACCCATTTTGGAACTAAAAACCCAAGTTCATAATTCATCAGTAGCACTGCCCCTCTGAAGGTTCTCACCACTCTATCCACAAAGGCCTGTTTCCCTGCTCTTAGGGATCGTTTCCCTAGAACATACAAAAGGAAGTGTAACAAGCTTCAGCTGTCTCTTGACACTGCTAGTGAAGTTTTTCTGTGCCATCCACCTCCATACACACACAAACCTGATGTCTAGGGTTCTCCAATAGCCATTCCTGTCTCTCCCTGCACCTTAACTAATAATATGCCCCTTCACACATTGATTATGTGGGGCTCCTGCTTTTTCCAAACCTGTAGGGGTTTTTGGCCATCCCTCCCCATCAGTCTCAGAGGAAAGCCACAGCCCTCACTACCAAGTATCTGTAAAGGCAAGACTGAAGGGGGAATTAGCAGTCTCTGGGACTCTTGCCCTTTAAGGCAGGATACAGCAATAAGCCATCTATAGGGGGGCTCTGGCCCTTCCAGGCTCAGGCAGATAACAAAGAGTCCCATAAGTCTTCTGGGATGAGATGGCCACAGGGGGACCCAGGCCCACCATACCCAACTGGGTCCCAGCCCAGGGCTCTAACAGTGGCAGATGGTTCCAGCACTGGGTCAGCAGGGATCTCAGCAAAACACAGCAACCAGGATTGTGGCGCAACACAAATAGACTGATGTCCCTGGGCTATTTCCTGCTACCCCTTCACAATGTATTTCTGTCTCATGGTGTTCTTCCATCTCCCCCACATACACAGTCAGCAGCGGCCCCAGCAACTCCTCTATATCCTCTTCAGTCAGCAGACCCAGAAACTTATGCAAGTCCTTAACACTGCAAAGCTCATTCTCAAGTGCATAGTTTGGCATATAAGAGACCTCTATCACCTCCCAAACAACTGAGCTGCAGGGCCCACCTTTTAAACTTCCTGTCCTGCCCTTGTGCTTCTGGCAGGGTGGGTATGGTTTGACTGACTCTACCCACCAGGGTGTGGAGAGTGGCTCCTCCCACTCAGTCTGGGAGGAAGGCCACATCCCATCACTACATTCCATTTCATCTTACTCAGGCATTAAGAAGGGAGAGCAAATATTGGTACTTGGGCACAAAGGAGGAATCAGTTGCTCCTACTGGGTGGCCTAATAGGCTGCTGCCAGGCAAGAAGCTGATAGGTGGTTACTTTTCTCCCCTCAGCTATTGCCTTTTCTATTCAGAGATGCCAAAGAGCAGCAGAGTGGGGCTGCTGAAGCAAAGTGTGAGAATGGCCAGCCCAGTTCATAGAGCATCCAGACAGCAACAGGAGGCCCCACCAAGAACAGGATGAAAGGTTAGTGTAATATTTACTGGTCGGCCTCCATTGCCATGTGAAGCAGAAGTGTCTTTATTGCTGGGTTCTGTTGTGACAACATGAGTCCCCAGGGATCAAGGATGTCACTCTCCTTTTGATTGCCCTTGCTGAGAGCAGCACTAGTTCCCCTCCATCTCTTGTTTAATAGGAAATCTCCATCCTCCTTCACACATATATCTGTTTTGGGCACATTAACTCCTTCCCCATCAACTTCTGTGGGAATGAACTCCAAACCAACATGATAGAGGGATTTGGAGCAGGTGCAGCTATAGGGAGAAAGTTGCACACTAAATTTGGGTCCTTAGAGCCAGGAAGCTTAATTGAATGACTGTGGGTGAAAACAGAGTTTCTTGAATCAGTAACTGGGAGCAACAGGTGCTCACCATCAGGTCCACAGTATGGAGATATTTGGAAGTACTCAGGCTGGTATATTTTGTGATGCTTTCAGTTCCTGGCTTTGTGTTTTCTGCATCATTGTATATATCTACACACTGGGGAGCAATTTCTCCACTAACATCCCAAACTAACTTCAGTAGCATTGGACAGACTGTAAAGTTAATGAAGAATTTAACCTTATTGAGTCTGTCTCATGCCTTCCTCATAATAAATTCTAGAGTATGTAATTAATGAGGGCCGTTACAGCAGTTCAGCACAGGTGATAATAGACCATCTGTAGTGGAGAATAGCACGTGCTCAGCACCTCTCAAAATCAGACCATTTTGTTTGCATTTTTTTAATTAAAACACTGTTTTTTAATTAATATACCTATTACATGAGAATTCTACCAGCTATTTAGAAAAGCCACTGATTATTTTGCTTAATGAGATGTACGTAACATCAGCTTCAAGCAATACCCAGTGAGCTGCTCTGTCAGCGTTCTGTATGTAGGGCTATACGGGGGAAGTGCTAAGTTTAAAAAGGAAGTCTTGCAGTAGGAAAATCAATGCAAATTTTCCTATACATTTTTATCTATTTATATTTCATGAATATTTACCCTCTACCCTTCTTAAGCTTGTGTTACCATGCCACTTGTAGATATAAAAAGGGTGTGAAAACTCCTTTCTCCCAAGACTAATGCATTTGGAATAGGTTAGGGGGGAGTGCAAAGCCACATACTCCACATCAGGGAAAACATTAGCTAAGGCACCTTGTTGAAAAGGGGAAGTCAAGGAGCAGAGTTTAGGGAGATGCCTCTCTTGATGTAGTAAGAGAGGAAGAAGTTTGCACTCAGTTGAATATATGTGGGTGACACGAGATAGAAGGAGAGGCTGAAGTGATAAATTAAGAGAAAAAGTTAGCACACAGATTTCAGGGAGGAAAGAAAAAAAAGGATCGGATGACGCAGAGAATGAAAGAGGAATCAGACACAAAACCATGCAGGAAAAATAGTTTCTTGATCTATGCTAGAAAAGAAGAAATATGAGACCAGGCAGAAAGAAAATAAAATGAAGTAAGTTACATTTTAAAATTATTAAATTGAAAGTGGATTGACAATGTTATGAAAAAACACAACTTGGTGGGCTATGTGTATGTTATCATATTTTATTTTTATTTTGGCTTCTAAAGGGTCAGATACTGCCACCCTAAAGTTTAGTACTTTACAGCAAAATAAGCCATTGGACTTGCTTAACAACCTCAAACTTTAGCATTCTTTATAAGACTTTATTATACGTACATATATAAATATCCCAATAGAAGACAATAGAATTCATACTCCTTCACCCTCCCCGCAATAATGAGGTGGGACTTCCCTTAGTTTCTTCAGGAAGTATGGCCTACAACACTACACTCCTTTATACAAATAGGTAGTTGCATGACAGATGTTTAGAAACCAGGGGCCCTCTCAACTGTAATTAAGCAGCAAATGCTCTAACAAAGAATACCATTCATAAAGAAATTTGGGTTTTTCAGATGGTTAAGATTTATATCGCTGCTAAATTATTCCACAAAGGAACTTCCACAACAAAGACTTGAGTTTACGTGCTGCTACCTCAAGTGGGATTAAGCCTATATAGATTAATTTAAATAACAAGTCCTCGTTACAGGGAGGATCACGTGTCAAATGTGTGCATTGTTCTTCCTTGGCCATTTTTTCTACTTTCCTGCAGTTTCTTCTACTACTTCTGTCGTCTTGTACAGTTTCTCTTTTAAGTTGCTAGAATGAGAGAGAGGTGAAGTGAATTAGATGTGGGCTCAGTGGACACCATGCTGACAAGGTAAATTCAGATTAAATGGACGAGGTACTCACCCCTCCTTGAAATTACCCCAACTCCAATGAGCCAGAGCCAAGAGCACTGAAAAGAAGAGACCTCCGTTC